>PYSS01000146.1:5377-81364 GCA_003049465.1 Magnaporthiopsis rhizophila
AAAAAAAAAAAAAAAAAAAAAAAAAAAAAAAAAAAAAAATTCCGTAGCGCATGTAAAAGGAAAAAGGCGGAGACCAACCGCCAAACTCATTCCTCAGCCCCCCCTCCCCGTCACCGCGCCTAGGCCCGGCATGGACAAACTCCAGCCCCGCCTCGGCGCAGCACTCCTCCCACTCGCCCAGCACGTCCTCGTCCTCGCCGCCACATCCTCCTCCTCCCGCAACCAGCGCCTCGCCCACCCCGACCGCGAGTCCGACCCCATCCCACTCCCAGCCGCCCAGCCCCTCGCGGACGACGCGGCCTACCGCCGAGACCAGATCCCTACTGCTGGTGCCGTTCCCGCCCAGCGGAAAGACGACGGCGACGGCGCCGAGCACGCCCAGAACCTCCCGCGCCTCGTCCGACAGGAACGAATCGGCCCAGTCGCCCGGCGCGCCGCCGACGGTGTCGAGCCACACGGGCACCGAGGCCGCGTAGTAGGCCGTCTTGAGCGCCAGCTCGTGCGTCGTGCCTGCCAGCCCCGGCCCGCTGTCGTCATCGTCGACGACTGGGGCTGGGGTTGGGTGGGAGCCCGTGAGGTCTTTGGGGATAGTTTTCGTCAGCATGATACCTATAGTTATCGATGGTGGGGTTCGAACCTTTGATGAACTTGCTCAGCAGCTCGGCATCGCTTTCTAGCGACACGGCCAGGACTCGTCTTGGGTTTGAGATTTCCATCTCTGATTGGTTCTGGAAACTGAGTGTGATCCAGCTAATCACACCAAGACATCTGTGTCCGGGCTGCCTCTGTTTTGAAAAGATTCAAGCCAAAATGTATGCTTTCGAGAGATTGAGCATTCGGGAATGACGTTAGTTGATTGCAGTGTTTGGTGGGGCAGGAGCCTGTGGCTGACAAAGTCGCCCAACGTCTCATGTCACGACTAAGGATAAAGCACAGCATGCTTTGCAAACCAAACGACACACAACCTACGCGTGATCTGTAATCATCAAGCTACGCCGACGCTTCTTTCAATCAGAGTGATTTTCATTTTACTATATGTATGCCAGCCAGCTTTTAGCTATCAAGATCAGCATCCCCTACCTAATCGAAAGCAACCACACTGTCACGACGAGGAACAGAATGACAACACCTCGCCAGTATAGGAGCAGGTGCTGGCTCGCAATGGAATAGAGATTTCGGCTTAACAATCTAAGTGCTCGACAAAGGTGAGTGCAAACAATGCATGCAGGCCAGAGCATAAAATACAAAAATTATGCATCGCCATTGACTCCATCTCACAAAAGCGCCCCTAACAAGGGCGGCCTAGGCTATGCTATGCTTTCAGTCACAAACCAAACCGAGAGAAGTCGTCACGGCTCATTCTCGATTGTTCTCGGCCAGAATGCCGCCCGACCCGTCCTACGCCCACATGCTTGTCAGCCATTCGCCCAGCCTCGTCGCGAGATCCGCATCTCTCCCCGCAGATGGCATAGCTATTGGACGAGCGCTGAGGCTGCGGCGGCGGATAGAAGGCGACTCGCGTGGCTGCGTGTGCCACCGAGGCGACGACGCCGATTCCTCGGCTCCTGCCTGACCTTCGTCATCAATCGAGAAATCTGTAAACACCTTCTGGCGCCTCGGACCGGTTTTGGATACGGCGGCGGCATCCTTTGGCGACTCGGCCGTGTCAACCGTGCTTGGGACGCCATGCTATGACGCGGTCGCCCCATCGCCGTTGGCAGCCGGCTCCTCGAGATCAATCAGTGTGCCCTGTCCCTTCTTGCTCTCCCATGCCTTCTTGGCCGACTTGGCCAGCACGTCGTAGTCACCACTCATGTCGCACATGCCCCGGAAGCTCCCGCTCGCCTTTTGCATCAGCTCCCAAGGATGTCCGTACTCGGCGACGGCGCCCTTGTCCAGAACGAGGACCTTGTCATAGTCCACGATCGTCTGCAGTCGGTGCGCAATGGTAATTATGGTCGCGTCCTTCATCTCCCGGATCGTCTCTTGGATCTTGGAGTCGGTTGCGTAATCGATCGATGCCGTGGCCTCGTCCATCACCAGCACGGACGGCTCCTTGAGCATCGCCCGCGCTAGGCAGAGGAGTTGCCGCTGGCCCTGCGAGAGGTTCGATCCGGACTCGGACACGGATGAGGAGAGGTTCAGGAAGATGTTCTTGTTGGTGCTCGGTGCCGACGTCGTAGGGCTGGCTAAGCCGTCAGAAACGTTCGGCACGGCGTCCACAAAGCTTGGCGGGCTGCTGCCGCCGGTCGACTCGTCCGGCAAGATGAGCTGCACGCGGCGAAGCGCCTTGAAAATTTGCTCGTCCGTAAAGAGATTGAAGGGGTCCAGGTTGGACCTGATTGTACCCATGAAGAGGGTTGGCTCCTGCGGCACGATGGTGATGGCCTCTCTCAGGTCGCGGAGACCAATCAGACCAATGTCGATGCCGTCGATGAGAATCTTGCCTTCGTCTGCCTCGAGTGCGCGGAAGATGGCCAGGGCAAGGGAGCTCTTGCCGGCCCCGGTCCGGCCCACGATGCCCACCTTCTCGTGGGCGTCAATCTTAAAGGTGAGGTTTCGTAGGACGGGGTCGAGTTCCTTGCGGTAGCGCGTGGTGTAGTTGATGAACTCGACCGCTCCGGAGCTGGGCCAGTTTGGCGGCGGCCTGTTCTTCTCCACGATAGGATCTGCCTCCTGCTCCACGTCAAGGTACTCCTTGACACGCTCGACCGAGTTCATGTTCTGTTCGTTCAGGGCGTAGAGCCTGACAAGCCAGAGGATGTTCTCGGCGAAGCCGATGGCGTAGCTCAGCGACAAGCCGGCAGAGCCCGGATCGATGGTGCCTATGCTGAGGATGACGAATACGCCGGCAAAGAAAGCGACGAGATCGCCCAGAAGATCCGTACGGAAAGCAAGCCATCTGTTAGCTGCCCACAAGTAGATGAACGGCCGCAGCTGCGCGTTGATGCGCGCCATGTTGTCCCGAACGAATCGCCGCTCTTCCCCGTACGCACGGATCGTGGTGACGCCGCTCAGGGTCTCGCCAAACTGCTGGAACAGAGGGCTGCGCTGAACAGACTCCAGACGCTTGAGGTCGCGCGAAGCGGCGAGGTAGTACTTTCCGAGGAAAACGTAAGCGGCAGTGATGAAGACGCCAGAGACAAGGAACCCAGGCGTAACGGCGGCGATCAGGGTCACGGTGACAACGATGCCAAGGGCGCAGCTCATAACCCCAATGGCGATGGGGGCCACTTCCTGATCAACCGCCTCGAGATCCTTGCTGAACCGGTTCATCATCTGGCCCAGGGGGGTGACGTCGAAGAACTTGAATTTGGCCCTGGAAACTGCGCCCATAAGCTGGCTGTGCAGCTTCCAAGAGGCCGTCAGAGAACCAAAGAAGATCCAGAGGTCGCGAATGAAGGCTGTCAGAGCACCCGCGAGACCGATAATCCCCAGCACAACCAGGTAGTACTGAACATTGACCTCCGGGCTCATGGCCACTTGAAGAGCGGTAGTGTTCGAATCCATCTTAAGCTGATCCTTGACGTAAGTAGACACCGAGGCCATGTACGTGGGGGTGAAGGATTGAGCGCCGTAGGAAAGCGAGTTGATGTTGAACTGGATCTTGGAGACTTCTTCGGTGTACTGGTTCGCCCACGTCTTGATCCAAAGGTTGGAGGCAACGCCGCTGATCTGCTGGAGGATGAAGACGATCATGGCGACGGCCCAGAACCACCACGATCCCATGGAGCTGAGGTATAGCTTCATCACGGACCACTTGACAGCGCCCGTTACCTTGGCTTCCTCCATTGCGTCCTGCTTCTTCTGGGGCTTTTGGACCTGGGGCTTGGACAAATGATCGCCACCATTGGCATCGAACACAGTATCGCCGCCGCTGGTCTCGCCGACGCTAGAGGGGACGCGCGAAGGAATCCTCGAGATGCTGGGAGTGCCGGGCTTCGACTTTTGGGCAACCTGGATCTCCTCGCCTAGAACGCCAGACGCGATCATGTCCTGAGGGGGCCCCTGGCTTGTTATCCTGCCGTTGTTCATGGCGACCACATGGTCGGAGTATGGCACGCAGAGCGGAATGTTGTGCGAAACCAAGATGCAAGTCCGGTTGCGCATGAGCGGGCCCTTGATGCAGTTGTTGAAGATCCACTGAGCCGTGTGAGAATCGACAGCGCTGAGGCAGTCGTCCAGGAGGAGGTGTTTCGAGTTGGAGTAGACAGCCCGTGCAAGCGAAATGCGTTGCTTCTGGCCGCCCGACAGCGTAATTCCCTTCTCGCCCACCAGAGTCTCGTCGCCATTGTCCAAAATCTCGAGATCACGCTCGAGCGCGCAGGCAATGATAACATCGTGGTAGCGTTTCTCGTCGAAGGGCGCCGAGAAGAGAATATTGTCCTTGATGTTCGCGTTCACCAGCCAGGCCTGCTGGGCGACGTAGGCGCACGTCTCAGCAAGGCCCGTCTCGGGATCCGCACGCACATCCTCACGGCTCCTGCCACCAGGGAGGAACACGCGCCCCTTGATCAGAGTCATCTCACCAAGCAGAGCCATGAGCAGCGACGTCTTTCCGGATCCGGTGGGGCCGGTGATAACGTTGAGCTTGCCGATTTGGAAGTCAATGTCAATGTCGAGCAGCCGGAATGCCTGGGAACCATCCTCAGCAACGACATCCTTGCCGCCCCAGATGAAGGTCGCCTCCCGTAAACCGACGACGCGTTTCCCGTTCTCGTCCAGATTGTCCTCGCCGAGCTGCTCAAACTTGTCCGTTTCCTCCTCGGTGAGAAACTCCTCGATACGGTCGACTGAGACCTTGGCCTCCTGAACGTGGGCGAGCATGTCGCCGAGCTGATCCAGGGGGTAGCGCAGCAGCATAAAGAGCGAGATGGACGTGAAGGCGATCGAGGGGTAGAGAGGCTTCTTCTCAATCATGGTGTAGACCAGGAAGGAGAAGAAAGTGATCAGGATCGGAACGGTGTTCCAGACCGCCACGGCGCACGCCCAGACAAGGTAACGCGCCTTGAGAGCTTTGAGCTCTGCCTTGCGCTTCTCATCGACTATGCTGCTGAACCGGTGTTCCCAGGCAAAGTACTTGATGATGCGGATGTTCTGAAGGATCTCGTTCGTGGTGTGTATCCGCTTGTCAGTAGCAGCCATGATAGTCTTCTGGGTCGAGTTGAAAGCCTTTCCAAACGCAATGTTGATGGGAAGCAGAGCCGCCATGACAACGAAGCCTGGGATGGCGCTCAGACCAAGTACCCGGTAGAGGAGGACGACGGACACCAGCAATTGCGTGGGCGCGGAAGCGACGAGGAAGTGCAAGTACGCCGTGACTTCGGATACTTTGAAGCTGTCGACCGACATGAGATTAATGATGGTCCCGAGGTTAGCCTGCTCGTCCGATTCCCCGTCTTTCTTGGCGTTCTTTCTCGCGTCGGCGTCGTTGGCCTTCTTCTTATCGTCTTTGCCGCCCAGGCCAAGCATCCTCTTGATCCTGGCGAGCTTGCCAACCTTTGCGTCGTCCTTCTTGTCGGCGCCGAGAACAGTATCCTTGCCAGCAGCAGCTTTGCGACGCAGAGCTTTAGCGTAGATGTCACCAATCAGGATGGCGCGGATGTTGATGCAGATCTTGCGGCCTATCCAGAGCGCACGATTATCTGCCAAGGAGCGGATGATGTCGGTGACGGGAAGTAGGATGACGTAGAGCCAGAGGACATTGCGGGGTGCGCTATCTGGGTCCTCGACGTACTCCAGGATAGCCTTGAGGAGCATGGTGGGGGCAAAAGTAAAGAATCCCGAGAGCACGGCCCAGCCGGCCTGGGCAATCAGCATGGCCTTGAAATAGCTTAGCAGGTGGAAGGACAGGGCCGACGTCTTCTTGATCTGGCGATAGTGGGACAGGACGGCGGCGGCCTTGTCCTTGGGCAGCAGGTTCCAGATCTTGTCCATCTCAAAGGGCTCCTTGTAGCCTTGGCGCACGATGGAATCGACCCAAGAAAAGGTGAAGGACGAGAAAAGCGAAGCAAGTTTCTCCCGCGAAGGCGGAATCCCGTCCTCCCACTCAAGTAGGACCGTCTTATTGCCCTTGCGCGTGGTGATGGCCATGACAAACAGCAGCGTGGTCAGAGAGAACTCGACGATCACCAGTATCTGGCTCAGCTGCGACATCGGATGAACGAGGACAGAGCGGAAGATGGCAAGGGTAAAAAGCCACTGGCAGCTGTATATGGCGGCGGTGTGGTTCCAGAGGTGCGGCACCCGCCATCGCGTGCTGCCGAGAAAGAGGCGGAGCGAGGCGAGGACGAGGACGTAGACCCAGGTGGTCAGGCCGACGACGGCGGGAGTGAGCGAGGGGCGCGAGGTGTCCCGCTTGAGCAGTGCAATGGCATTGACGGCGACCAGGCCGGCGATGGCGAGCTCCTCGACGACGATCGAAAGGGTCTGGGCAGGGGGCTTGTCGGCCTGGACAAT
The DNA here is from genome assembly GCA_003049465.1 of Magnaporthiopsis rhizophila. Classification (NCBI taxonomy): domain Eukaryota; kingdom Fungi; phylum Ascomycota; class Sordariomycetes; order Magnaporthales; family Magnaporthaceae; genus Magnaporthiopsis; species Magnaporthiopsis rhizophila. Next base: position 11,837 of record PYSS01000146.1, read on the forward strand.
GGAGCCCCTGGTTGTGGTCTTCACGAGCGTCAGACGGCCCCCGTTAATGGCCAACCCCTCATCGTCGTCGTCGTCGGAGTTACCGGCAAGCGGCTCGTCGGGCGGGAGGTCCGTGTGCTGGCGGGCGGCATTTTCGGGTTCCGGGATCGGCGCATACGAATCATTCCCTCGTTTTAGCCTGCCGGCGGCTCGGTAGATGCTCTGGAAGCCGAGGTTGAAAAACGATAAGATTATGACGGTCGCCGGGAGGAGAATCCTCAGGTAGCTTGCAGGAACGAAATATGGTGGTCAGCGTCAGAAGCATATATATGCCAGAAACAAAAGACGACAACCAAAGGTGATTGGACCCCCGCCGATGGGAACACAAGCCCAAGACAGGGGAGCTGTGGCGGCGCCTCGGGACTCACTCATGCTGAAAACAATGCGTCAGATCATCAGTCCGCCATATCGGCCACTCGCATTCTCCAATACCCATTGTTGTGTGTCGCATGCGGCTCCGCGCTGCCAAGGGCAGACAGGAGCGGCGAGGGCGGAGGCGTCCAGTTCTCGGCTGTGCGAATTGTGCAAATGGATTAGATACAGTTAGTGCTGCAGCGACCTGGCAAAGGCGGCTGAAGTGAGGACGGCAGAGGCAGCACAACAGGACTTGGCCGGAGAACAGATGCCCAGGAACGGAAGTAAGGAAGGGTCTCCAGCTATTTAAAGCTGGGAACAGATGGGGGGAAGGAAGAGCAAGAGCGAAATAGCTGGGCCGAGGGAACGATCGGGATGCACGCGCTGCTGAAGTTGGGGGGAAAGAATTGACAGGGCCCATTGACGAAGGCGGGCCCCGGGCGGGTGGAGTCTATGGGGTACATGCAGGGTCGGCCTTCCCAAGGTTGGAGGTTCCGATGGCCACCGGCGTGGAGCCAAGGCGGGCGGAAGTGTCGATGCACACACCCGGTGCTGGCGGACCAATTTCATGGCTGACAATAGGGCATTCGGATATCAAACGGTTTACCACATGGAAGCTATTTTAGCTAAGCCAAGATAGGCGATAACAAGAAAGTACTGAGAGCGACGGGTGTGCACGGACTCCAAAGTGACGGGAACCCGCGGATTGACTTCTGAGATTGTCCACATGCAGCCATCCTACGTCCATGGCCGGGCAAGGTGAACCGTGGAGCTCCTCCTTCACCGACCGGAACACTCCTCGACAAGCATCCAAACAAGTCCTGGGAAAAGGTAAAAGACAAGGATATATTGTTCATCATGATGAAATACCCCGAATCGCTAGACTAGGGCGCCTATGCCCCGAGAAAAAAAAGAAGGAAAAAAAAAACCGTCATAAACCGTCATGAACCCCACCCGAGTTTGGGTTCTGTGGCGTCCGTCCATCCTGTCAGACCTGGGAAATTCGAGCTTCCGTTGCGGCTCTTTCTCTGACGGGACGGTGAGATGACCCTTTCGGTCTCAGGTTGAGAGGAACGAGCACAAAAAAAAGATGGAACATGTCGGCGGCTATCAACCGCCCGGCCGGGACGTGAGTCTCTGCCACGCAGGCACACACGCACAGAGCACCTACGCCCGAGCGCCGCCAGTCGTCATTTTACGCAAGGATCTCCGTTGTCGGCTGGCCTGTTCACCGTTCTGCTGCCCTCTTCAGTCTAACGCTACGCGAGTCCGTCCAACAACACCCTCACTTCCTTTCTCTCCCTCCATCGTCGAGTCCCGAGGTTCATGTGGGTGACTCATGCCGGTAAACCTACATATTGTTGCTACCCAGTTGCGCTGTAACACACCTTTGGAGCCGCCATTTCGTCACCTGCTTCCTGAAAAGGAGGGTCTGGGGAATAAATGAGTGGTATGTGGATAAAAAAGGTAGGACAAGAACGGGCGCGTGGGAGCGCCGCATCGCCGCCCTCTCACCCCGCCCACAAAATCGTTGAGAAATGTTCCTTCTTAGTATAAAATATGTTATTTCGCGTGAAGTTACGGTTGATCGAAAATCACTAGGTTGTGCACTTTCAAAGGGAAGCGTGTTGTTGAGCGTCTCGACGATTTTGTGGGTGGGGTGCCTCTCCGACTTTTCCACTCTCGCATGGTTTCTCCACCTGCATGCGTTCTGCAAGCACAAGGGCACAGAGGAGGTGTCATGGCCCTCCACATTCCGTACCACCACACCGCAGAGGTCAATAACGTCTAGTTGATCCCCGATTACGGCATGATGCACACACAGCTTCCCCGACTTTTTTTGGGGGAGCCGCACGCTGTTTTTGTTAATTGGCTCGGTGCCCTGTGCCGCTTATGCCGCCGACTTTTTCTTTGTGCTAATGGCGCGACCGACTACCCGAAAAGCGCCACGGGCGGTCGAGACCAGACGAGTCGGCGGGAACGTCGTCATGAACCGGCGAGCTGAGATAGGAAGGTGGGTCGTGATGAGAATCGAAATCCGAGCTCCGACGTCTACGGAGGGGGCCCTCAGCATGGCACCATGACACAGCTCAGAACACTGCTTCGTGCGGGCTTGAAAAACGTGAATTTTATTTGAAGAAAAGAAAAAACAGCTGGGACCTGAGGAGGGACCGATCGACTACGTTAAATTCTCGCCTTCACAATTGGATGTCTTCTTTTTCAAATTCATCCCATACTATCAGCGTGAATAGCTTGGGCAAGCTGTCGATATTTAGTTTGCAAACTTGGGACGTTGGCTTGTACTCCAGATAGGAATCACTCGCAGACCAGTCGGCCGAGATAACACCAGCTCGTCGATCGTCACTACGTCATTGATTCTACTAACACAACCCAATATACAACCGCCCCGCGGCATCCATTTGCTGTCTATCAAGTACGGCCTGCAAGCGCCATGTCCCTTTCCCAGTCCCACCTAGACAAGCCCAAGATAACAAACCGGAAACTCAGCTTTTCTCAAGTCTCGCGTGCCTGACCGGGAGATCCGCGTCATTGCTACAGATGCAAACCAGAAATTCCACTTTTGCGCCCCATTTTTTACTTGTCCAATAGGTATCCGTCCCAGACACGCGTAGCAGGCCGCTCCTGTAGAAATATCCCCGCATATCATTACAGATTGAGTTAAACGACCACATTGGAGCGAAGATGGGTTTAGGTGCTGACACTCAAAAACAAGAGCGTCCAATCTAGCCCATGATCATCCCCTTCATGCCAGCAATATCGCCCTCCTTGGCAGCGATCTCAAAATATCCGTAGATGATGCTATTAGGCGCATGTTAGTATTAGGTCGCATCAATCACATGGTTTCATGGAGAAATCGCTATTAGTGTTGCACTTACGTGACGGCAAGAAGGGTACCGGTGCCAGAGCCGAGAGCGCCCATGAGATCGCTGGCGACAGAGAGAGCACCAATGCAGGCACCGCCAAAGGCGGCAGCGGTGGGAATAATGCGCTTCAGCTCCTTGTACATGCTCTGGTCGCGGTGGCCGGCCATGACAAGGCCCTGGTCCTTGAGCTGCTTGGCAACGTCGCGGGGGCTCGAGCCGGAGACCTCAATCCAGGTCTTGGAGAAGACGGCGCAGGCAGTGAGCATGTAGGCAATGTACAGAACGGTGTGGATGGGGTCGACGAGGGCCTCCTTGAAGTTCATCGGGGGCGACATGTAGTAGGTGAGACCCGAGACGGCCGACAGCTGAGAGGTGCCCTCCTTGGCCTCCCAGACGCCGAAGAGGCGGACCAGCAGATTCTCCGAGAAGCGCGAGTACAGCATCTGCGAGATGATGAAGATGTTGGACGACAGGGCGCTTTGCAGCATAATGGGCATGTTGGAGGTGTAAAACAGGCGGACGGGGTACGAGCCGCGGGCGCCACGCTGGCGCGACGACTTGACGGGGATCTCGACGCGGAGGCCCTGCAGGTAGATGACGGCGGCGAAGACGACGAGGGTGGCCAGCAGGTTCATGATGTTGGGGAGGTTCTGGCGGTAGAAGGCCTCCTGCAGCGCGCGCTGCTTGTTGGGCCAGGTCATGAGCAGGTGGAAGAGCGCAATGACGGCGCCCTCGTACTCGGGGCCGCGACCGGTGTTGATGCTGGTGGGGGAGAAGGCCTTCCACATGATGGACTCGCAGATGTTGGTGGCGATGAACAGCGAAATGCCGCTGCCGAGGCCGTAGCCCTTTTGCAGGAGCTCGTCCAGGAGAATGACCATCATGCCGGCAATGAAGAGCTGCAGGATCAGGAGGAAGACGATACCAGCGCCGAGCTCCGAGGGGGGGCCGTAGAGGCCGGTGAAGACGTAGACGGTAGCGGTGCCGGCAGACAGGATGAAGGCAAACAGCTTCTGGGCGGTCTGGTAGAGCTCACGGTCGGACTTGAGGTCGAGGTTGACGTCGATCATGTGGGTGCCGGCCAGGAGCTGGAAAACCATGCCCGACGAGATGATGGGAGTGATTCCCAGCTCCATCAGCGTGCCTCGGTTACTAGCCATCATCATGCGCAGCCAGTATAGCGGGTCGGAGGTGTCCGAGGACACAATGCCGTAGAGAGGCATCTGGCTCATGACCAGGAAGATGAGGAGGGTGAGACCCGTCCACATCAATTTTTGGTTGAAGGGGATCTTGGTCTCGGGCTGCTGGACCTCGGGGAGGAACGGCACGAAGGGCTTGACGAGGTCAAGAAACCGTACTAGAGGCAGCGATCGCACAGGTCAGCCCAAGCTGCTCAGATGGCAGACGACCTGCGCAGCAAGACGGGGAGGGCGCGGCCGCAGATTCAGACGAGGGCGACGAGGAGGCGCGTGGCGGCGGCCGAGGCAGGAGCGCATCGCGAGAGCAGCAACTTACAAGAACTCATGGTGGGCAATTATTTCCAAACACTCATCAAAAGGGGTGTTGAAGAAAGGAAGAAGGAGATTGCTGTCTGGTCGGTCGGGCGGACGAGGGAGGGCCGCGTCTGCGTTTTATCTTGACGGGAGAAAAGGAAACGAGGAAGGCCGCAGAAGGGCGCTGCTGGCAGATGTGGCTCCAACTTGGGAAATCTCAATAACTGCGATGTGTTCAAATTGCGGAAGTGGATTGGGCTGGCACGTGACCCGCGTCAATTGGATTGGGGAAAGGTGGGCCGACTCGCGGAAGGCTAACCAAACTGGAGCTTGGACCCCTGGTTTCGGAAGCCAACCAGAAAAAAAAAAGGAGACGGACCATTCGTGCATGGATGCCACGTTCAAAGCTGGCTTCCCCAGCTTCCAGCGACCCAATCCCTGAAGAATTCCAAGATAAACTTATTTCGCAATCGGCTTGCTCAAGGGTCGGTTAACCTCGCGACCCATCGGGGGGCAGCAGACACGCTCGGTGGGCTGTATGTTGGCGAGGGCGCTGCCTGTGCGCTGTCTTTCTGCTTTGCGCCAGATTCCAAGCTCCTTGTTGCGTTATGACTCCAACATGGCGGCGCAAGGCAAACCTCCCTCGGAGCCGCTGGTTGTGGTTCTAGGCACCACTGGGACGGGCAAGTCAGATGTACGATTGCTGTCCTCTTCTGTCATCTTCTTGTTTATTCTGTTTGATATCTGTTCTGTAAAGAAGAGCAAAAAGGAGAGAAATCAAATGCGGGGCTGACGTAGAACCAATATCCGCCGTTTTTGGCTCCCATTCATAGCTGGCCGTAGAGCTTGCCTGCCGCTTCGACGGCGAGATCATAAACGCAGACGCCATGCAGATGTACAGGGGCCTGCCCATAATCACCAACAAGATATCGGTCGAGGAGCGGCGCGGGATCCCGCACCACCTGTTGGGCAACATCGGCCTGGACGAGCCCACCTGGACTGTGCACGAGTTCCGCCGCGAGGCCGGCAGGGTCATCCGCGAGATCCGCAGCAGGGGCCGTCTGCCCATCGTAGTCGGCGGCACCCACTACTACGCCGATGGTCTGCTCTTTGACGACCGACTGGTCACAAGGGCGGACGAGGCGAAGGCTGGCGGGGACCGGGAGCAGCATCAACGGGATGATCCGCAGCTAAGCGACGAGGAGCCGTCCCTACAGGATACGCCGACAGAGACGCTGTTGGCGCGGTTGCGCGAGGTCGACCCGGCCATGGCCGAGCGCTGGCACCCCAACGATCGGCGCAAGATCTGGCGCTCGCTGCAGATCTACCTCACCACGGGCCGGCGTGCGTCCGACATCTACGCCGAGCAGCAGCGGCGGCGCGACGAGGTCAAGGTGCAGAATGGAGCCGCTGCTGGTGCTGCTGGTGCTCCCTGGAACACCCTGCTCTTCTGGGTCTACTCGAGGCGCGACGTGCTCAACACCCGCCTGGACCGCCGCGTCGACGCAATGTTAGAGCGCGGCCTGGTCGACGAGACCCGCGAGCTGCACGACTACTACCTCAAGCGGGTGGCGGCGGGTAGCGGGCACATAGACCGCACGAGCGGCATTTGGCAGTCCATCGGCTTTGCGCAGATGGAGCCCTACCTAGATGCCCTGCGTCAGCAGCAGCAGCAAGCGGACGACGACGATAATAACAACAAAGACGACAACAAAGACAGCAACGACGGTGGCGACAGCTCCACCAAGCCCACCAGCCCCGCGCGGCTCGAGGCACTAAAGCGTGCGGGCATGGAGGCCGTCAAGGGCGCGACGAGGCGCTACGCCAAGCACCAGACCCGGTGGATCACGTACAAGACTCTTCCGCTGCTCCAGGAGAAGGGCGGGCTGGGTCACCTGTTCGTGATGGACAGCACTGGCGGTGGCGGCGCCTGGGCCGCCGACGTCGCGGACAAGGCCGCCGGCGTGGCGGCGCGGTACCTCGCGGGCGACGCGCTGCCCGCGCCCGAGAGCCTGTCCGGGACGGCGGCCGAGGTGCTGCGCGCGGGGCTCGAAGCGGTCAACGGCCGGCGCCTGACGTGGAGCGCCAGGACCTGCGACGTGTGCAGGGCCACGCTGGTCACCGAGGAGCTGTGGCAGACGCACGTCAACGGGAACCGCCACAAGCGGGCTGTTAAAGCTGCCCAGCGCCGGGCGCTTGCTGTTAGGGGGAATAGGCCCACGGCATTGACGGCTGTGGAAGGAGATGCTTCCTCCGGAGATGATATGCCGTCGTTGAATGAGTTGCAAATATGAAATCAAAAGCATGGAAACATGGGAAAACAAAGAAAAGCCAATCAACTTTTGTCGCTCTATGCAATGGAACAAAGCCTGCTATATACTAGTAACCAGATCGCCTGGATGGCCAAATTCTATGCTCAAAACCGGCCAGGTGACAACAGGATCTTAGGCCTTGATCTGGCTCTTAACCCACTTCTCGAGGCCGCCGCGGGCGATAATCTCCTGGACATTGGGCGGCAGCTCGCCGACCTTTTGGCTCCAGGTCTCGCCGCCGGGGCCCTCGGTGACGGTGACCTTGCTCCGCCTGACGTCCCAGAGGAAGGTCCAGCCGGTGCGGCGGGTGAGGGCCTTGTCGGCTTTGTCGCCGCCAAACGTCTCGCGCAGTCTCTGGACGAGGCGCGGCACCTCGACGCCCATGAGGGCGTTGTTGATGCTGTTGCGGCTGAAGATGTTGCCGAAGCTGCCGGCCACGACGAGCGGGATGCGGCGCGCCAGGATCGCCGTCGCCGCCTGCTCGCGCGAGCTGCCGCAGCCAAAGTTGAAGCCCGCCACCAGCACGTCGCCCTCGCGCGCCACCGAGCCGAAGGCCGGGTCGTAGTTCTCCATGCACACCTCGGCCATCTTCTCGGTCGACACGTTGTCCTGGTACGTGTACTTGCCCGGGTAGATGCCGTCCGTGTTGATGTTGTCCGCGTCGCAAAACACAATCTCGCCCTCGACCTTCTCGGGGAAGCCGGGCAGAATCTCGGTCAGGGCGGCGTCTTCGTCCGCCGCCGCCTCGCCAGCTTCAGGGGTACCGAGGGCGGACTCGGATGCTGAGACCAGGCCCTCAGCGTCGGCGAGGAGCTTCTCCAGCGCATTCTCGATGCTCAGCGCCTTGTCCTGCACGAAGTCGCCGTTGCCCTCACCGATGATCACCTTCTCCACGCCCTCGGGCTTCTGGTACCAACCGGGGCCGGCGATCTTGCCCTGTAGCGCGCTGGCGGCCACGACCTCGGGGCTCGCAAGATAAGCCTTGGCGTCGGTAGAGCCCATGCGGCCCTTGAAGTTGCGGTTGCTGGCGCTGATGCCTACCTCGCCGGGCTCCAGGAGGCCCGTGCCGAGCCCGATACACGGCCCGCAGCCCGCCGGCAGAGGTTGGGCGCCGGCCTCCAACAGCACCTGCCAGTCGCCGGCCGCCTCGGCCGCCTCCTGCTCGACGGTGGACGCGGCGCCCATGTAGAATTTCACACCCGGGGCGACCTTGGCGGGGATGCCGTCCTTAGATGCCTCCCTGAAAACCCGGGCGGCGGCGGCAATATCTGACGCGCGCGAGTTGGTGCATGAGACGAGGTACGCTTTGTTGAGCTTGATGTCTTGGGCCTCGAGATCCTTCAACGGTGTCGCCACCTTGACCGAGTTCGGACCCGAGACAAAGGGTGACAGCGTTGACAGGTTCAAATACAGAGACTTGGCGTATGTGGCGCCAGGATCAGCCGTGAGCTGGTTCTCGAGGAGCTGCTCGACATTCTCATGGGTGAAGACGCCACGGCTACCACCCTCCTTGCCCAACATGGCTGACGTGGTCGCCTTGGCACGGAGCCACGACTGCAGGACTGAGTCGATGGGGAACAGGCCGCTCAGCGCACCCCACTCGGTGGTCATGTTGGCGATGGCGAGGCGGTCGTCGGTAGGGATGCTACGCATGGTCTGTTCGGAGCCGGTGAACTCAATGGCGTGGTTCAGAACCTCGTCGTTGTTGAACAGACCGCAGAGCGCCACGATGACGTCCTTGCCGGTTACGCCAGGCGGGAGGATTCCTGTCAGTGTGACTTTGGCGATAGGAGGGATTTCTGTTGGGGGACCACGTCAGACGGATGATTCCCACCAGGCAATGTGGCTCAGCGCACAAGGGAAGGGCATTAATTACGCCACCAAGTCTTTCCTGTTGCCCAAATAGAGGCGGCATCGGTGCGTACCATGGGGGTGCCTACGGTCATCCGGCGTCAGCATGCTGGTTCCTGCTACTCCTTTTCATGACGGCAGGATCCAATGAAGCACTAACCAAGACAGCCCACACCGCCGTACATGTTACTGTGGCTGTCAGACGCAACGGTCACAGTACCGGGCCAGGCATAACCCTCCTCGACCATGATCTGGTGGCCGATGCCGCGGCCTGCGGGGTAGAAGTCGACGCCGTGCTTCTTGGCGAACTCCTCGATCTGCCGGTATTTCTTCAAGTTCGTCTCGCTCTTGTTCTGGACGTCGTGGTCGAGGGTCATGACGACCTGCCTGTTGTTGTGGATCTCAGAGGCGCCGATGGACATGAACTTGAGGGCGACAGGCCACGAGTTGTCGTGGGTCATGCAGTGGTGCGGCGAGAGCGTGACGTAGTCGCCCGACCTGACCTTCTTGCCGGGCGCGAGTCCGACAGAGTACCGCTGCACAATCTTCTCCGTCAGGGTCTGCGGCGTCTGTGGTGCGGACTGGAGGGTCGGCACGGCGGGCGAGGCCGAGCCCTGGAGCTGCGAGTGGAAGGCATTTTGGCGGCGTCCGGGCGTCGCGCTCAGCGGTCGGGTCTGAAAGAGGAAGGGTGTGGCGGACCGGGGAAGCGCCAATTGGCGACAACTCCTCGTCGCGACGAGGGCCAGAGTCCGTCTCTGGGGCGTGCCATGGCCATGTCAGTTGAGGCATCGAGGGGAGGCCGAAGTCGGAGCGCACTGGAACACACATACTGCGGGCAACATGGCCAAACTGGTTGTGGTAGAATCTGAGCGGCTACGGATGCAGGCCCGATTGGCATCACGGTCGGACAGAAGAAGCGCCAGTACTGCGAGCCCGAATCTCGTCGCAACCAGCTCGTCTAGCTCAGTCTAAGTCCCAACCAAGTCGAGGCTACATCGCGATGAAGAGAAAATTAATGTGGGTACACAGTCGTCAGCCCAAAGCAGAATTAAGCTCGCCATAATTGACCCGCCACGGTCCGTCTCGATACCTGTTGCCAACCCATCCGCGGTGTCGGCACAGTTGAGATAAAATGTTCCTGATCTAGTGTGGGAGGGGCGGGAACGGCGAAAACCTAAAAATAAATAAGCAAAAACCTGTAGGTTGTGGACTGTTGCGTAGAGACAAGACTGAAACTATATGATTGCACTCATCAGGAACCGCCCGTTGGCTGCAGCACAAAGCACGTGCAAATCGGGCGGTGTTCCGCCGGCTTATGATGGACAGATCTTAGCCGCCTTGGTATTCCCGAAATCTTTGTAGCGATTGGACTCTTTGGCATGCATGCACCTCCGCGATCTTGTTACCTGGCCAGGAAGGTCGGGTAGAAGAGGAAATAACCGTGGATTTGCTCGGTGGTTTCTCGGACTCACATCTGCAAAGTCTCGCGGGATGGGCAATGTCGTCACAATCCTCAGCCACCCGGACTCGCGGCCACATTTCCGAACTGGCCAAGTTGTCCTCGGGCATTGTCAGGCTACGTGTTGGGGGCGCTGTAAATGCCTTCCGGCACAGCACATGTAGTTTTGTCAGTCTACTTGCCGTGGATGTGCCTGCACTTATGAGTTAACCCGTCGGTACAAATTTCTCTTTGTTTCCAGATCCGACTGAGGGGTTTACAATGGGGTGCTGGATTCAAAGTTCGGTTTCACGTTTTATCCCTCTTGGTCGCGATAAATCTGCCCCGCTAGGCCCAAGCTTGCGCCGCTGCCTTTCAGCAGGGTTGCTTCGGGGCAATCGACCCGTCATAGCACATAATAGTGGGCTCGCCCTGCAGCTGCCTGGCTTTTTACTTTAATACCTGGCGCCTACTGCATCGCACCAGCGGCGGCTTGAATAATAGGGGCTGAATTTGCTGACAATTGCGCCCGTCTGCCGTTTTGCTGCCTCCGGTCTGGTCGTTTGTTCTCCGACTCTCCCTCCCTTCGGCCTCCGTGGGGCCCTCACTTCCGCTGCCGACCTAGTTAACCACCATTACGACTCCGACCATCGTCCTCTGGCTGCCGATTCTTCTTTGGTCCAAGTGTTTCCACCAACCTCTACAGGCCCACGGCGGAGAGACCTCGTGGAACTGTGTCCGTATCAGGGCAAGGCCGCCAACTCGTAACGGTTGTGTTGGTTCTCCTCTGAGCTGGCCATGCCCGGCAGAAAAGGGCTCGAATCGCCCGCTACTGTCACCGCCATGGCTTCTGCCGCTCCGACCGCATCGACCGCGACCAAATCGCCCCGCATACTTGCTTGCGTTCTCTGCCAGGTGCGTGCCTCTGCCTCGCGCCTCTGCTGCATGTGCCTTTGCTAGGGGCCGACGTGGTTGAGCGAGTGAGTGTGACTGACTGACGCAACGCTCGATGCCATGACCAACAGCACCGCAAAATCAAGTGCGATCGCTCATTCCCCTGCGCAAACTGCCTAAAGGTGCGAGGGCTCGCCTGTGCTCCTCCTCGTGCCCCTCACTGCGCCCCTCGATCGCTGACTGACGCGCGATGCGACCCCAGGCCAACGTGCAATGTACACCCAGCACGCCAGCGCCCCCTCGCAAGAGGAGGCGCCCGAACCAGGACCTCCAGGAGAGGCTTGCGCGCTGCGAAGAGCTTCTTCGGGAGTACGCTTCGGAGGGCAAGAGCGAAGACAGTCCCTCGACGCCGACTCATTCTAGCACGAGCCCGCAGCACACACCGAAGCCCAGCGAAGAGCCCATGCCGAACTGGCACAAGCATGGCAAGCTGATCAAGCAGGAGGGCGGCACCACCCGGTTTGTCGACTCATACGTCGTGTCCACCATCTACGACGAGCTCCGGGCCATGCGCACCATCATCGATGACGACGAGCCCTCGCCCGAAGAAGACTCCTTGGACGGCCTGACTCCGGACATGAACAGTGCCGACCTGCTCATGGGCGGAGATACTCCGCAAAGCCCCCCCTCCACTGTTGACATCCACCCCGACGCGGGCCAGATGCTCCGTCTCTGGCAGGTGTTCCTGGATCGCGTGAACCCCCTATTCAAGGTCATTCACGCCCCGACGGTGCAGCCCTACCTGGTCGATGCCACGAACCGCTCCGCCGACCGCCCGTTCCCCAGGAATGTTGAGGCGCTGCTCTTTGCGATCTACACCCTGGCCGCCGTCGCGCTCTCGGACGAGGAATGCCACACGTTGCTGGGCTACAGCCGGGACACCGCCATACAGCGCTTCTCGAGCGGTGTTCGGTTGTGTCTAAACCAAGCCAGGTTCCTCAAGAACCACGACCTTACTACGCTACAGGCATTCGTGCTTTATCTAGTGAGTGCGGGCGGTCAGAACGCTGCATTTAGCTTTCGGATCCATCCATGCTAACAAGGCTGGACATGACGCGGCAGATTTCGATTCAAGGAAGGCACAACCAGCATGCGACCTGGATTCTCCACGGAGTGGCGGTCCGGATCGCTCAGAAGATGGGCCTCCATCGGGACGGCACGTCGTTCGGCCTCAGTCCGTTCGACATCGAGATGAGGCGCCGACTGTGGTGGCAGATTATAACGCTGGATGCCAGGTTTGCCTTCATGTCTGGGCTGGGGCACGCTCTGCTACCGCGGGTGTGGGACACTAAAGAGCCCAGGAACCTCAACGACGCAGACCTATACACCTCGGCCGCCGAGCTGCCGCCAGATAGAGATAGCCCGACCGAGATGGTGTTCTGCGTGATTCAAAACAGGCTTACGCGCTTTCTCGTCGAGACCCCGGGACTGGACCCGTCATTTCTCTTCGACGAAAACAGCACCCGCGGCATGAACGAGGGCCCCAGCAAGGAGAAGCTGGAAGAGTACCGCGCCATGCTCGCTGTGGCAGCACGGGATGTTGCCGAGATGATGGAGAAACGGTGTGACCCTTCGGCGGGCCCGATACATGAATTCACCTATGAATTCATCTCCATCATAATGGGCAAGGTGCAGACGCTGCTATCACCCGAGCACAAGAAGGACTGGGGCAGTTCTCCCAAGGACCACGTTTTCAGGCTAGCGGTGGAAGGGCTGGAACATCATGTGCGCCACCATCGCACCGCCCTCAAGACGGGGTTTCTCTGGTACACGCGTCTTCAGCTCCATGAAGAGCTTTTCATCTTCCTCGCCGGCCAGCTATGCCATCGCCCGGACGGCCCGCTGTCAGACAAGGCGTGGGAGTACCTGGAAGCCTTCGAACCTCTCCACCCGGACCTCTTCAATCCCAGCACCAGCAGGACGCACATGTCGCTGGCAATATACCTGGTCAAGGCATGGAACGCAAGAGAAGAGCACTTCATGCAGCAGGTCGGCCTGCCCCTCCCAACGCCGGTGTTCATTGAGCGGTTGAGGGAGGCCGTGCCGCAAATCAAGGTTGAGAGCCCGTCGCCCATCAACACCCGGGAAGACTTGGGAGGAAGCGGCGTCAAGGTCAAACTCGCCGAAAACGATCCCATCTTTGACGATTTCATGGGCAACTACGTCGAGGGAGGGGACTGGGACATCTTCTCCAACGTAGCCCTCGGCCCCACAGCGACGGCAGGGTTCGGGGCCCCCAATGGCAACCTGATGGGCATGAACATGTCTGGTGTACAGGGCACGAATCACATGCCCCCGGGCCTGGTCGGGCTCTTCGGCCTGGGCACCGAGTGGAAGGATGGCGGGGGCGGGTTTTGAGGGCACGATGGTTTTTTCTGAGAGAAGATCGTCCGCCTTTTCCTTGCTGTGCTTGAAAGGGAAGCTTTTGCCCCATGGTTCTCATGATGCCCACACACCTGACGCAGCGAGAAAAAAAAAAAAAGAGAGAAGGGGAAGCAGAGGTTGAGACCAGGAATTTTGGTTGCCCTGCGAGGATTGCTAATGCGGAGGATTGTCCAGCGTCGGGCGCTGGTAATATTGTACGATCTGGCCGAGTACGCATCCGTGGCAGTTTTTTTTTTTTGTTTTGCTATTTTTGTATAATCATCGTCCCCCGCAGCACATAGACAGCGTTTAGTGGTAGGTAGGCGCTCGAAACACCCCTCCTCAAGGCGGCCAAGCAACTTGCTTGCTCTGGCGGTTCTCTCAACTTGGCGGTTGTATACCCCTCCACCTAGATGAGGATCCATGTGTCGTCACTCGAGAATGGTTGGTAATATGACCCCTGCCGGAGCAAGAGTCTAGAACCCGCGCTTGGCAGGGCCAGCCCGGTGGCGCAGCAAAAAGCCAGATAAAAAACCGGCGGGGCGGATCGGGGGGTTCGGAAGGGATACGAATAAACGATGGTGGGGTCAGCACGGAGTGTCGGACGTTCCAAACCCCGACGCGGTGCCACAACTTGATGCCAACACAGGCTCATCCGTCATATGGTGGAACGTCCAGCTTTTCGGCCTTCCTCGCAGCGGATCTGGTCCCGCTACGTCGACGCCAGGTTGGCCATACTATCCAGCATTATCCGGATGATCCGCGATCCAACAATTTCCTCTAGGAGCTCAACAGCCTCAAGCCGGAACCTCTCGTCGGCGTCTTTCCACCGGCTTCGGTAATTGAACAATCCCGCAACGGACGTTTTCCAGCACACCTTTCTTTACCCGACCGCCGGCATAACGGCGGGGGGGTTTTTTTTCTAAAAAAAAAAAAAAAAAAAAAAAAAAAAAAGGCTCGGTTAACGATCAGAAGCGTATTCACTTGGAAAGGCGATGAACGATTTCGTATTTGGCTATCAAGAATAAGTGGGACGTAGATTCTGCGGGGAAGCAGATGCAACACCCGCTGTTGTAGCCTTACGGATCCCGCATGTCTTGGCCGGCTCCACTTGAACACGCAAAGTATACGCGACAAACCGAGTGACTTATACGGTAGGAGAGCTACACTATACGAGACAACGCGAGAACGAGGTACGGCGGGGTTGCTGCCAAACATGTACGGATAAGGGCAGCGGTTATCGCGGCGCGTCAAACCTGGGCTCGTGAAGATCATTTTGCCAACGGAGGGGTCCGGACAAAAGTGAGCTCCGCGTCGGCCTAATTCTTGTTGGTCTTGGGAAATGGATTTGCCGTGGTAAGCGCCCATTCTTGGAGCATTCCTTCCATCTTGGGCAAACTGTGGCGACCAGGTCTTGATCTGGGTGAGGCTGGCGGGCGGTGACACGGAATTCTGCGCCATTATGATAGCTGTCAACTCGATCCTCCAGATGGTTCTTTTTGCGTCGCTAGCATGGAGAGCACAGCCTTAGTCGAGATAAAAGGGACAGAGTTCAATGCCATCACCCTCACCCTCCTGCGACTATTCCGGTCCTGACAAAACCAGCAGCCAGCTCCTCACTTCAAAGCCCTAGAACAGTTGTTCGTGATCCCATAGTTGAGTGGAAATTATTTAAACTACATGTCCTTCCCCAAGAGCCACATCAGAGGACAAGTACTCGCACTGGATGGCTGCAAGACCAAACCTCCTGTACGTATCGCCGCCGCTTGTTGATGGGAGGGGAGTACGTTTAAGCAGCAGAACGTAACTCACCGCCCCTGCTTGGTTTGTAATCCAGTCAGGGGCGCCCGTCCCGACGTTGAGACATACAAGACTTTCGACATCCAATTCTTCCTCCTCGTGGTCGTACCGAACCCAGCCTACCATGTTATCGGATTCATCTCCAACCTCATAGCTTGTCCTCCCGCGAGACGAGTTGATATGGTAACGAGCTGAAAGTCGTTTCAGGGGACCGAGCAGATGCCACTTACCATCATCCGTCAGCTTCATTCTCGTGTCGGGGTCCGCCGCGAAGCTGTTTCCAGGAATAGCCACGTAGCTGATGCTCCCATGGTTGGCCATGCATGACCACGACGGCACATCCTCCAGATGTTCGGCGGGCTGAGACGTCCAAGGCTGGTCAAAATCGATCATCGGCTGCAGTGAATCTTGTCCCGATCGTTGCCAAAGCAGACTCTGGGGGAAGAATTCCTTGAAATTGCCGTACACGGACGAGGTGCGGCGACTCGTCCCTATCGCCCACTCGAGTCCCAAGATGGCGAACGGCCGGTCCGTCCGCTCCGTCAATGAGAGCTCCGAAAACTTGGAGAAGAGTTCCTCGACCACCTGGCGTGCCTCGGCATGAGGGAGGCGGTTAAAATAGTCGGAGATGTTCGAGGTTGAGAGCAGTCCGCGCGGTCTAAGCATGCAAACGCACTCGTCGATTAGTTGGCGCTCATGCCGAGAGGGGGGAGGAAAAAGAAAAAAAAAATTAAAGTCAAAACCCACCGCGCCTCTCCATCGCTGGCCTCGCACCAGACGGCGGACTCGCATTCCCAGTACGTCTGCGCCGCGGTGAAATGAATGGTTCGTCGTGACAGGCATCGCTCCTGTAATATCCAACCGTGTCCACTCAACCCTCCAGCGTTCAAGTCACGCTCAAACGCCTCGACAGAGACGAAGGGTGAGGCCACCGCCCCTGGCTGGGCTCGGGGATGAAACAGGCCATCCGCAGCGGCAGTTGCGGCGACGGTCAAGTAGGCAGATGCGTAGATGTCGCTCATTTCCGCAGCCTCGGTGCTCCAATCGCCATCTTTGCCCTGCAGAATGCAGAGCGAGTCGATCCAGACGAAGCGCACGCGCAGCTTCCGAGCGATGTACACCACATCTTGAAACGTCCGCGGTAGATGGGCAAACTTTATCGCTGTGAGCTGATCGTTGAGGTTGGCTTTCGAGGTCGAGGCGTTGGCCGTTTCGGCGCTCCATCGATGTGACAGGGCAATATATCTCGCGCGCGCCGCCGCCCCGTTCGTCTCCAAGAGTCTGACGAAACCAGCTCCCTGCGGGTGTTTTTCTACGTCGATCACCCGCTTTGGTAGAGAAACGACAGAGAGAGCGGGGGTGAATGACCATGGTGGTTATCGCATTCACGAAGCCACGCGTCGATTAGAAGCATGTGCTGTTTGCTTCCCGCCTCCGGCAGGATCGGGATCCTTCGTGTCGGACGCTCTGGGGTTGCTGTGGACCCTACGAACATCATCCAGCATCAGCGGGGGGGCGACGACGTCGCCCCAAGTAATATATAATTCCGAAGCGAGGCGCGCGCTCACAAACATCCACAAACAGCCTTGGTATTGTGGCTCTCGTGAGTTGGCCGTCAACCGTCGAGGGGAGTGGCTCGACGAAGATCCGCATGCCATCTCGGCGGCACCAGGTAGGCCAACCGTATCAGGTCATGGAACCTGCACGACGTCGCGATCTTGGCCAGTGGGATCGAGCCCGCCGTGCTTCCGCAAGACTCGCACGAGTGCGATTCCGCAAAAAAAAAAAAAAAAAAAAAAAAGCTCCATAACGTTCAACCGTGTCTGTGACGACCCGCCTGGCGCTCGATTCTCCGAGATGTTCCAGTAAGTCACCACGCCCGCCAATGACCGTAGTGAACGTGGTTTCCAGCCTGTTGTGGAGTCTCTTGGTTACCGCAGTCACGAACCGGGGATCGGCCAGCCACTTCCATTATCGGGGTGGTGTTGGCCTCCAGCTGAGAGCTTGGTATTTTATCTACTTACGTTCGCATCCCTGATTGTGTTTCCGTCACTGCTCAGTTTCTCCAACTCTGCCATAAATTCCGTGATGCTGGCCAAAGCTCGGACGCCATTCCCAAGGTCGGCGACACTGTGGTCGTTGGTAGGATCAAAGTTGCGATGACTTGTTGAACGTGCTGGTTATAGCGCAAAGGAGGAGTGACTAGAGAATCGGGACGAACGCCGTGGTTTTAATCTCCATGTGAACGGTTTGTCCCGATAGTGCTGTGAGGCAAGCTTTGCCACAGACATGGGCTGCGCCCTAAGGTATAAGCCTTACTTTGACGATTAGCGCCTAGCGCTCCACGCAATCAGTCGTTTTTTCCCCCCATTTTTTTTGGTCGCTATGACAAAGGCCACTGCTGGCTTGCCACGTAAACACTCATATATGGACGATTTCCTGTGCACCGCGCCTGTGGCACAGCGCCACCCAACAAGCGCAAAAGCCAATAAATACCGTCTGGGCTGGGGGTATGCCACAATTCCTCGCTGGCGAAGTGTGCGTGAACATCTGCTCTGCTGTCGATCAGTTGCCGTCCTACCACTTGCTAGGGTGGCAAGGCTTCCCCAGGACTTAGGAAACCTCCTGATGCAGTCGGGTGCCTGCTCCGCTTCTGCTAGATCGAGGGTCGCCGAGGTCACTGCAGGGCTCAGCCTGTTGCAATTTGGAACCCACCGCCATCCAGAGAATCCGCCTCGGCGCAAAATAAGCCAACAGGTCCAAAGACGTGAATACGGATTCAGGGCACAAGCTCGCTTCACTATCGAGATATCTGGGTGCCATCCGGACTATGGATGTCTTGCATTGGGCTCGCTGCTGTCCGCCCTAGGTATGTCCCGGGCCCAACCCCTTGGCTGAAAGCTGAATCGATGACGTAGCGTCGTGGTTTAATATGTCGTCTGATCTTTTTTTTTTTTTTTTTTTTTTTTTTTTTTTTTGGTTCTCGGGGCTTATGATGGAATGAACAATATCATGGATTCATGCCATTAAGTGAAATGACGTGCTATGGAGGTTTGAGTGGGGATCTACCACGCGGCAAACTTATGCGACTTTCCATGGGACGAGACGTCGGCGAAGTAAAAGAAAAAGAACTAAATGGTTCATGCATGATACTCAGGGGTCCCCAACCCTGACGATAACCTTGCCCACCGCACGCCTGCTCTCAACCCTCGCCAGCGCGGCGGGCACGTCCTCGAACGCCCACTCCCCCTCCTCGCCGCTGTCGTCGACCACGATGCGGACGGCGCCCGTGGCCGCCATGTCGGCGACGCGCTGCATCGTCTCGACGCTCGCGTCCATCATGCTCGCGCAGCGCCAGGCGCGGCCGGTGCCGCCCAGCCACGGCGACCGCGGCCAGAGCGCGTTGAGCTGCATGGACAGGACGGAGGAGACCATGTGCCGCAGCGTCCAGGCCTCGATGACGAGACCGACGGCGCTGTAGACGCCCTCGGGGGACAGGAAGCCCGCGCTCGCGACGTACAGCTGCTGGATGCCGATGCAATCGAGCACGGCGTCGAGGGGGTTGGTGCCGTAGCGGCGCTCGAGCTCGGGGGCGAGGGGTGTGTGTTGTTGGTAGTCGATGACCTGTTGATTTTTTTTTGTTAAGAGTGTATCCAGGTGGGTAGGTACGTAGGGGCATGTGGATAAAGCAGATTTCTTAGAGAAGAATAAAATAGCACCAACCTCGTCAGCTCCAATGCTCCTGACAAGCCCCGCGTTCTTCCCCGAGCACACGCCGACGACGAACCCTTCGGCCCCGACCTGCTGCCGCGCCATCTGCAGCGCGAACGAGCCGATGCCGCCGCTGGCCGCGTTGACGAGCACGCGCTGCCCGCGCCGCAGCCGCGCAGCCTCGACCACCTGCAGCGCCGTGCACGCCGCCACCATCAGGCCGGCCGCCTCGCGCAGCGGGCCAGGAGCCTTGACAGCGAACCGGGCCGGGATCGCGATGTAGCTCTGCAGGGCGCCGGTGCCCGTGGGCCAGGCGAAGGAGACGGGGATGAAGCCGCAGACTGCGTCTCCCTTGGCAAGACGGGGCTTTTTACTGCCGTTGTTGATGGAGTTGGGGTCCCAGACGTCCTCGACGACGCCGGAAAAGTCCAGCTCCGGCACGACGGGGCCGGCTTTCCGGGCCCAGGCGGGGAGCACACGGAGGTAAAAGGACGTGCCGTGGTTCAGCGCCGCGTACACGACCCGGACCAGTATCCACTCCTCGCTCAGGAAATGCTCGACGGCCTTGGGAACCGGCAGCTGTGGGGGGAACGCAGGCTTTGGATAGGCTGTATCGAGGGTGAGCACCTCGGAGGGCTCGCCCGGCTTGGTGAAGGTCCATGCCTTTGTGATGGGAGTATCCATGGGAGGTTAGGGGATGAGGTTGTTTTCTACAGCCAATTACAAGACACAATGATGCTGATTCTGCTATTTCTTGTAGTGGCTATTAGTTTCCGTCACAGAACGGGAGGACCTTGCTGATAGCGGCGACACAGAGCAGATAAATGCATTTCCAACATTGCACACCTCACGAGGGCGGTTACGTGCGCCGGCGAGCGAGGCTACCCAGCTGAAGCGCAGAGAGCGGGCGACTGGCGCCTCTGCCAAGCCGCTTGTACTCGGTCGGGGCGAGTTTGACACGTTTTGTTTTCTGAACCAAGACAAGGTCGGGCTGAAGGGTGGTAAGCGGAGTGAAGTTGAGGAGCCGAGAAGCCGCTAGACTAGAACCCCTCACTCGGCCTTCTCCGGGATGGCGTGCGGGCATCGAGGATGAGTCAACCAAACGACGTCGGGTTGAGGCCAATCCAGTTGGGAAGCCAGATCTCGTGCAGCTTGCCCTTTTCGGAAACTTGAGGGTTGTTTGGAACCTATCCCGTGCTTGCTCCCCCGTGGTGGTTGTGTTTTCTAGCACGCAGTCCCCACTGCGGCTGAAATCGCAGTGTACTTGACCCGACGGCAGCGACGTCTCAGAGGGAGTGCGTCAGACCCTAACCCTGACTGGATGCGAGTCCTGGTATAAGTGACTGCGCTTGCTTTTCACGCTTCATGACGCCCACCCTCGATGACCAAGTCGTTCAGAACAAGTCATCCGAAACTCCTGCATATAAAAGATCCCGTATGGTGATGCTTGATGTCTGCGCCTCGTCTAAAATGGTGTGGAAAGAATTCCCAAACTCGGAATCTCGTCAGCGACCAGAACAGACTGGAAATCCCACCCGACCAAGAGAAGCTACCTTGAAGCGCAGACCGCATGGCTCCGTATATGCTATCCTGGACCGTTCTGGCTCGCAGCTCAACCGCCGCGTTTCTAGCCTGGCCCAAGGGGAATCAGCAACTCCTCGACAGCCGCCCTCTGGAAACCGGACAGCTCGACCCAAATGGCATAAGTGGTGGCTGGGCGCCGATGACCACAGATCCGCCCTCTGTAAAACACTTGACAACGCGGGCTGAACCTCGGGGCTTGCTGAGTGAAGGTGACTTGAACGGCATTACCGAAACTAACACTTGGCTGAACTCGAAAACATGTGGCTGGTTCACTGGACATCCGTGTAAGTCAAAAAGTCTCCGTCTTACCAAAGCTACCTACCGACTTGGCGCCAGCTCACCTTTGTGCTCACACGAGATCCAGCCTCGCCCTTTACCTGCGACGACGGGTGGACATGTTCGACCGACACAAATCACGTGGTGGGATGCACCACGACCAACTACTTCCCCTCGTTTGCCATCTGCTACGATTACGAAGCTCAGCGCTCAGGAAGGTGCTCCAGCCTGGGTGCTCTCACCGGCTGTTGGTGAGTGTGATGAGTCTCACTCGGCTTTTTGAAATCTTTCGAGCTGACGAACAGCGAATCACAGCTCCTTCAGCGACTACCCGGCCTGCGGCACGTTCCTCTGGGTCGAGTCGACGCCACGCTCCATGCTGCGCTGCATGACCAGCACCACCATCATCTCCATCAACGACCATCCCCAGTTCATCGCGGATGCTGCCGCCACCACTTCCTCTTCGCAAAGCACCACCACCACCGGCAGCGACCTGGTCCCGCTCTCGACCATCTCCGACGGCGCTGGCGGCAGTGGGAGTGCTGGCGGTGGTGGCGGCGGCGGCGTCCACATCGGAGCCTTGATCGCCGCCATAGGCGGTGTCATAGCCATGATTTTCGTCATGCTGCTCGTGCTGTTTTGTGTCTACAGGAAGCGCGCCCCCAAGGACCGTCATCGTCAAGACAGCGATGACCGCCCGACCATCAGCGCGCCCATCCCGATGACGGACCTGCCCCCGGCGGCTTTTGCGCAGCAGGTGCGCATCCCGCCCAGGGATCATCCGACGGGCAGGATGGTTCGGGAGAGCTCTGGCCCTTGTGTCTGGTCGCGAAGTCGCGCCCGGTCTCCGTCTCTGGACCGTGTGCCGTACGAGGTGCCGGTGGATCGGGAAGCGTAGCTGTGGCCTGGGGTGGGGGAGTAATGTCAGGGCATGCGGCCATGCCCAGTGGGACATGGGAATCGAAGGTGTAAGCTTAATGAATGGTATGTCATTCGGGGTTATGGGCAGGTTAACAAATGGCGGGATGGTCAGGAAGCTGTGCGAGAAAAGATTATATTCGCTGGGTGAGCCACAAATGCGCATTGTAACCGAGACTGCCCGCCACCCTCTGCATATTATTAATGCTGAGCCCTTTTTGTAGAGCTGCCACAACGCCAAACCTTTCGACCCACTCGCTGTCACCATCCGTCCATATTTGGGAATATGTAGCATCATCACGGCCCGTCTCGTTGCCGCCCGCGTTGGTTCGTTAGTGATCGACCCGGTCCCTCTCCGCAGAGCCAGGTTCCCTCCCAAGGGCTCGGCGTGTTTGGTAGACTAAAACCTTCCGGCACGAGAAAGATGGATCGAGCCTCCACACACAAAGCAGGGAACTCTTGCCGCAGAAGCGCCTCCGTAGGCTGCCTTCTTCGCCTCACCATGGATTTTGCTCTACGTCTTAGCCGGAGCCCGAACTGGTGGCGTCGCTCGTATTCATCGAGTCAGCCAACAGATCCGAATAGGTCATCGGAGCTTGCTCGAGCCCACCTCCTCCTTCTATGTTATGTCGTTCTATCCGTCTAGTTACCCTGTCCATCTAGTCGTCGTCCTCATCCGGCCCGACCGTCTGCGTCGCGGTATTGCTTGTATAAAACTCTTCATTCCCATTGATTTCCCGCCTCTGGTTCTGGTTCTTCCATCCTCTCCTTCATCACCACGGCCTCACTTTTTCCTTCGGTCTCTGTTTTCACCCTTCAGGACTGTGACCCCTTCAATGACCTCCCTATCTTTTGCTGTGAGCTTGCTGCTTCCATCACCTTCGCTTCAGTATGGCAGATCGAAGGCAAGACGGCACTTCACGTGGTCGTGGAGAATGATCATGCAGATAGTGTTCATCATCTTCGGAAGAAAGACGCGATCTACCAATTCGGCACTACCACCAAGACCTCGCAACAGCGTGTGTAAAATCAGAGCCGGCCACTGTAACGTGTACCATTCGCCCCGCGGCCGGGCAATAACCGCCTTCTGGCCAGGCGGGTATCCAGGGTTTGCGCTATGGCGGGGAAGGCTGAGATGTGTTCGTGATAAAATAACAGGGCGTTGGGTAATAACTGAGTACTTTTCCTCCGCTTCTTTACGGATTCGTTGTAATGGGAGGCTCAAAGTAGATTAAAAAGGCTGATGAGGACATGTTACGGTCGTTGACTGTATACCAAAACACATCTGCTATCAGTCCGGGAGGATAAATCCCCAGGAAATCCCGAGGAAATCCCGCGTCGTGACTTGTAGCCCTGGTCGGCGAGAGCGTCTCGGCGGCGCCCGGCCAGGATGGCCTGAAGTCCCGCGGTGTAAAGGGCCGCGGAGTACGCCAGTCGGAAGCCCCAATCTTCCATCCGGCGGCCACTGCCCCATTGAGAATCTAGGCGGATCGCCGGATAAGAGCGGCGGCAGAGGTACGGAATATGTCACCCGTGGCTCAATCTGAGATCTACGCGTGGGTCTGGCGATGCATGTGGCCTGCCAGACTTATTTAGATGACGGCGGCCTTGTTATCTGGCAGCATCTCTTGGGCGTAGGCACGCCCTGGAGCGGCTTTGTGACGAATAAGAAGTCGCCTGCCGTTGTCGTCGCATACGCCGAGGATCCTCGGGCACATGTGACACTGTGTGTTTCATCCCCTGACGAAAGCGTCGGAAAGGCGACCTCTGCCTCTATCCGTACCATGTCCTTAGTCCCGGGGCTGGGGAAAAGCAAATCACAGGCTTTTTCTTGGTAACTGAGATGGCTCGCAGAGAGCTAGAGGCTGCGCTCGCAAAAGCGGTCCGCTTGACGGTTCACCTCCCGCCCTGCGTCCGCCCATGGTGTATCTGGGTGTGTTGAGCCTCACGTAAACACTGGATCGGCCTCTCTTCTCTGCGCGGGCTTTTCTTCTCTCAATGTCTTGCTAACAGGAATGGTGTTACATGTACGGAGAGAGAGCTCGTCTCCCTCGAGCAGGCACTCGAGCTCCACCCGGTCGAACTCCCCTAAGGCATTGGATCCACCTTGGGTTATCACGCAGCTCACGTCGATGCGCTTGAGTCCAGGCAGCTTTTCCCTTGAGGCGTCGACCAGATCCATGAGCCTCAAAAGGTGCATCGAAAGCTCGTCTTTCTTCAAGCCCTCCTGGTTGGTTCCTACGCGCATGTCCCGATTTTTCGAAATGGATATGACCGGGTGTGCCCCTGGCGAGGGACGCACACGATCCATTATCGATATGTCGACGACAGGCTTATATTTCTCCAGAATTTGATTGCTGTTTTATTGCGCGGGAGTATCAGCACACGCATACATCGCAAATGCCGGTGGTGGAAAACGGGGAGGATCAGGAAGAACCCGCATCTTACTATTTTTCATCGGCAATACCGCTCTCCAGTTCGGGGCGAGGGTGGTGAGGGTCTGCATCTCCCAGGTTGAGCCAGTGAGACGCGGAGGGCCAGTATGCGTCCCAGTTGAGGGCCATTCTGAGGTGGTCATGAAGCGAGAATTTGAACACCAGGCGTCCGACCGTGCCGTGGCTGTTGAAGTGGCGGGATATCACGTCAACAAGTTGATGGTGCGAGCGAAACTGGGCGCCCGTAATACTCAAGGCTATCGTAGCCGAGTGCTGCTGCTGCTCCTCCGGTTCGGCGACACCGCCGCTACTATCACCGGGCGGCGATGACGGCGGCAGTTCGGATATCGGAACGAAAAAGGGCGGTCCGCCGTTATAGCCGTCAAAGGTCAGATGGGGCGGGATGTACTTGTAGTGCAGCGGCCGCTTCCTATCTGGCCCTTGCGGACGGTGGAAATAACTGATGGCCAGCTCGCGCGCTTCACGACAGGTGGCCAGGATAGGAAAACAGTCGGCCAGGTTTTCGTACCCATTATGTCGTAATCATCGTACTCCTCGACCCAGTGTGCGATGCGATTGTCGTTCAAGTCCTGGACGTAGGCCGCGATGGCGTGATTCCAAATCTCCGCCCTGAGCTCGGGCGCGAGGTCTGGGAAGCGGGTGAAGCTTGAGCACGACATGGCTGCTGGTTCGGGCTGAGAATCCCCAAGTGGTTCGTTTATTTTCTTGTCTAAACCACAAAGCAGAGAGGGGCGCGTCTTCGTCGACCAGCGGCACAATGGGGCTGCTGCAGTTTAATGTCGCGGACAAGTTTAGCGCCTCCTGGAGAAAAGGGCCTGGCACCAAAGTCCCAACAAGCACCCCCGCGCCTGGCCTGTTTGCTGATTGGTGGCCTTTGCGTTTGTCCTACCTTAGGCTCCGGCTGATATGATGGGTCGTTGGGGGAGGACAAGACGAGGTAGGCTGCAGCTTGCATCCCTCAATGCCACCTGCGTGTTTGCACGGCTTGGCTACCTACTTATGTAAGGCTAAAAATAGGAAAGCACAAAGCGTCAATACATCGCGTGTCTATATCCAACAAGTGTTCCAAAAACAGACACGCGTATTGTGAAGCCTCGGGTAGCAACAGCAGCAAAGCTCCCATCGAAACTAGCCTGGGGGCCGCGACCTACATGGCACGCAAAGTGTCAACTGCAACTGCAGGGGCATGGTCGGCGCGATGACCTTAATGTAGTTGAGTGGTAGAATCTGTGATACATGAGGGCTGAAGAATAGTCAGGCGACCAATGTGTTGGCAACTGTGTGATGCCACTTTTAGCACCACTGACCCAAAACCACCAGCCCGAGAAGGCTTAGATCCCTGTGCTGCCACCAAACGACTTCCAAGAAATGTGTAACGGCCGGCCTTTCCGGTGACACCATGGGCGGAGTGCTGTGCTTATTATTAGTACTGCTGCCGGACTTTGTGCGTGCCGATATATCGAGCTGCTTCGGCAAGAGTAACAGGTAGAATGGAGTGTATGAGCGTAGTAAGATCCCACGATGTGATGACGGCGAGGACACGAGAAGGAGGTGGCCAAGATGGCTTCGGGTCCTCGAGTAGGAGCGTACTTGGGCTGTCTCCTGCCTTTGTCATAATGGTCGACACCCACAAGAAACCAGCACGATCGTCAAAACTATGTCCATAAATACGGCATTTCGCTGGTGTATCAACACGACACATTTCTGTCAAGTGTCATCTTCATCCATACCACAGCAGATCTCGTCTCAACGTGCCCCAAGCACCCACCACGACGACGTACCACCCTTCCACCTCTCGAGCCCTTGGACCTACTACTGCCCCCTATCATTCTTCCACTTCTATTCTCCGATGCATCTTCTACTGTTTCTCCTTGCCTTTGGCACTCTGAGTGCTCTGGCTACTCCTGCATACCAGTCTCTTAATTTCGACGAATCACAAGCAACGCTCCACCAGTTCTCCAGCTATGGCGACTCGACAGCCGATAGTCCGAGCAAGGACCCCAGTGTCTCCAAGGTCCTGGAAAAATGTGGGGAAAGGGCGTGTTCACAGCCATTGTCATACGCACAACCAAAACGTCGATCCGGGGCTAGAGCATGGCCGCATGGTTGACACGCCGACTGACTTCGCCAAAACTTCCGCAAAGCCAGATGACAACTTCGTCTTCACCAACGGGGGCTTTTTCCAGATGGGTGGTCCCCAGGGGGGCTACTCGGTCAGTCCTTCAGTCTCCACGTTCAACAAGCGTTATCTCGAGGTGGACAAGGATTACAAGAACGACTACAAGGAGCTGAGAGGCGACCACGGCATACTCCCCTGGACCGGGCCTTCTCTGAAGGAGCCGATAAATCTGGAAGAACCAAGGTTCAAATACTATGACGCGAAGACGAAGCAACAATCTCACTACACAACCGTTGCCGGCGGGCTGCCCCATGCCAACCAGCCTAACGAGAGGCTTGCCCTCGTTCAAATAAGGCAAGCCAAGGTCGTCTTTCCTTACGCGTCACGTCGACCCAATGGCCTAGCTATCAACCAGCTCAGGACTCTGATTGACGTGTTTCTGCAGACCTACCTGGACGGCACGACGATAACTAACTTTGTAAGGCACGATCTTATCTCCGGCATAGGCAATGGAGGTTCCTCGAAGCGTCCGGCCCCTGACCAGAGCGAGGGTCCGCCCAACAAGAAGCCCAACACGGGCGGCCCTGAACCGATGCGTAGCTCGCCTTCGTCCGGCAGCCAGCCACCCAAGCCGCCGGCGCGGAAGCCCACTAACGGCGGCGCTCGCGTGCGGCGTGGCGGCCCTTCGGCCAGGCGGAGGAGAAGCAACGCGGCGGAAAAGGCTAATTCAGAGGAGGGAGAACTACGCCCATAAGCCGCGTTGCTAGGGAAGTTGTTGATGGGAATCGCATAGTACAGGTATTTTATGTTGTTGTTGGCTTAGACTTTTTCTTTCGTCACGTGTATTCTGCAGTCGCTTATTGATATTTAGAGCATGGAGCATTTATATTGAATTTTCTCACAGCCACGACTTTCCCTTGAATTGCCTATACCTTTTGGATAAGCACGTTAAATGGAATCTAGTTTGTTTTGCCTCCAATGGGGTGGGTGACGCCTGTTGGTGGCACAGCTGATGAGGCCACCGCCCGGACTGGAGGACACAGCCCCATATGGGGCAGGCCCGGTGATTGGTGTGCCAGGCGCTGGTAGTAAAGACCAGAGCGGGCGGTAGACGGCTAGGGCTTTTGTGATGCCGAACAGGCCTGTGAGATTTGTGATGGTTGCGCTGGAGCGTAGTAACAAACCCTTAGCGGTGACGTTGGCGCCAAAAACGTAGCAGCTCACAAAAGTTGGCCGCACAGCCATGACGGTGTTGGGCGACCTGGACTAAAGGTGTGCCCGTCCTGATCGGGCTAGCTTTTCCATCCTGGGAAGGGTTTCGGGCGCCGATACGTTTCAGGGAGACAATATAAACTCTACATCACACACCATGTTGGGGAGCAGTCCGTTGAAAATACCACGCATCCGCATACACTAATTCTACCGAGGCCGGCATTCCATAGGAGTGTCAAACGTGCTAGTGGCTACCAGAGGATACAAAATACAGGTTTGAGACTGACGATAAGCGTCCCGAGAACCGGCAAAGCAAGCCCTTTTAGCTGATCAATGTTCGATCCCAAGTAGGCGCAAAACAAGCCGCAACAAAGACACCAGAGGTGCAGACTGGCCTCTGCGCGGCGGCTGGAAGCTGGCGTTGAAACACGGCCAACACGGAGGAGCCCCTCAATGAGCCTCCGGCTAAATTAGGGCCATTTTCCCCAGGCTATGTGGCCCTGGCGAAATCTGGCAAAGGAGCACTCATGTAGAGCCGCCTGGGCCATCACCCCACCCACAAAATCGTCGAGACGCTTAACAGCACGTTTCCCTTTGAAGGTGCACAACCTAATGATTTTCGATCAACCGTAACCTCACGCAAAATAACATATTTTATATAAAAAAGGAAAATTTTTAGAAATCCCGATTGCAGGTTTCCTATTACTTTTTCTTCTTTTTTTCTTCATTTTCCTTTTTTTTATTCCTTTTTCTTTTTTTTTTTTTTTTTTTTTTTTTTTTTTTTTTTTTTTTTTTTTTTTTTTTTCTTTTTTTTTTTTTTTTTTTTTTTTTTTTTTTTTTTTTTTTTTTCCTTTTTCTTTGCGTTGGTTGCAATTGCATTGAAGCGAACAGTTGAGCGTCTCAACGATTTTGTGGGCGGGGTGGCCATGTCTAGCGCATATCCTCCTGAGTGCCTTGGATCCCCGACCGTAAAGATGGGGAAAGTCGCCAGAATTTAATCCTGATACAATTATCTCGTTGACTGAGAAGGAAGATCGTCGGGCCGGTAGGTCAACAGCTCTTAAGGGGATGGTCCTTGCCGATCGGGCGGTGGCGGGTGTCGCCTTTTTTTGACGATGACGGTTAGGTTGGACAAGGCGCTAGGATTAAGTGGGCGATGGGGGCTAGGGTCCCGCCTCGGTTGGCCTTTTGAAGAGGCTGGGGTGCTGAAAAAGGGGGCGTCAATTGATGGATGCAGGCTGCTCCAGCCAGTCGAATCACGTTGCGGAGCCCGACCCACGAGTACGGAAGTCGACAGCCGGTTGAAGGAATGGCCAACTGGAAACATAGCGAATAAGCCACGCCCTCTTGGCCGAAGTCAATGGGTTCCAATAGGCTGGGATTGGCAACGTGCGCTGGCGGGCGAGCCTGTTTCCAATGGTCGCCCCTCGTGCGTCACGGAAGGAACGGACCTGGGCTGGGTCGTAGCTGCGCCTCAATGTCGGGCGTTTTCTCCTTGTTTGCACGGACTTTTCGGCACTGTCACGAGTGATTCTGGCAAAAAAAAACGAATCGAGATCTTCGTTCGTGAGCCCTTTTCCCCTCACTCTAGCCCTTTTTTTTTTGAATGCGACTTTGATCCTCTTTGCCGCCATTTTATTTTTAGGGTGTCGGGTACACGCAGCACTTACGTATTGCATCGACTCGTCGTGCATTTGGCTCCAATTTCGATTGACGACGCGTCGTCCGAACTCCAGCGCTGGACGGGCTGCTGTCACTGTCACTGCCGGCGAAACCACCGACCAGGCTGGGGTTACCGCTAGGGGAAGCCCAGTTGCCGCCCGAGCACGACCAGGGCTTAAAAAGGCACATTGGACGGAAACGCCAGGGGCTCTTGGCGCATTTCCTTGGGGCTCCCCACAACCAAGGGTCCACTGCTTCCCGAGCACTCACTGATCGCATCCTGGACCCTCCGTCGACGGCGCCGACGGCAGCAAAAGAGTCGCGTAGCCGGCATCTTCTCTCAGCAGGCGTCAACCTCAATGTGGTCTGTCTCTGCGCGCCTGAGATGACATTTCCCTTGGCCCGGAGCAGGGTATCCATTCCACGAGGATCGGGCTCCTGACACCGACGGCGAGCCTGGGCCACTTCCCTGCCAGGCGACTTACACTGCTGCATTGTAATTCAGCGACGGGCTCTATATCGCCATGGCGCCGCCGCTCGAGGCCATAGAGGGAGGGACGGGGATCCTGCCGGCGCATCGCCGTCGGCGCCGGCTGCGCCTGTCGGACGGCATCGAGCGCTTCTCGGAGCGCCTTGCCGCGGCCTGGCGGAACACTACCTCTGCTGGCGCCGCAAAGTTCTCGGCCGCGCTCCCCAGCTTCCGCCGCAAGGTGCCGCCTAGTAGCGACGGCCGGCACATTCCTCTCGGCGCCCGCTGGCAGGGCGTCGAGCTGCGAGACCAACGCACCGGCAAGCCCTATGTCTCCAACTTCATCCGGTCCAGCCGCTACACGCTATGGGACTTCCTACCGCGCCAGCTAGTCTTCCAGTTCATGAAGATTGCAAACTTCTACTTCCTCATCATCGCCATCCTGCAGATGATCCCCGGACTGAGTCCCGTGGCCAGCTACACCACGGGCGCCCCGCTCATCGTCTTTGTCAGCTTCAGCATGGCCAAGGAGGGCTACGACGACTACCGGAGGTATCGCCTGGACAAGGTGGAGAATAGGAGCGACGCCTGGGTCTACGATCCTAACGGTGTCGCCAAGAAGACCATGTCCGAGTCCAAGAAGCCGCGCACTAGCGGCAAGGGTCAAAAGAAGCGCGAGCGCCTCGACGACGAGACGGGCAACGGCACCGAGCTGCGCCACATGGGCCGCCGCTCCGGCAGCCTGGACGACGCCTGGACGCGCGTGCAGTGGCAGGACGTGCGCGTCGGCGACATAGTCCGCCTAGCGAGGGACAAGCAGGTGCCCGCTGACATGGTACTGCTCTCGGCCACGGGCCCCAGCGGCATCGCCTACATCGACACCATGGCGCTCGACGGTGAGACGAGCCTCAAGAGCAAGCAGGCCTGCCCGCTCCTGGCTAAGCGCTGCGGCACCGTGGCCGGCATCGCGTCGTGCGACGCTGTCGTGGTCTCGGAGGACCCCAACCTCGACATCTACTCCTTCGACGGCCGCGTCAAGGTCGGCGACGAGACGGTGCCCCTAACCATGAACCAGGTCGTCTTTCGAGGGTCCACCATGCGCAACACCAAGGAGGCGTACGGCCTCGTCATCAACTCGGGCGAGGAGTGCAAGATCAGGATGAACGCCAACAAGGGGACGCGCGCCAAGAACCCAGCCATGCAGGCCATTACGAACCGCATCATCTTCTTCGTCGTTTTCGTCCTCATCATGCTCGCCATCGGCATCAAGATCGGCAACGACCTGTTTGAGGCCGACTATGGGAGCACGGCTTGGTACATGTTTGGCGCGCGGCTCAAGACGACCGAGCAGGTCTTTGGCACCATCATCCTGCTCAACACCCTGATCCCCATCTCGCTCTACGTCAGCCTGGAAATCGTCAAGATCGGCCAGTTCTGGATGCTTCAGGACGTGGAGATGTACGACCCCGAGACCAACACGCCCATGGTGGTCAACACGACCAGCATCCTCGAGAACCTGGGTCAGGTCAGCTACGTGTTCTCGGACAAGACCGGGACGCTGACGGAGAACATCATGCGCTTCCAAAAGATGAGTGCTGGCGGCTATGTGTGGCACCACGACATGGGCGTCAGCGATGGCGCTCCCGGGGCCGAGCTGCGGACTCGGGACCTGCTGGAGCACCTGAAACACAATCCAGACTCGCCGCTCTCAGAGCGGGCGCTGCATTTCGTGCTCTGCACGGCGCTTTGCAACACCTGTCTTCCTGAGGTGAAGGACGACGGCGAGATTGAGTTCCAGGCGGCCTCCCCTGACGAACTTGCCCTCGTCAACGCCGCACGGGAGCTGGGCTACGTCATGGTGGATCGCGATAGCGAGACCATCAAGCTCAAGCATGAAGGTGCGGACGGCAAGACAAGGACCGATGTATACGGGATACTGGACGTCATCGAATTCACGAGCGACCGCAAAAGGATGACCACCATCCTGAGGACCCCGGATAACAAGATTCTGCTGCTCAGCAAGGGTGCCGACAGCGCCCTTCTGCCGCGCCTTAGGCTGAAGCAGCTCGCCGAAAGAGTCGCTGCTTCGGTCTCACGCCGGACAAGCAAGCGCCGGAGCATGCGGATGGAGCCGTCCAAAAATGCGCACGACCCCGAGAGCCTCACGGGCGCCGGGCGCGGGGGTGCCGGCCACGACATGCCCATGCTCCCGGACTCCGACATATTCGAGGCGTGTTTCCGGCACATCGAAGACTTTGCATCCGAAGGCCTGCGCACGCTGCTGTTCGCGTACCGGTACATCGGCGAGGCCGACTATCGGAGCTGGAAGCGCGAATATCTCGAGGCGGAAACCAGCCTCACGGACCGGCAAGCTAGGATCGACGAGGTCGCTAGCAGGATGGAGGCGGGCCTCGAGCTCGCGGGCATCACGGCCATCGAGGATAAGCTCCAAAAGGGCGTGCCCGAGACGATCGACAAGCTGCGGCGCGCTAACGTCAAGGTATGGATGCTGACTGGGGACAAGCGCGAGACGGCCATCAACATTGGCCACTCGGCCAAGATCTGCCATCCGTTTTCAGACCTCTTCATCCTGGATGCCACGGACGGAGACATCAGGGACACCATCGAGGGCGTGCTGCAGGAGGTGGACGCGGGCGGCATCCAGCACTCGGTCGTGGTCATCGACGGCCTCACCCTCACGGTGGTTGAGCAGGACGAGGCCTGCAAGAAGCTCTTCTACCTGCTGCTCACGCGGGTCGACGCTGTCATATGCTGCCGTGCGTCGCCGGCGCAAAAGGCAAACGTGGTCAAGTGCATCCGCAACCAGGTGCCGGGCTCCCTTACGCTCGCCATCGGCGACGGGGCCAACGACATCGCCATGATCCTGGCGTCGCACGTCGGCATCGGCATCTCCGGGCGCGAGGGCCTGCAGGCGGCGCGCATCTCGGACTACTCGATTGCGCAGTTCCGGTTCCTGCAGCGGCTGCTCTTTGTGCACGGCCGCTGGAACTATGTGCGGACGAGCAAGTACATCCTGGGCACCTTCTGGAAGGAGATCGTCTTCTACCTCAACCAAGCGCTGTACCAGCGCTACAACGGCTACACGGGCACGTCCTTTTTCGAGTCGGCCAGCCTGACCGTCTTCAACGCGCTCTTCACGTCGCTCGCCGTCGTGCTGATGGGCATCTTCGAGAAGGACCTGTCGGCCGAGACGCTGCTCGCCATCCCGGAGCTGTACACGTATGGGCAGCGCGACAAGGGGCTCAACTTTGTCAAGTACGTGGGCTGGATGGTTCTGGGCACCGCAGAGGCCTTTGTCATCTCGTTTTCCATCTGGGGCGCCTACAACTTTGCCTATTCGAACGAGGACACGACCATCTTTCCCATTGGCAACGTTGCATTTACAGTTTGCGTCATCTTTATCAACATCAAGATGCTGTAGGTTTTGTTCGCTGCACTCTCCATCTCGGTATATGCCGTGTGTATGTGTGTGTGTGCGCGCCCAACTGACAGAATTCATTAACCATAGACTAATAGAGCTGCACAACAAGACCATCATCGTGTTCGGCGGCTTCTTCATCACCGTGGCGGGCTGGTGGCTGTGGAACCTGGCCCTGGCGGGCGTGTACCAGGAGAGCATTGGTCCGTACATCGTCAGGGGCTCCTTCATCCGCGGCTTCGGCCGCACCGCGGTCTGGTGGCTCTCCGTCATCGGGGCGCTCGCCTCCGTCGTGGTGCTGGAGCTGGCTATCAAGAGCATCAGGCGCATCTACTTCCCGACCGACACCATCATCATGCAGGAGCTGGAGCAGAATCAGAGGAAGAAGGAAGCTGCGGCTGCTGCAGCCGGGAGAGGCGGGCGGCGAGGAGACGGGGGCGCAGACAGCAACGTCCACGACGAGATAGAGGGGCAGGAGCTGGAGGGGCAGAGCCAGCGCCATGATTTTGGCGCGAGTGGAAAGCCCTCGAGGTGACGACGTATTCGTCTCTCGTCTTTTCATCGCTCCTCGACCCCTTCAGACTCTCCAGCTAGGTACAGAACACTACTAACTCGTATTGTATATAATCGTTTACATATGTCTGTCACTGGTGATTTAGTTTTTTGAGTTTTATCTTGCTTTTGTATGTAGCGGCGATTTTGTGTCATTTTCTGTTTATCTTCAGCGAGCACCACAACGAGTATTGCTTGGGTCTCTATCTCTTTCTCTCTATTTGTGTTTTTCCATGACTGTTTTTCTCTTAGAATTTTTTACGTCTCCCAACGAGCAATCCGTTTCAGCGGTATACAATGATGAAACACACATACATATCCTTTAACTCGAGCTGGGCCTAAATGGTGGTTTACTGCGTTCTGTATGCACAATGGAGTCACTGCTGCACGCGACGTCGCGGTCGGACAGGGGTCCGGGCTCGCCATCATTTTGCCGTTATCGAAACGATTTTTGGCATTCCGTTGCTGCAGGTTACATTTTATCATCTTTTTCTTTCCTTTTCCGTTCTCGTCTTCCTTCTGGATCTTTCTCTTTTTTTTTTTTTTTTTGCCTGAACCACATAAACTAACCCCTCGAAATGAAGTCCGAGCAGCTGCGCGGCTTCGAGCTCGCCCTCGTCACCGACACCGGCGGTGGCGGTGTGTCATCATCGTCAATCGCGTCGGCCACAGCCGGAAGGCGGCAGAGGCACAGGAACAGGAGGGTGGGCAAGGGACGTGCGGGGGAAGAGCCGGAGGAGGAGCGTCGCGTCGATGCGGCTGTGAGGCGGCGGTTGCTGGTGTGGGAGGAGCTGCGTAGGTTTTTTGAGATGCTGTCCTGGTGCCAGGCGCGTTGCTGGTTTATATCTGACATTTGGTTTTGTACCGTCTTTTAGCGCTGTGGCAACGGGAGTAAGTATCACAGCCATCTTGTTCTCGGCATGGTTTGAAGGTTGTGAATGCTAAGCGGCTGTCTTTTTGTGGTTGCACAGGCAAGGGGGCAACCTCATATTTACAGGATACAGGTAAGTTGTGCTAGCGGTGTTGAAGAGACGGACACTTGGGCAGTCTTTTTAACACGCTAGCCTACCAACAGAAAAGCCCCAGGGACGGTCAAGGAGTGCCTGGAAAGCTGGTTTTATCTACACAACGAAAGCGGTAGGCTGGCCACACCGCCCTCGTTTCCCATCCAGCCCTTCCAATACCTCCAGCTGTGAAAACTAACAACACCCCAACAAAAGTCAACATCCACTCCCACACCCTCGGCGCCCTCCTCTTCCTCCTCCTCCCCTTCTTCATCTTCTCGTCCCAGATCCCGCCGCGCTACGCGGCCGCGACTCCCGGCGAGGTGGCCGTGTGCAGCGTCTACTTCGCCGGCGTGACCGTCTGCTTCGTGCTCTCGGCGGCCTTCCACACCTTCATCCCGCGCGGCCTGGCCGCCTTCCGGCTGGGCCTCAAGCTCGACGTCCAGGGCTGCCTGCTGCTCATGTGGGGCAGCACCGTGCCGCTCATCTACTACTCTTTTCCGCCCCCGCTCTGCAGCGATGATGACGATGACGGATCAGCAGCGGCAGTGAGACGTACCGCCTACTTTGCAGCCACGGCCGTGCTGGCGCTGGGGTGCAGCGCCGCGACCTTTGCGCCGCGCATGGAGGGCGCGCCGGGCGCCGTGCCGCGCGCGCTGCTGCTCGCGTGCTTTGGGCTGGCGTCGTTTGTCGCACCCGTCGTGCACGGCGCCGCGCTGAGCACCGCTCCCGGGTTTGCGGAGCATGCGCGCCGCGTCGGCCTGCCGTGGGTTGCTGTCACGGCGGGGTGTAATCTTGCTGCGCTGGGGGTGTACATCTCCAAGGTGAGGCCGATAGCGTACTTTCAGGGCGGCCTTAATCAGATGCTAATGGGATCATGTCGCTCACACCTACCTAGCTTCCGGAAAGATGGTACCCTCGTCGCTTCGACATTTTCGGCCATAGCCATCAGCTCATGCATATCCTCATCGTCTGCTCTGCGCTCGCTTACGCCATGGCCGTGGTGCAATCGTTTGATGCGCGGCACGAAAGAGAATGCTGATGACTCCGCGACATACATCCTAGCTGGCTAGGTAGACAGCGAGTTTCGGTGCTGTCAGAGCGTATAGATAACAAGATAGAGGGGACGCCAGATAGACTACAAATCACGTCCCGTTCCTCCTCCGCCCGCCGCCCTTGCTCCTCTCAATGTGGCCGCGGAGCACCTTCCTGGTCTCCATCAGGCTGCGCTTCTGCTTGGCCTTTGCCTTGCCGAGCGTCATGAGGAAGTTCTTCTTGCGCGCCTTCTCCTTGTTGGTCGTCGAGCCGCCGCGCGCATCCTTCTGCGACTTGCGGATGGCCTTTGTCGACTTGTGCTCGTCGCGGTCCGGCTTGCCCTCCTTGGCCATGGCTACCCGCTCCTCCTTGGTGCTCTTGCGCAGCGTCCCCGGCAGCTCGATCTGCTCCGCCGTGAGCGCCTCGTCCGCGTGCCGCTGCTCCAGCTCCCGCTGCCGCTTCGCCCGCCCGCCCATGGCCTTGTCGACCTGCGCCTGCAGCCGCAGCTCCTGCAGCTTGGCCAGGTCCGCCGGCGTGAGGATGGTCGTTGTCGCAAGCTTGGATATCCTCTCCGCCTCGGATTTTGCGTCTGCCACCGGCTTATCGCCGTCTTCGTCGTCCGAGCTGTCTGAGCCGTCGTCTTCTTCGCCGTGCGATGTCTTGACACGCTTGAGCTTGGGCGGCGTCTCGTCCTCATCCGCGCTGACGTCAATCCAACCGCCCGAGTCGCTGCTCTCGGACGACGCCACCTCCCATCCGTCGTCATCCTCTTCTTCCTCCTCCTCCTCGCCTGCGCCAGGCTCCTCAGGAAGGCCCTTCTCTGCTCGCTTCCGCTTTTTCTCCTCCTCCTTCCAGCTCTCCAGGAGCTCTAGCCCCTCAATACCCCCAGGCTCCTCCTCACCAAACCGCCTCTGCTGAATCTCCCCGCTCTTGAGGCCCATGGTAACCTCCTTGCCCCTGTCCTTCTTGCGCAGCATGTCTGCGCCCACCTCTCGGTAGAGCGAGAGGAGGCCGTTGGCCGCCATCATGACGCCCTTGTCCTTGCTCCTGCGGTACTGGACCAGATCCTGTAACAGTGTCTCGTTCATGGCCAGGTGTTGGCGTACGCAGATTTCGCGGATGGCGTTGAGCCCCGCGGCGGCCACCTCGGCAGCGGCGGCCTCGCTGACAAACTCGTTGGCGATCTTGATGACAAGGGGCTCGAGCGCGTCGGGCGGCACCAGGTTGTGGGTACCCTGGGCGAGTGAGGCGAGGAAGGAGGTGACGTTCTGCTGGCGCGGGGTTAGGAACTTGGCGAACCACGAGTAGAGCGAGATAATGGTGAGCTTGTGTAGGCCAACGAGCCGCGTGACGAGCTGCAGCACCAGCAGGCGGCTGTCGAGCGAGAGCTTGTTCTTGGTGCTTTGCAGGTGCTTCTGGAACAAGGCATCCGCGAAGCCCTGGGGGTCGTGCAGCAGGTGCAGGGCCGAGAAGTTGAGCGGGTGCGGCTGGCCCTTCTTGCGCTCGGCCTTTTTGACCTTAGCGACGGCATTCTTGTAGACCTTCTCGGTCTTCTTGGTCTTCTTGTTGATGCCGAGCTGGTGCTTGACCTTCCTAAGGTCGGGCGCGGCCTCGTCATCGCTGCTCTCGTCCTCGTGCTCCTCGCGCTCCTTGTCGCCGCCTAGGAAGAAGCGCACGCCGCCGACGATGACCTTTTCGTTGTCGGAGAGGCAGGCCTCCTTCATGACGGAGACGGGCTTGGCGTCGGTCCATATCTGGCGCTTCCACAGCTCGCGAGTGAGCTTGATGGCCCAGATGGCCTTGGAGGAGGTGCGGTCCGAGGTGACGAGGTTGAAGAGCACGGTCTGGATAGTGCGGTTGAGGCGGTGATTGGTGGTCTTGGAGTTGGAGTTGCGCAGGTCGCTCAGGATCTTCTGGAAGAGCAGGGAGCGCAGGGACTTGCTCGGCGTGGAGACGAGGATGGGGAAGAGCGTCGTCAGGAGGCTGGTCGAGTCCATGATGTCCTTGCGGCGCAGCAGGACCAGGCTGCCGACAATCTTGTCGCGCAGATCGCCGTCGAGAGCGGCATGGTGCTGCAGCAGGATGCGCTTGAGGTCGTCGGGGAATTCGCGCAGTGACTCGGGGTAGCAGTCGGCGACGTGGGCGATCAGGTCGATCAGGTCGTGGAACGACTGGACCTGGTCCGAGGACGCGGTCGAGGGCGACGATAGGAATATCTCGCGCTGCGACACATACTGCTCGTACTGCCGTTCAAACTCGTCCTGGTAGGACCGGGGGTCCCTCCGGATTTTGTACTGCAGACTCGCGCTGTTGCGTGACAGCCTTTGTTAGTCGTTGATCTGGAGCGGCCAACCTTGCGGGTATTGAGCAGAGTCGAGCATACAAGTCGGCGTCAATCTTCTCGAGCGCGGCTACCTTGCGTTTCCCCATTGTAAAAGCAGCAGCCCTTCGTCGGGAGGTATGTGGCCAATGTTGGCCGTCCGAGAGGAGGAGCTTCAGCGGTGGTGGGCTTTTTTTTTTCTTCCTCCGCACGCCGGCAGCGCATGTTGGTTATCGATAAGGTCGTATCACAGTTATCAGCTACCTCCCATGGCCGCCCCA
The DNA here is from genome assembly GCA_003049465.1 of Magnaporthiopsis rhizophila. Taxonomy (NCBI): domain Eukaryota; kingdom Fungi; phylum Ascomycota; class Sordariomycetes; order Magnaporthales; family Magnaporthaceae; genus Magnaporthiopsis; species Magnaporthiopsis rhizophila. The sequence goes on from PYSS01000146.1 coordinate 50,365, forward strand.
CATAGACCTCGTCCTCGAATGCCCCACCAGAGCGTGGGAAACGCTTCTGGTAGGCAGCGCCAGCTACTCCAACGGTCACACCCCTCATACAATTGAGCGTGGTCAGGTCGCGCACGAGGCCTCACAGCCCCCGAAGCTCAAAGAACAATCAAAGATGCACCCTCAACACGAAGCTCACGCTATTCGGGATCGATCCGCGCCGTGGCGCATTCTCTCGCGAGTGGACAACCGTGTCGCTTGCCGCTCGCTCACCTAGCCAGCAATTGAGCAGCCCCTGGCGCAAGCATCAATATTCCTTCGACCCAGCAAGGCGAGGGCTTGACAACTGTCAAGTGGAAAATCGATGGAGCCGCTGTTGGTCTGCCTTTTGGCCGACGAACGAGACAGCCAATCCCGGGGCGGTTCTTCTTCTCCCTCAATTGGTGTGATACACTGCAGATGCGAGCAGCTTGCCGCGGCCTCCCCCTGGGCCACGCCTTTTTCCACTTGCCTAAGCAGGCCAAGTTCCGTTGCATGTTATCGCGCCCCGCATATGAGAGGCGGTGCAAGGCCAGCCATGTCCAATGTTTGCTGAGCACAGTATTCTCATTTCTGCCTTTGCTGGCAAGCCTCAAAACAATGCCTTCCTGAGTTCTCTTGGAGACGGTCGCTCTCCTATGTCATTCTGGAAGTGCCAGCACAGAAGTTTGTCACCTGGGCTGCTTCGCTGCCGTCCTACACCTCGAAGAACAGCCGTGGGCTGTCGAGGTCAGCTGCGGTCAGGTGCAGAGGCCGGCAAAAAGAGGCGCCAGGAGCTATTCATCCGCCGTGCAGACAGCCGCTGCGCCTCATTCCCGTGTCGCTCCGGGTCGACGAAATCTGCCCTGGTGCGGTGCCTTCAGTACCGCCCAGCGTCCAGTGCATGCACTTGTCCGCCATGGTCCGCCTCTCCCGCCCGCAGCCTTACCATATATCAAGCACGCTGCGCCCCTCCCCACAGCACTTCACACACACATCCGCACAATACGATCCGTCTTACCGACGGTATCGTTCCTTTCCCCTGAAGTTCCCCAGCTCCGTGCTTTTACATAAAAAAGACCACCCCACCAAGTTCGAGACAAGAGCACCCCCAAGGCGGGCTTCCCCAACCCCAATTCACACTCAACTGCGCGGCGCGGGCACGTCTAGTCGATTAGCTCGCAGCCTGGCCTCACAAGCCAGGTCCTGACCTCGATCCCGACCATGGAATCGCCTCTCCCGCCACCCATGGAACCCTCGCCGCCTCGAGCCAAAATCGGGCGCCCGGCGCAATGGACCGAGTCTCGGGCTCGCAAGCTGGCGAGGCTGTATATGTTTACTACCTTGTCCGTCAAAAAGATCATCAAGGTTCTCGAAGATGTTAGCTTCAAGCCCGGGTACGTGCTTGCTCTGGCTCCCTTTCCCCTCTATCGCCCTTGTCTACCTGCTCATTCTTACATTCCTATCTGCTCAGCCCCAACTCGGCCCAGAAGACGCTGAACAACATGCTCGGCAACGACCCCCGATACCTGCGTCCCGGAAACCGCGAGGAGATGGACGAACGCATTGACGGTCTTTCGGCATCCGGCAGTCGGCGCGGGAGCAGCGCCCGCGCCTCTCCACAGGAACAGGGCACGGCCGCAGACGCACCGAGGTCCCGTGCCAGCAGTGGTGTGCCCCACAGTGCGGCACCGGACATGGAGATGCTGGACGAGGCCGTCAGCTTCGGCGACGGGAAACGCTCCTGGTCAGAGTCCAAGGCCGCTTTCACGTTCGAGGCGTCGTCGCCCTTCAGCGCCTCTCAGGTATCGTCACAGCTGTCCCCACTGCACATCGACACGACCTGGTCCGCCGAGGGCAGCGTCGCCTACGGATCGCCTCCTGCAGGACTCGTCGAGTCGCAGTCCAGCCTCCAGTCAACCGGATTCGGATTCGTCCCCAAAACGCTGAAGCACACCACCACCATGTTCTCGGCTTCGACGACGGCAAGCACACCTAGCATACGCAGCCTCAAAGCGCGCATGTCGATAAACTCGACGGCGTTTGCCAAACAGGTCTCGTCTCTGATAAGGCAGTTCACGATCGGCAGCGAGTCGAACCTCGGAAACTCCCTGAACACCAACGGGGTTGACTCCCAGAGGAGCGGCGCCGCAGGTCATGGAAGGACTGGCACGAAGCCACTTCCTGGGGAGTTCTTCAACGTCTACAGCGCATGCGAACACGAACCGGCAAAGTGGCAGGAAGTCGTCGACATGCTCTCCCAAACGCCAGATTTCTGGGTCACGCCGGAGGGCATTCCTTCCGAAACGGCCGGGTTGTACCTCAACCAACCCGCCCAGGACAACTTTAGTGACAGGGACTGCTTCGGGAACACCCTGCTACACCTAGCCGCCTGGTTCGCAGAGTGCAACTATATGCTCCAGCTGGTTCAGCTATGCACAGCCGAGCAGTTGCGCTCATCGAACACTGCAGGCCAGACGTTCCTGCACGTACTGTCACATGAGTGGTTCCAGAACCTCGACGACCAGTCAGCTCCGCTCCTTCAGCTGCTCTTCTACGTCCGTGGTCTCTGCCCAGAAATTGTTGCCCAATGTGACGTCTACGGCCGTACGTTTTTCCATCATATGCAGGACATCATTCCCGACCCAACCCTTATGTCTATCGTCTTGGCCACCTGCGACCCTGGCCTCCTCCCGCGACGTGATGCTTTCGACACAAGACCCGTCATCGTCGAAGGCACCTCGTTTAGCTTGGCAGGGGGCCCTCGCCATACCCAGGCACTGTCTCCGCTACCCGAGGAGGTTGTGGGCTCCCCTGTCAGCGCCACTTCACCCATCAAGGAGATGGACTTGTTCACGCAGCACCACGCCGGGCTACTGCGGACTGTCACGGCGGCTGACGCAAACCCGGCTGTCGAGGACGCCTGCGGCCGCAATGCTTTGCACTGCCTGGCCGAGGTCATCCTGGGAAACGAGGACACGCTACAGGAACGTCACAGCACGCAACAGACTCGCCGGCCGCCGAAGCGCAAGTTCGACCAGAGGGGAGGCGGCAAAAAGGATGGGGACGGCGCCGACGGCGGCGCCAACAACACGACAGCCGAGGAGCGTCCGCTGGCCCGCCGGCTGGAGTTCCTTCGAGGTTTGCTGGCGCTTCCAGGCATGGATGCAAACCACTACGACCGCAGTGGCAACACGGCACTCATGGCTTTCATCGAGCGTTTAAGAGACCAGGACGAGGACAAACACCGAACCCTGTCGACCATGTTCCGGCTGCTCATTACGGACGGGGGAGCGCGGGTGGAGGCGCGCAACAGGCGCGGTGAGACGGCGCTCCTTCTGGCGGCACGCCTGGGCCGCAAGACGGCGGTGCAGGTGCTGCTGCAGCAGGGCGGTGCCAACGTGCACGCGCGCGACGTTGACGGCAAGGGCGCACTAGACCTCATCGATGAGGCGTGTCTGGGCTCAAAGGGCGACACGTCGCTCTACGGCCGTCTGCAGGCGTGCCGGGTCCTGCTCACGGGCAGGTACAAGGACGAGTGGGCCGCCGGGGGCGATCACACTCTCCAGAGCCCGACCGTCATGGATGAGTGGCGGGTTAGGCCACCGAGGCCGGGGTTTGTGGTGTTCCGATGAGTCAAAATTAGTGTCGATGAGGCTGTCTGCAATTTTCGCGGTTCATTCTCGTAACCTTTTCACGTTTTCTTCCCCTTCATCTCTCCGATTGCAGGGCGGGGCTTGCATAGTGTATCATTGGCTGGGCGGCGGCGTTTTTTTTTTTTTTTCTTCTTTTTTTTTTCGGTCGGGGGTTGTTTGCGACGGAGACTTGGATCTCGTCATGGAAAAATAAGGGCTGTACCAGGTCAGCCAGGGCAGAGGAATCGGCAGCCACGAATAAGCGTCAAAGGCGACACGACAGGAAGGGAAGTATCCCTTGTATCATGAATGGATTGTATATTTCTCTCCTACTTTGTCTCTTGCCTATTGATCTTGGGTCTGCCATCCTGAGGCTTGAGAAGCTGTCGCATAAATCCATCACGTTCTTCGAGTCGTTCCGTCCGGCCGGGTCGGTTACTTTCGTTTCCACCCCCACCTGCCAGAGCGGCATGCAGGAACCGCCGCCCCGCTATCAGATGCCAAAACGCCCGGCATCATCAGCGAGCTGCGGCCGGAGCCAGACGACTACCTCCTTCACAACGCCTGCGAGATTGTAGCTACGAAACCCATGCTGCGAACAATAGGACCGCCTCTGCTTTCGCGTCTGAAATTCCATCAGCACAAAACCCCGACTGTCCGTCGGGGCTTAAAGACCAGCATGGCAGCGGCATCGCCTGACCCGATCGTGACGGCTTTGCAGCAGTATACAACGTGAGGTAGTCCCGAACCAAGCCCTGTTGACAGGCGCAGGTCTAACAGTTTATAAACGCTTGGGGGAAAATAAAAATAAAGATGCGACGTGTCGGATGCGCTATGCAAGCTCAAGGTCCGCAACGGCGGCTTCCTCTCGGGCCTCACCCTCTGGTCGCCGCAGCGCCAGGACGGGCCGACCAAGATCGTCGGGCCGGCCTACACGGTGAAATACGTGCCCAACGAGGACCCGGCGCCGAAGCACCCTACGCACTATGTACGAATGAAGCAACTTTTTCTCCTCTCCATTTCTTCGTTCTGTAAGGGAACGACAAGATATGTACTTACAGCACCATCCATGGCAAACAACAGATAGACTCTGTCCCACAAGGCGCCGTCGTGTTCGTGTCGTGCCCGCCCAGGACGCCCAACGCCGTGTACGGCGGGCTCATGTCGACGCGGGCGCGGGCCAGCGGCGCCGTGGGGTCCGTCATTGACGGCCGCTTCCGGGACCTGCAGGAGCAGCGGGATTTGGGGTATCCGGTAAGCTGTCTACTACTTACTACCCTTTTTTTTCTGTTTTGTTTTCTTGTTTCGAAGGAGCTGGAGCCAAGGCTCAACAGAGAACAAACACACACACAAACAAAACAAAAACAGATCTTCGCCAGAGACGTCGGCACCGCACCGCCGGCCGAGCTGCTCAAGGTCGCAGCCGTCAACGTGCCAGTGCGGCTGGCCACGGGCGAGCAGGACACGACCGTCAACCCGGGCGACTACCTGATCGGCGACCTCAACGGCGTCGTGGTGCTGCCGCGCGCGCTGGCCGAGCAGGCGCTCCCGCTCATGGCGGCGCAGGTCGAGGCCGACGCCAAGATGGCCGAGGCCATCGGGCGGGGGATGAGCTTTACCGAGGCCAGCAAGAAGTTCAGGTCATGAGGGCTTGATGCAATTGGCTGCGATAAGAACTGTATCTGGTATCCTGATTCCCTTGACGCTCTTGTTAATTATACATACTCTGCCGTGACAGAGTTATACCTCTGGTTGTTGTATATCAGCGTGTACTTCGTCGACGCGGACAGATCTACCACGGGTCACAAGTGTCAGCCTCACAGAATCTTTCTAGGGCACAGCACGGATTCGTGCATAAAAATACAGACAGACAGACAGACAGACAGACAGACAGACTTACAGACAGCCTCGATCTTGCACTCGAGATCATAGTACATGTTCCCGTCGGACCCCTTCCGCCGCTTGAGCATGTCCTCGGGGATGTGGCTCAGGTCCGCCTCGACGTGGCACACGAGCCCGACGTCGTCGTCGCGGCAGATGGGCGCCTCGCGGCCGAACTGGCCCCCGCCGTTGTCAGCGTAGATGTCCATGCGCACCTTGCGGATCCGGCCCTGCGACACGGCACCAGTCCAGATGAACCTGGTGCAGAACGGCTCGTTCTCCGAGACCGAGTCGCCCGTGCGCATGAACCACTCCATTGTGTCTAGGGCGTATTAGCCGCCTATTTTTTTTTTTTTTTTTCTCTTAGGTTTGGGCTTGAGGGGAGTAAAGAAAACTCACAGATCTTCCAACACCCATCCAACCCACACCAGTGCCGCTTCTCCTTGACGTGCCCGTGCTTGGTCTCGTCGTACCGCGACCGCCACTCGGTGCCGTACGACTTGCGCGCCTTGCGGTTCTGCACCTTGACCATGGTCAGCTGCTCCGGCGCGCTGAGCGCCAGGCCCTTCATGACGGCGCCCTGCACGACGGCGAGCCAGGCGTTGGCGGGCTGCAGGACCTCGATGGGTCTTCTGTCGCCGTCGCCGCTCCCACTGCCACCGTTAGGGTTGGTTTGAAGCAGGGCGTTCCGGAGCCGGCCCTTGAGGTAGTTTGAGGCGCCAAAGCCGCCGACCAGCAGAACCGCGCGCACGGCGACCTTGGACGCGGCCATCTGCTGCCGCACCAGCTTGATGACCTCGAGCACGACGGGCTCAAAGATGGTCTGCAGGTCCGTCGCCTTGAGCGAGAAGCGGCCGCGGCTGATGCCTAGCTCGCGGTTGTTGGCTAGCCCGCCGACCGGGATGGCGAACGTGTCGTCCGGGCTGGCTGTGATGCTGAACTGGCGCTTGACCTGTGGTTTGGCCGTGTCAGTGGCATTGAATCTTTTGAAGGCGTGTAAATCTGCGCCCAGGCTCGGTTCCGGCTTACCGTCTTCTCGAACCTTTCCATGGCTTCGGCGAGGAGCTCATCATCAAAGCCGTCCAGATGGCCCAGTTTTGCTTTTAGAAAGTTGGCAAAGCGCAGGTTGAGAAAGGTTGAGCCGCAGAGCGCTCCGCTACCAGGCGCGGCCTCATGCACCTCGAGAATGGGCTTTAGTCTGGTGATGGTGTACGTGATAAGGTCGACGGTGCCGCCTCCAGCGTCGCATATCACGAAAGACTGACAAAAAAAATGTCAGCTGCTGCTGCAACAAATCAAGACCAGAACTACAGATAGATACTCACATCGCCAACGTTGAGGCCATGGGGGTCCAGCCCATGCAGGGCATACATGGCAGCCGCCTCGGGCTCCGACACCAGATGGATCGGCGCTTTCGATGCAGCCTGCAGCCTCGACGCCCTCTGGCAGGCCTGCCTGGTCTTATCCTTGGCCAACTCGCTCCAGATGGCCGGGACCGTCACGACAAACTCGATCGGCGTGTTCTTGATGACGTCCTCGCCCAGCTTCTCGCGCAGCGTGTACATGAGATGATCACCCAGCGCGGACAGGTAGTCGGCCACCAGCTCGTCGACGTCGCGGCCGCCGCGCGAGGAGACGTCCTGGGCCACGGCGTCGCCCATGGACTGCAGGGCCGGGTCGAGGTCGAGCTTGAACCACTCGATGACCTCGCGCTTGGGCGCCGAGGGCGGGATGCAGAACCCCCACTGGACCTTCTGGCCGTTGTCGTCGGCGTCGTCGGCGTAGCGCAGCTTGGTCGGCACCTTTTCGGAGCTCTCGCCCTCGCGCGTGGCGCCGTCGATGGGCCATGTCGTGATGGGGTCGCGGCGGTCTGGCCGCTGCGTCTCGGCCCAGGCGACGCCCGAGTACGTGGTGCCAAAGTCGATGCCGACGATGATCTTGCGCTCCTTGATCCTGAGGCTTTCAAAGTCCATGGTTGGCGATTTCGTCTGATGTGGTGGGCGTCTCGCCGTTTGGTGACGAGGAGGGGGCGAACAGGACGGCAGGAAGGTTGATCGGGGTGGTGATGAGGGAGCTCCCTACCAACTGGCGCACTTGTTGAGCCGAGGCTGACGTATTCGTCTAGCCAGGTAGGTGAACGTACCTCTAGAACTAGATGATTAGGCACAGCGACAAGGCAGTGTCGTTCATGTGCAGAGGGACTAGAAGGGCTTCTCGCAAGGCGTCTTAGCAGGCGTGTCCATCAGGCTCACACAACCCCAGGCAGCTTCCTCTCCGTGGAGGACACTGACATGTGCACCAACGGGCTCCCCGCATGCGTGGTGGCTGCCTGCAGCACCGTCACCGGCGGCCCGCCGCCTCTCATTGCTCAGATGGTGTGACAGACAATGAGCCGAGAAAGCAGGCAAGCGCTGGTGGTCAGGCTACATGCCCAGAGATCTAGTCTAATGCATGCGCCGGGGGCTGAGGGCTGACCCCTGAATGATTGGTTGGTTGAAGCACCATGCATGTTCCTCTTTTTCTACATTTTCCGGTGAGTTCAAGCCACATCAAGATCAGAGTTTGCCATGGAATCTGTTCCGATTTCTTATTCTTTGCCTTCCCAGCACAAGTTATTTCGGACTCTCCGGACATAGTGTGACTCAACCTAGGATTTTTGTCCCTGCTGTTGCCTGGTGAATTTCTACGATGCACCTCAAAGGACAATTCCTTGACTGTTTGAGCACTTGTTGCGCAGTGGGCCTTGCAGACCAAGACCTAAGCGCATCTCGGCTGGCACGGATTTGCATGTTTTATTGGATGCCTGCCCAAACTATCGATCCAGCTTGCTTGTTGGCCGACGCTAGGCAGCCACCTTGTAGGAGGGGTTGCGCGTATTGGCATGTACCTGTACATCTGGAGCCTGCCTGGATCACCTCTTGCGTTACACTCGGGCTGCGAGCGGCAGCTCATCCGCTTGCATCGTGGGCACCGGAGCGAGAACGGCAGTCTAGTTTCGGATGTAGCCGGGTAAAACACCATGGCTCGCGCCCGGTCCAGCTCCCCAGGCGCAAAGGAGGAATCGCTGTGCAACAGGCAGTACGAGGGACACGAGATGGAAGGTGTTGAGGACGAGTCCCGCCGCCGAGGCCGGCGCTCATCAGAAGCTGAGCTTCTCGTGAACCCAGCGCTGGGCACCTCACGACCCCATAGCCTTTCATCTAATCAGCGTCCCAGCACCCAACAAGACATCGAAGACACGGCAAGCAGAGAGGTCGAGGTGCTCCTCCGCGAGAACAAGGCGCTCCGCCTGCAGCTGGAACACGAGGCCCAGAGAGCGAGGGCGGCCGAGGAGATAGCAGAAACGTCTCGACAGCAGACAGCCCCGTCATGCGTAGCAGCCAAAGACACCACCGGCGGGCCGGGCGACCAGGTCCGCCGTCTCGAGGCGGAGGTCGCCAAGCTCCGGGCCGAGCTCGAGGAGTCGCGATCCCACATCTTCTCCCTCCAGCCATACCGCCGTGAAATCACGCCCAAGGAGGTTGCCAACGTATGTCTTCTCGCAAACCCCACTTATTCTGTTCTGTTCATGTCACTAACAATAATAATTACTGCTGTACCTCAGGACTGGGAGCTCCTCTTCGCCAGCGTCAGCGACTGCGTCGAGCGGCTGGTCGGACCGACGCTGGACTCGGAGACGCCGCAAAAGGAGCTGCTGCTGCGCGCCCGCAAGCACCCCAGCACCTGGTCGGCCATCCTCAAGCACCTGTACCAGCAGCCCGACCTGGCCCAGGCCGCCTGCTACCCGGGCACGGATCTGGACGTGCTTATCGCCATGGTTATGCGGCACCTCGACGAGCACGTCTTCCAGACGACCCTGTACGGCGTGCGCCCAACCCACGTGGCCGCGATCGCCGCGATCGAGAACGCCATGGCTGCCCATGTCGAGCCGCGCCGCGACCAGCTCGCCATCCGCAGCTGGCGCGCCGAGGCCCTGGGCGCCCTCATCGCCGACCCGGCCCTGTACCCGGAGGAGCGGGCGGGCGGCGAGACGGCCATAGCCGGCGAGCTGGCCGCCATCTTCCGCGTTTTCCTACCTCACCCTTCGGAGTCGTCGGGCGGGAATGGCAGCAGGGCCCAGGCCGCCGAGGCGGTGCGCGCCATGCTGCGCGACGAGTGCGTCCGCCCGGCCATCGACCTGCACGAAAAGCTGCTGGTGTCGACGCACCACTTTTACACCACCCTCGACTGCTACTACGTGCACGGGACAAAAACCGAAGGCGGCGGTGGCGGCCTCGTCACGTCGCCGGACTTGTACCAGTCGCTCGACCGGCTCGACTGCAAGAACATCATGCAGAACCGGAAGACGGTGACGCGCGCCAGGGTCGAGGCGGACCCGCAGCGCGTGCTCAAGAACGTGCTGGCCCTCACGCCGGCCGTGTACGTGCGCCAGGTCGGCCAGCGGGACACGGTCAAGGAGCCGGCGCTCGTGTGCAAGCAGCAGATGCTGGTGGCGTGGGGCAGCGACGAGAGGTGCGAGGCCTTTGTCCGCGGCCACGAAAAGACGCTGCTGGCCCATCTGTTCCCGGTGCCCAGCTCGGGACGGCAGGGGGGCGTGCTGGACCTGTTTGGAGGCGGCATGACCTGGGGATTCGGGCTGCCGGGGGTTAAGAAGGCGCCAGAACCGGCGGCGTCTTCTCGGGCGTGACCAGCTGTGAGATTTCAGTGATCAGAGATACGATCTTGCTCTTGTCAAATAAGTTGGTATTTGGGGACATCAGGTTCAAATAATGGAAGTGTGTGTAATTATGACGCTGTTAGAATCACTTTATTGTTATGGCTCCTGGTTGCCCGTCCATGGAAGACTTGTTCTTCTACAAGCATTGCGAGGTTTCTGGGTGTGTCTAGACAGGTGACTTGGAGGTGATTAACGTCTAGGAATCAGGCGCCAGAACAGGCAGCGCCGTAGCCGAAAGTGCTAAAAAAAAGTCCCAACCTTGTAGGCTCAGCTGCGCCCGAACCCGCGTGGTCTGCCAGCTGCGTCTTCTTCATCCCACTGGTTGCCTGCCCGTTTGCGTTTTACATCGCTAGCCCGCGTGCTCAAAGTGCTGTATTTGTCGGCCACGGACATGGAGCCCAGACCAAGGCATTCACTTACATCCCCAACGCAGTCAGCACTGGGCATTTCCCCGACATTCTCAAACCACAGCAGCCATGCAGCAGTCGAAGCTGAAGCGGCTGTTCGGCCGCAAGCATCTCCACGAACAGCCGCAGCCGCAAGACACCAAATGCCTAGCTCATTACGACAAACCCGCCCCATTTCGGGGATACCTTCCCACGCACCCGTCCATCCTGGACGACAGGTTCGATGAAGCCGTCTCGGATACCATCCCGCCGTTACAAGGCGCGCCAAACAATATCCCCCCGGCATCCAGCGTCCGCAGCGCCGACCCAAACCCGGCACCAAACAACCCCTACCTCGCCGCCATCGAGGCCAAAGAGCGCTCCATGACACTCGCCTACCTCCGCACCCTCCCGTCATCCGCCATCACCACCACCACCACCACCACGACTCCTGACCTCCCCGCCATCCCAACCAACGACCACGGCTTCGGCCAACGCTACCAGCGCCTCTCCTCCTCCACCACCCTCATCCTCACCAACCGCCGCATCCCCACCCCTCTCCTCAGCGGCGTCCGCACCTGCGCCATCTGCACCGAAACCCTTCCCGTCTCACAGTTCCCCGCGCTCGCCATAACCCGGCGCTGCACCCACCCGCCGGGGACCTGCCTCTCCTGCATCAGCGCCTCCATCGCCGCAGACCTGTCGTCGCGGCAGTGGAGCAGCACCAGCATCCGGTGTCCCGAGTGCGCGTCGCCGCTCGCCTACGACGACGTGCAGCAGTACGCCGACGCCGACACCCGGAGCCGGTACCAGACGCTGTCGTTCCGCGCCGCGGCGGCGGCCGCGGGTTCGGACTTCAGATGGTGTCCGGCGGGCTGCGGCTCCGGGCAGGTGTTGCGCGATGATGACGGTGAGCGCGAGGATCCGAGGACGTTGTGCGTGCGCTGCGGGGTTGCGTTTTGCGCCGTGCACAATGGGGGCGTGTTGTGGCACGAGGGGCTTACGTGCGTCGAGTACGACGGCCTGCTCGCCGATGCTGCCGCCGCTGCCGACGACGACAAGGACTATGTCTTGATTGGCCCGGACGGCGAAGAAGAGGAGCTGCTGCTGCGCATCAAGGCTGACGAGGAGACGCACGACGAGGATGAGGACGAGGACGCGCGCGAAGGCCGCGAGAGGGCGGAGCGCGCGCGGCTGCTGGACGAGATGCGTCGCCGTGCCGTCCAGCGCGGCAAGGAGCTGGCGTTGACCGAGGCGACGGTCAGCCAGACTACCAAGAGGTGCCCCGGGTGTCGGTGGCCGATTGAGAAGAACGACGGCTGCTCGCATATGACCTGTAAGGCCGCTGTCCTCCCTGTTTCCTCTTCGATGTTCTTCACGCCCTGCTGTAACATACCCCGCGATGTACTGACCAGACCCGTCCAGGCACAATGTGCTCATACGAGTTCTGCTACTCCTGCGGCCTAAAGTGGAACGAAGGCTGCCGCGACACCAACTGCCGCGCAGGTTAGCACCATCGGAACCGCGTGGGCTGCGTATCGTCTTGGTATGTTCCATTAGTTCCCTAGCATTGCCAGGACAAGATGGAAATCGACCTCCTGCCTGCCCGTATAACATAGGTCCGCTGTGATTCAGACTAACCCTAGACGGCCTAAAAAAGACACATAAAAATACATCAAGTCATTTACTCGTCAAGTCCCGCCATCTTTTCCAGCCCATTTTGCCATCAAACTCCTCAGCCGACAGGACGACATGTAGTGTAGGGGTGGAAAATAGCGATGTACCATGAAGCGATACTCCCGCTGTAGTGACCCTTCCATGCCCTGAACCATCTACAAGAAACAAGCCAAGTCTTTACAAGACAAGAGTGTGTATCTCGTCCAAGATAACAGCAGATCAAGCTGTCACATATGTGAAAGAAAAGAAAGAAAAAAAGACAAGATATCGTCACGGTAACAAGTCGAAGCTGCCTACCAGTTCGCTGCGCCGCTACCTTGTTTTGAAGAATTCGTAGCTGCCGTTGAGCGTACTGCCGTTGGCAGTGCTGCCGCCATTAACCGTTCCGTAGCCATTCACCGTGCCGTCGCCGCTCACTGTGCTGTTACTATTCAGAGTGTCGCTTCTGTGGACGGTGTGGTGGCCACCGATATAGTCGTAATCTGCCATGTCGACATCGTCATGTGCGCGGCCGTTTGCGCCGCCGGTCGGGGCGTTGCCGGCCACAGATGGTCGCCGGTATGTGGAGGATCGTAGAAGCCCACGTAGCACACGACCGGTGCCGTATAGCAGGCTATGCTTCCGCCGTTTTCCGTGGCCTCTGTCGGCTGCACGTTTGGCATTCTCCATGACCCTAGGTAGAGCGGTGCTGAGGACTGTTCTGAAGACGTCCGCAACCTTTTCGTCGTTTCTAGCCGAGCACTCGACGTAGCTATCCGCGCCAATGGCTTTCGCGGCTTGCTCTGCCTGTGTCAGGGCCGTTGTGTACCACCCAGCGTCAGTCATGTCTGCTCAATATTGACCAGCTGCACGCCCGTAGTCCGTCACAAGCGGCGAGTGCTCCACGAACCTGCTGGCGGCTGACAATCTCGCTCTCTTGGAGAAAGGACAACTGCAGGGTTGGCTTGCGGCGGTCTGACTTCAGGCCAGCGAGGATGATTGGAACTCCCTCGGCGTTTTGGCGGGCGTCGGCAGCCCACTGACGATGCAAAAAGCAAAAAGTTAGCAGGCGCGGAGAGAACGCAAAGTGGGAGAACCTCTGAATCCGAAAAGTGACTGGCACCCACGCGGTTCAGACAGGCCGTCAGAGTGGTCGCGTCGCCCACTGAGAAGCAGATGACGACGGCATCCCACCAGCACCGCGACAGGTGGCTGATATCGCTTTCCTCCTGTCCGCCACCGCAGTCGTGTATCTCGACCCGGCACGGCACGCCCGTATCGGAGGACATGAGCACTACGTGCATGTCCTTGTTGGTTGGGTTGTATTCCCTGTCGACATATTGGTCGTGTAGGAAGCGCCTGATCAGGCATGTCTTCCCAACAGTGGCGTCGCCAACAAGCGCAACCTGCAGCCGGTAGTCACCAGATGTGCTGTCCTCGGGAGCCAAAACCCTTGGCGGCGTATCCGCAAAGTGCTGCGGCGGCTCCGATCGGAATATGCTGCTGAGCCGGGAGGGCGCTCTCGGGCCGGGCTCGGCAGAGATTGACGCTCTGCTGAGAGGGCGGAAGCTGAAGCTCCAGCGATGAGGCTCCATCGTGGCAGTGGCGGGCTGCTGGGAGGAGGGCTGGAACATGGCGGAGAGTCGGTGCGAGAAGGCGAGCGAAGTCGCCGGCCGATCCTCGAGCTCGCCGTGATCGGCCGTGGTATCCGTGGGGATGTCGCTCCTCTTACGCTCGGCGGCATCCGTGCCCCGCTTGCGCTTGGCACCGCGCATGACGCCGGTCGGGTATGAAGTGAGCTCGCGTTCGAAACGCTCGCTGGGGCTAACGGGGTCTGGCAGCTCCGACAGCCACGCGTCATAGGCGGCGCTGGGCACCGCATTGCCCCGCGCGTCGGCGGTCCCGTAGAGCGACGTCGACAGCATGCTGGTGGCGAGGCCGCTGGATGGCTGCTAGCCAACCGCAGCCTGTATGGACGAAGAACGCGTCGGAGGTTGCGGTGCTCTAGGCGTGGTGGCTGCAGAAACATGCAGCCCAGCAGCGAGGCTACTGCCGCGCACCGTGATTTCCGGACGTCCGCGATTCCGTTGCATCCGTAGCGACCTGTGAGCACGCTTGGATTCCTTAGCTGGGGCTTGTCGGCATTTGGGGATGCCGTATCCTGCTGGTCCGGAGGCCGTGGGGTTCGGGGCGAGCGTGGTTAAAAAGAAAAAGAAAAAAAAAGAGAGATAAGAAAAAGAAACGAATGCAAGCCAAGGCTGAAATAAATAAAAAATAATCTTTAGGTAGGGAATTGCTGTCGACTGTCCGGGGCGGCCAAGACGGGAGTGTTCGCGACGCGCTGTTGCTGGATCCGCCTTGGCGTGACTGTCGCTCTCGGACTGTTTGTCAACGCCAGCGAACGACGTGGGAGGAATTAGTCTGTGTGTCGCTCCTGCCTGCAAACGGGGCTCGTCGCGCGTAAATGTGGAAACAACCGGCTTCCGCCAGAAGAAAACAAGCGAGCGCGAGGACGGCAGGCACTGTGCTTGCGGAGGCCGGCAAAAAGAAAGCACAGAAAAGAAAGAAAAGCAATAAATGCAACGCCAACCACCGTCTCTGATGTCGGAACCATGTATTAACACAACTTTTTGCGCCTGAACGAAGGTCGTGCCGACCTGAGTGTTCGTCTCTGGATTGGCAGATCGATCGAAAGGGCATCCGAGGACATGGCGTAGCAGGCATTGGCGTGACACCAACCGGCTCGAGTTGGTGAAAGCAGTACCTCCTGTCTGCTAACGATGAGTGACAGGTTGCATCGCTCACCGACACCACCATGTCTTCCGCGCACGGCCGGCCGTGCAAGTGATGCTGGTCCAGCAAGGACAAGTCACCTATTACCAATCCAGTTCCAAGACCTCCCAGCCGGCGAAAACCTGGTAGGATCTGTCTTGTCTGGTCAATTCCGCAAGGTACGGCTTCACTCGGAGCCCTTCCATCCCTACATCGACAGCACTTGCCGGGTAATTGGTGTCCACCAGCCAGGAACGCAGGTGTTGCACCATTGCACTGCATCAGGGTCATCCCGTCGTGCACACTTGGCACATATCTTCAATATTCATGTCCAAGACGAGAGCGTAACTCCTTGACCATGGTTCTGCGTTTAGCCGGCAAGTGACTCCGCTTGCGTACCTCTTTTGCAGGAACTTCAGCTCTTCCAGCCTCCCGGCTGGGACTCCATACGAACCCACGCACACATTTCGTCCGTGATGGGAAAATAGAAGGCCGGCGCAACTGCGCAGATCTGCCCTTGGGTATGACGAAAACAATGGGATCCCGTCGTCCCATTGGAAAGGAGCCAAAATAAAAACGTAAAGAAACGAATGATCAAATGAGAAGCTCGTGAGGATGCTATGCTTATAGCCCTTGCCAATAGAGGCGAATCATTGAGATTCCTAACGACGTTGAGGAATCCGAGCCACGCGCGTGCGTGGCGTGGTTTGGTTCATTCCCAGTTCACATCGCAGGATTGCTGGCCGGTTGGTTAAACGAGGATATACCTGGGACGCCCGTGACGGGAAAGGGTTGACCAGTTCAGGCAGAAGAAAACAGTCGTACTTCTGTTCGCGATAGATTGGCGGCATTTCCGAAGTTGGGAAGGAAGGAATAAGTTCGCGCTAAGTGTGCGCTCGGTTTTCGGGTTTTACAGCACAGTTTCGAGTTCCAAGTAGCGCGTTTGCACTGTACGCGAGAGATTGCAGGGGCACTTGAGTGTCAAATCCACAGCTCACAGGCGGCCAATTGCAGCCGAGGTCATCCTCCAGTCAATATGTGTCTCATGATCCTACCAAGCGGTACGGACATGAAGAGTTGATATCGCCTTGGGCAGTCGACGATGGCCTGGCGGAGGCCTCGCTTGCGTCGGGTGGCAGACGGGCTGGCGAAGAGGGCATCCATAGGGCTTCACATCTCTCCGATACAGCCCAGCATGGCAACGATGGGTAGCCGCCATGCCGGCAGCAGCAGCACAACTACAAATGCCCGTGGTCCTCAAAGAAGCGTCAACGCATGGTACTATCGAGGCGGAACATCCCGGGCCATAATGTTCAGGCAGGAGGACCTCCCGCCGGACAAGGCCGCCTGGGCGCCCATATTCCTCGCCTCTATCGGCAGCCCAGACCCGGACCACGGCAGGCAGCTCGACGGCATGGGCGGCGGCATCTCGAGCCTGTCCAAGGCCTGCGTCGTCGGCGCCGCAACGGTGGAAGGCGCGGACGTTGACTACACATTTGCGGCCCTGGGCGTGCGCGACGACGTGGTCGACTACTCCAGCAACTGCGGCAACATGTCGGCCGCCGTGGGCCCCTTCGCAGTCGACTCGGGCCTGGTCCCGGTACCGCCGCAGATGGTGCTCGGCCTCGTGCTGCGCGACGCCGGCGTCTCCAGCAGTGGAAGCGGCAGCGGCATCAGCGAGGAGGCTGGTCCCGAGGCGCCGGTCGCCGTCGTCGGCACCGCGCCCGACGACGTCAACTTCACGGTGCGCATCCACAACACAAACACGGGCAAGATCATCGCCGCCACCTTCCCGCTCGCCTCGTCGCCTGACGCGCCGGGCGGCGTCGAGGCCGCAGCGTCCGGGTCCTGCGCCGTCGACGGCGTCGCCGGCACCGGCGCTCCCGTCCGTCTCGATTTTCTGCGGCCCGCGGGCTCGCGCACGGGAAAGCTGCTGCCCACCGGCCGGACCGTGGATGACATCGAGATCCCCGCAGACGGCGGCGCTGTGCGGGCGACGCTCATCGACGCGGGGAACCCCTGCTGCTTCGTCGTGGCGGCCGAACTCGGCGTCACCGACGGGACCATGAGCGCGGCGGCCATTGATGCCGACGAGCCCCTGAAACGGCGGCTCGAGGGAGTAAGACGGCGGGCCGCGGTCATGATGGGCCTGGCGGACACGGTCGAGGACGCGCCCAGCAGCGTGCCCAAAATCGGGTTCGTGTCGCGGCAGGCATTATCGGCGGGGTCGACGTCCAGCAGTGATGCCGTCACGGTGCGCGCCATGTCGGTGGGGCAGCCTCACAAGGCGGTGCCCCTCACCGTGGCCATCGCGCTGGCCGCGGCCGCGAGACTGCCCGGGAGCGTGGTTGCGGACTGTGTCGTGCGGCCCGAGGCAGCCAGCAGGGATGGCAGGAGCGGCGGCGATGACGACGCAGGCATTATGGTTCACCATGCGAGCGGCACATTGACCGTCGGCGCAAAGTTCAGCGAGGAGGGCCATCTCGAGCATGCTACAGTATATAGGACCGCTAGGCGGCTGATGGAGGGCAAGATATTCTGGAAATGAATACTTTGATGCACAGCATCCATGATGATTTTCTGAGATCTATTGTATATACGAACGCCAGTCTGTGACTCATATGCCATACTCTTTTTTATCCTTTCCGTTTTTGACGCAAGGGATTTGTTACTTTTGTATTACTGCACTCATCTCTGCCGGCCTCAAGGATCACAACGTCCTGTTCCACCCGCCCTTTTAGTCTTTTCGTTTCCATTGTCACCGACTCAGGCGTTGTCGTGGTTCTGTTGTAAGCAGTTCAAGTTGAGCAGCCCCGCACACGTCATTGCGCCATTCGGAACACGCTAGCGTGCTCGCCCAGCGTCGGATAGCCCACGCCCGATTCCGGCGGCGGGCAAACCGCGGCTATCGAAGGACGAGGCGGATCAACATACGACCCCTTTTCTGGTCGAGTTGCGGTCGCATAAATACCGCGTCCGGCTGTGACTTGCTGACTCCCTGTCCGGTCAAAAGAGGGACGTGTCCCCGGAATCTGGCCCATGCCGTCAGCCCTGCGTCCCTCGCTTTTACAGCAGTGCTTCCGGGGAAGACGAAGAGT
Organism: Magnaporthiopsis rhizophila; assembly: GCA_003049465.1. Taxonomy (NCBI): domain Eukaryota; kingdom Fungi; phylum Ascomycota; class Sordariomycetes; order Magnaporthales; family Magnaporthaceae; genus Magnaporthiopsis; species Magnaporthiopsis rhizophila. Next base: position 68,507 of record PYSS01000146.1, read on the forward strand.
CAGCGCCGCCGCCTCCATCTCAAGCTCCTCCTCCTCACGCCTGCCAGCGGCCATCGCCCTTTCCACCACGCACCGCACGCCACTGGTAGCAGCAGCAGCAGCTTCCCACGTCATCTGCAGAATGTTGTCGTCCTCGGCCACCTCCGGCAGCGGCAAGTTGAAGCCGGCGGCGCGGGTGGCGGGCCAGCGCCAGGACGTGTGGAGCATCGTCAACGAGGCGGCCCTCGCGTCGCCGATGCAGCCCATCGTCAATATGGGCCAGGGCTTCTTCGGCTACAACCCGCCAAAGTTCATCCTGGACGCGGCCAAGGCGGCGCTCGACCGCGTCGAGTGCAACCAGTACAGCCTCACCAAGGGCCGCCCGCGCCTCAAGAAGGCCATCGCCGACGCCTACTCGCCCTTCTGGGGCCGGCGGCTGGACCCGGAGACCGAGGTCACCATAACCTCGGGGGCGAACGAAGGTTTGTGCCGTGGCCTTGTCCATGTTGGGTCATCGCACGGGGCTCACATCCTGGCTTGTTTGTAGGCATGCTGAGCGCCTTCATGGCCTTCATCGAGCCGGGCGACGAGGTCATTGTTTTTGAGCCCTTTTTCGACCAGTAGGCAACCACCCTCTCCTAGCGGATATTGAGAGGCGATGGAGGGCAGAGCTGAGCCGATGGAATGACTGCAGGTACATAAGCAACATCGAGATGCCAGGAGGCAAAATCGTCTACGTGCCTATGCACCCTCCCGCCGCCGGCGCTACCCAGACGCTCTCGGCCGGCGAGTGGACCATCAACTTTGATCAACTGGAGCGGGCAATCACGCCCAGGACCAAGATGATCGTGATCAACACCCCTCGTAAGCGAAAGCCCTACGGAGCCAGACCCTTGACGGCAGTGGGTGGATAGCAATTCTCACCTTGAGCGATTCGCAGACAACCCCGTGGGCAAGGTCTTCACCAAAGCAGAGCTCGAGAGGATCGCGGCCCTCTGCGTCAAGAACGAGATCATCATTCTCTCGGATGAGGTGTACGACCGCTTGTTTTACACGCCCTTCACCCGTATCGCCACGCTGTCGCCCGAGGTTGAGCGCATAACCATCACGGTCGGGTCTGCGGGCAAGAACTTTTATGCTACTGGTTGGCGTATTGGTATGTGCTTCCACGCCACACATATACACATACGCACAGACGTAACTGTCTGCTAATTCACTATGTGACCAGGATGGCTGATGGGTCCGGCTGAACTGATACAACACGTCTCGGCCGCGCACACCCGCATCTGCTACTCGTCCGTATCGCCGCTCCAGGAGGCATGTGCAGTTGGTTAGTTCAGAAACAAAATCAAACACGTCCGGTGTAGAAATAGTACTGACCAGAAATCCGCGAAGGCTTCGAAAAGGCAGAAGCCGAGGGCTTCTGGGACGAGTGCGTCAAGGACATGAAGGGCCGCATGGACCGCTTCAACGAGGTCTGGAAGGAGCTGGGCGTGCCCTACTCGGAGCCCGAGGGCGGCTACTTCGTCATGGTGAACCTGCACAAGGTCAAGCTGCCAGACGACTACCCGTTCCCGCCGCACGTGGCGAGCCGCCCCCGCGACTTCAAGCTGGCCTGGTTCATGATCCAGGAGCTCGGCGTGGCCGCCATCCCGCCCACCGAGTTCTACACGGACCAGAACGCCGCCATCGTCGAGGACTACCTCCGCTTCGCCGTCTGCAAGCCCGACGACGTGCTGGAGCTGGCCAAGGAGCGGCTTCGGGGGCTCAGGAAGTTTATCCAGGACTAGAGAGTCGTTTCGAGGCGGAGACTGCTTGGTTTTTGTTGCACGGCAGAGGCGGGCATTCATCGGTAGATATGTCAGAATAAAAATCAAATTGTGGCTCCCCTCCGTTAGGCTATCAAGTCCAGCTGGCTAACTAGGCGGCAGACGGATGATCACGTTTCTAGGTATCTATTTGGCATAATGGATGCTCTTGACGTGGCAATACGCATAAAGCCCCAGCTTTCCCATCTCTCCGCCGTATCCGCTATCCTTCCACCCGCCCATCCAAGCTGCCTCACGAGGTTTCTCGGGCATCTAAATCGGGGGACAGTTGTGTCAGCGACGTCGAAAGAAAAACAAAAAAACGCGGAATGTGGCATCCTGTCAGGGCTCGACTCACATTGATCCAAACCGAGCCACACTCCAACCGCCTGGCGATGCGCTCGGCCCGCTGCAGGTCCTTTGAGTAAACCGTGGCGCCGAGGCCCGAGTTTGTCAGGTTTGCCCGCTTGATCACATCGTCCTCGGAGGACCATTTCATGATGGGCACGACAGGTCCTGTTGGAAACGCACAAAGGGTCATGTCAGTAAGCGTCTGCACAACACGCACAACAATCGAGGCGAAGAAAGGTGTCGCACCAAACTGCTCCTCCTGCACCAGCCGCGAGTCCTCGGGCGGCTGCGCAACCACAGTGGGCTGGATCCAGTATCCCGGGCCGTCGTGCGCCGCGCCTCCCGTCAGCACCTCGCCGCCGGCCTTCTTGACGTCCTGCAGCAGGCCCTTGACCTTGTCGAACTGCATCTTGTTGGCCACGGGGCCAAACACAGTGGGCGTTGCCGTCTCAGCATCGGCCGCGACGACGGGCGCGTACGTGCGCCCCGTCTCCGCCACAAAGGCCTCGACAAAGGCGGGATAGATGTCCTCGTGCACGTAGACGCGCTTGGTGGCGACGCAGACCTGACCGGCGTTGAAGTAGGCTCCCGCGGCGACCTGGCCCGCGGTGGCGGCCACGTCGGCGACGTCCGGGCACACGATGGCGGCGTCGTTGCCGCCGAGCTCGAGGGTGACCTTTTTCAGCGCCCGCGCGCAAGCCGCCGCCACCAGCTTGCCCGTGGGGATGGAGCCAGTGAAGCTGATCTTGTCGACACCCGCGTGCTCCGTCATGAGCCGGCCCAGTTCGCCGTCGCCGCTGACGGCCTGCACCACGCCCGGCGGCAGGAGCGGCTGCACCAGCTCGGCGAACTTGAGCGCGCTGTAGGGCGTGAAGGGGGAGGCTTTGATGATGATGCAGTTGCCCATCACCAAGGCTGCCACGACCTTGATGGTGCTCAGGATCAACTGTTGAGCCTCGGCTTGTCAGCGTTGGTTTAAATTGCTGATACGAAGCAGAGAACAGGGTGTGGAGGTAAGGGAGTGAGAAGGGCAACAGACAGGAAAGTTCCAGGGGCAAATAGCACCGACGACACCAAGAGGTGGGTAGGTTGCCATGATCTTGACAGTCTCATCTTCGTACTGCAGCTCGTCTTCCAGCGCGGTTTTGGAGTAGAAGAGACACTGGGCTGCCGTGTTTTGGATCTCGATCGAGGCCATGAGTTGCTGGAGAGCAGCACAGCAATGCAAGGTCAGATACAATCGCCACATCACATAGACGCAAAAGTCATGGGCAAGCCGTTATTTACTGATTTCCCCGTCTCCCGGGTGATAACCTCGATGAGCTCGGCCGTGTTCTCGTTCAAGACTTCAGCCATCCTGGCGAGCGCCTTCTTCCTCTCCGCGAGGGGCTTGTTGGCCCAGCCGGGGAAGGCATTGCGGGCGGCGGTGACGGCCTCGTCCAGGTCCGCGGCCGAAGCGACGGGCACATCCCAGAGGGGCTTCTCGGTGCGCGGATCTATACCGTGGTCGAGCTTCGTCCCGGAGCGGCGCTCGCCGTTGATGATGTTGAAGAACGCGGGGTTTTGCGAGATGCTGCCCATCTTGAAAGGTGTTGTCGACCGTTTTCGATAGAATTCTTTTTGGCTTTCGATTCCAAAGAGTCGACGGAACTTGTCTGATCTCTCTCTTGTCGGGTGTCTGGCTGGCTTAGATAGTTGCCGCTGCAGGAAGCGCAGCCCTTACTGCCGAGGGGCAGGTTAACGGGACGATCCATACTTGAGCCATCCCGGCCCATCCCAGATGTTCTCCACAGCCAAGGCCGTGAGGGGTTCAGGCAAAACAGCCCGTGCCTCCCCCACATTGTATAACAGGGTGGCCGACGGCAATGATTCCCAGCACAGAGGGGCGTATCATTTCTCCGACGCGGAGTGGCCGTCGCGCTTGTTTGCGTCGGCTCCTTAGTGCCGCCTGGCTGCCTGGTGCGGAGAAGACGAGACGACAACGTTTTGATGACTGGCGCCCACGATAAACTTCCCACAACCTGGGGACGTTAAGGGCTGCAGGTAACCCTACGCGCCGGGTCCCGCGAGAAACAGCCAGAGAGCCTGGTCCATGGGTGTTCCCCTGCGTTTGGGACGACTAACAACGTGCTCGACATGTGCCGATTGTGGATGCCGTGCGGCTTACAAAATCTGACGAATCGAGTAGGGGTTGAAGCAGGCACAAACGGCATCTCACGTGATATTCATGGAAGCGGATAGCGAAAGATCCACTGAACTGGATCCTTTCCTCAGGGGGTTAGGGGAACCTAACGGGGCGACGCCAGTTTGCACCACCCTCCCAACGACGCGAACATGGTCTGGTACGACTTCCCCGCCTTCGACGAAGACGAGTACGCAAACCGCATCTCTGCATATACCAGTGAACAGCTGTCGGCGCTTTCGGCCCAAGCCAGACGCCAGGTCTACCTCACCCGCCGCGAGCAGAAGCTCCTCGAGGCCGAGCTCGCCAAACGAAGGGCGGTGGTGGTGCCCTCTTTGTGCGAAAACCAAAACCGGGGCGGCGGCTCGAATGTCTCCATCATCTCAGGAGATGCGGTCGAGGCAGAGGCCGGGGCTGGGATCGGCTCGAGTGCGCAAAGCATCTCATCTTTGTTGGCGGCACGCGGCACGATCGACAACAACAACAACAACCCCGCAGTAAACGCGCTGGCCGACAACAACAGCCTTCTTCAAGTTAGGCTGCAGACGACTAGGGGGGTCAGAAACCCTGGCCTTGGGGTCTGGGACGTTAACTACATGTTGAGCGACGAGTTCAGCCGGATTCTTCATTTTGGCCAGAACCTCGGCCACAACAATCCGGCGGCACCCGATCCCTACGAGGCTTATCGCGCGTGGTCGGAGTTGATCAAATCCGTTAACGGGTTCATAGACCTCAAAGCCCTTGTCAAGGCCTGGACGGCCGCCACGGCAGCACTTAAGCTGCCTTGGCGGACCTATGACACACTCCTAGGCTGCCTGAAGGCAACCAATGCAGGGAAGTGCCTCGGTTTGATGGGCTTGCCGATGGGCTGCGACCACTGCGCAGACAAAATCGAGAATGGCGACTACTGGCGTAGGTGATCCCTCCTCCCTTTGGACTGGCGTCGCTCTGTCGGAGAAGGTGGGGGCTGATCAAGCCGCATTCTTTAGACTGCTGTGAGTGCGGTGGCTACCATATCTGCCTCAAGTGCTACGGTAACGGACGGCGCTGCTTGCAAGCGGCGCATGCCATGAGAAACCTGCGGGTGGTCAAGACGGCCCAGACGTCCCTTGGCGAGTCGGCATTCTCGGCCTATAGCCGCTGGACGGTCACCGAGGCGACGCCAGTGATGTCGCGCCAACTGTTGGACGGAGGCTATAGCATGTTTTGCTGCAGTGAATGCGACGTCCAGGTTTTCCAAGGGTTGAACTACCGTGAGTCGTCTGGCGTTGCTGAGGCCTACCTTACTTCCTGCGACGTAACCAAATCTCTTAATATTGTCGTCCATCACAGACTGTCCAGATTGTCCGCCACCCGGCTTTGATATATGCGAGCGCTGTTTCACCAATGGAGCGAAGTGCACAGGCGCCGACCACAAGCTGGTGGTTGCTCCAGCCGCCCTGGACTGCTCCAGAAACCCACGGGTGGTGGGCGACTGTCACCGACGATCAAAGGGAGCGGACGAGCTGTTGCTGCTGGCGTCAGGTCGTGTAGGGGCGATTACCTGCGACGCATGCGATGGTGAGATATCCCAAGGCTGTTTTTACCGTGAGTCGACCTCCTTGCCCCCGTCTCTCCTTCCCACCACACCACCGCAAATCCGACAGATACTGTTCGCCATCTAAACACTCCGATGGAGAGCCCTGGGCAGACTGCTGCAACTGCGACAACGACGACCTCGATCTCTGCCACTCATGTTACGCCAGCGGATCTCGCTGCAAAAACCCAATGTCCCACACCCTGCAGCTCTGCCTCGCAGACGCCATGGACCACCTCTGCCTTTCTAAGGATTGGCCCGTGGCATGCCAGAGGCGCAGCTCAGGACTACTGCCGCGCGATATGAAGGGACAGGGTCACTGTAGCCTTTGCGGGAATCTCTTAATCGACGATGTTTGTTTCTGGCGTAAGTCTGTCGTCCCTCTGCCGCCCTCGGATAGGTTGCCGTCCTGACGCTAAATCTTTGCCGATATTGGGCCTTTTAGACTGTTGTGTGTGCTACGTTAATGGCAAGTACGACGACTTTGACATTTGCCGATCATGTTATAGAGAAGGAGCAGGTTGTGATGACCGCCTTCATCGTTTGACCTGCCACTCGCTAGACTGATGCCTGCTCTGTCTTTGTTCGGGAGCTGGCTTTTCTACCTACTCAGTCAGACCCATGTATAACATAAATCCTTGCTTCGAGCGCTGTACCTTTTGAGCGGGAAATCAGCCCTTGCTTGTGATGATGCATTGGCCTCGTCTTCTCAATTCCTAAAATACTAAAGTGATGCTGCGCCAGCAACATGGCTTTTATACGAGACTACGGATACAAGGCACCGTCGGACGAATCTGTCCGCAAACGGCTTAGTCACGACCTCAGTTCCGTTTCCCGGCTTGGGCCGGCGTTAACCACCCACCAGCCGACAACAGCCCCACCATGTCGTAACACGGCTACCTACTTGTTTAATGGTCCCTGACACACGCATGCAGACCGACGAAAGCCGGCCCAGCTGCTGGAGGATATCTAGTCATGGCCTAGGTAAATAGCCGGCTTCCTTTCTCTCGGGCCTCCTCTTATCTAAAGATCGCCTAGCACCCCGCCCTCAACACTCATCGACTCCAACGTCAGCGCCAAGCGCCAGTTCCACACCGGACTTAGATACAACTCATCCCCGCGAGCCGACGCTCCGAATCACACTCTCGACAAGTAAAAATCAGAATTAAACTGTCAAAATGGCATCCGCATCACTGAGCATGCGCGACATGAACGTCTTGGAGAAGATCAAAGACCCAGAGTTCGATCCCTCCGCCATCGTGAGGATAGAAGAGTCTCTACCAGCCGATCCGCACGTCAAAGACGAAGCGGTGTACAAAGCCCTTTCGGCGAGGGAACGGGAGATCGTGCTCAGCATGCAAGAGGCAGAGACCCGGCTCGAAAAGAACAGCTCCGACCCGGCGGCTATCGAGACTTACAAGCAATCCACAGCCGAACTGGGCCAGCTCATCGATGAATATCCGGACTACGCCAGCGCCAGGAACAACAGGGCACAGGCCCTCAGGCGCTTGTACGGCGACTCCATGCTGGTGACACAGCCGCCCGAGACGTCACCTCAGCCCCTCGTCCGGGACGCCGTCGACGAAGAGCGGATCCGTCAGTCCAGGGTGGCCCTGGAGGACCTCGACAAAGCGATCATGCTGCTCTCCCCGCGGAGCCCCTGGACCCCGATCTCGGCCACAGCCGCAAAAACGCTGTCGCTTGCCCACACGCAGCGCGCGGCCATATACCACGCCACATCCAAGCTCCTGGCCCAAGACCACATGCAAACGAACCACGGACGGAAGGAGTCTGGTTGGAAAACGCTCGAGTTCGAGGCCGCGGCCTCGCACGACTTTGCCGTCGGGGGCCGGTATGGGAACGAGATCGCCAAGGGGCTCGCGGTGAGCACCAACCCCACCGCCAAGCTCTGCGGGCAGATGGTGCAGGAGATGATGAGGAAGGAGTATGGTGAGGACTATGCGCAGTGATGTGTTCGGCGACGGGCTCGTGGCGGATAGTGGTGACGGCGGTGACGGATAGAGGAGGCAATAGGTGGGCGCATTGTCGCGGGACGGCCTGGTCGCAGGGTCGCGAAGTTGAAATAGCACAAAAGCTCTCTATCACTTGGTGCCTTCGAATAGATTTCCAACACGCCTGTTTATAAGAACCAACGCATTAGGACGACTGAGGCTCGCTATTATTACCGCGGAACCGCCATCGACGAGGAGCCGAGCATACCTTCGCAAAGCCTCCATCGTGTCTGCAGTGGTTTTCCCCTTCTCCTTCTCCTCACGCCTAATACGGGTAGCCGCTGCAGAGACCCCGATGAAGACGGCGAAAATGGGGTCTGCCACCCTCGAGATTATGTAGGTTGGAGGGGGCATCGTGCGGGCGACGGGCAGCTCTATCGTTTGTGGTGGGTTGGATGACTGCTTGCGAACGGAGAGCAGGATTTGCGCAACACTGGGTCCCCGCACAGAGAAAGAATGGGGCCGGCTCTCGACCATCACGTGCACCACTACCAAGTGGAGCGCCACCACCGGGTGCACAAGCCACACCCACCGCCGGCATGCCCCGACGCACAATTTGGAAATTTTGACTGCCAGACGTTTGGTAGAGAAGCGAAAAGAGGACAGCCACTTCTCCCGCCCAGAAAAACAACCAGCAACCACCCTCTCATCCGCCATCCAGAGAGCCACGATGAAGTTCCTCAAGATCGGCCGTGTTGCCATCATCACCCGCGGCAGATATGCCGGCAAGAAGGTAAGAAAGAATGCGTGCAATTTTGTGTCCTCCGGCGCATCCAAATTTCGGCTTGGTCTCCCCGGACGTCGACGGCCACGATTCCCTCCCACGAAGCTACCGATCACTGCGAAAACGGACCGACGAGCGACTACATTACCGAGGATGCAATGCCTCGCCGTGACGTCGGAATTTCAATCGGAGAATGGAGGCTCAGCGGCCGCCGCCGCGCGACAGTGGGGAGGAGCAGCCGATTGGGGTTGACTGGGGAAGAACATCGAGGGACAGAACAGCACGAGGACATATGGCGGCTGACATGTGGTGCTTTTGCCTCCTCTCAGGTCGTCATCATCCAGCCCGTCGACTCGGGCAACAAGGCGCACCCCTACGGCCACGCCATCGTCGCCGGCATCGAGCGCTACCCATCCAAGATCACCCGCCGCATGTCCAAGACGCGGCAAGAGAAGCGCAGCAAGATAAAGCCCTTTGTCAAGGTCGTCAACTACAACCACCTGATGCCCACCCGCTACACGCTCGAGCTCGAAGGCCTCAAGGGCGCCGTCACCAACGACACCTTCAAGGAGGTCAGCCAACGGGAGGACGCCAAGAAGAACGTCAAGAAGGTGCTCGAGGAGCGTTACACGAGCGGAAAGAACCGCTGGTTCTTCACTCCTCTCAGTATGTTCCATTCCTTTCTTTTTCTCGGCCACCGGCCCGCATGATCAAGGCAGCAATTCTAACCGACCTATCTGCAGGGTTCTAAATCATTTCTTCTTCAATCGGTTGGGCGGGGCGAATGGTTTTGGGGCTGTATACAGCATTCTCGGCATTACACAAAAAAATTTGAGGCTCATGGGCTAAATTCACCACGGTTCTTCTGGTCAATGTGGCGTTCGATTATTCGGCCTTTTTTTCGGGTGCAGACAGACGAGGCGGATGGAGCACTAAACAAACGGTGACGGCGTGTATCTACGATATACGATCGTGGATGGCATACCCCTGAATGCAAGCAGCAAAGGTGTTGCTTTGATGACACAAAGCGAGGGCAAGATGCGTGATGGGCCTCTTGTGTTTGGACTGCTGGGGCATAAGGCCGTCGAGGATCGCACGAGTAGCGTTGTGTCTTGCGGATCATGGTCGACATAAAGCGTCTCGATACAAATACGTCATATGCAAGACAGAACAGTAAGCCCTGTTTTGGAAATTCGCTTATATGGTCTGCCTAATGCCGTCGAGTTGCCTTTCCAACGCCGTCTATTATGTGTAGGCCCGACCCAAGGTTGGGATCCCACAATGTTTGCGGAAGCGCGCTACCTAAGCCTCCCCGGATTAACAGAAAAATGCGCTAAACAAAACGAAGAGAATTAATACATATCTTTTCTATCTATATGGGAACCGTCCCAAGCCCAACTTTCCCGCCGGAGCCGGCCGACCGTTTTCACCCCTCAGTGGAACAGCACCGCCCTCCGGTATCTTCAAGTCGTAAAAAAAAAATGGGAAGATAGGTAATATATATAGGAGAAAGACGGATGACGGCACACGCCATTCATACGGCATACTTCGGTCGAACCCCCTCGGCGCTGGGCAAAAAGCGTATCTTTTCATCTGGAGCTAACAAATCTGTTGGCGGCGTTGGTGAGGGCGCGGGCGCCAGTCTCGGCGGCGTAGGGGCCCATGGCCCAGAGGACGACGACAAGCAGGGAAAAGACGCAGGCCATGATGACCATCTGGCGCCTGACGGGCTTCTGGGCGCCGAACTCGGCCCAACTGCGGCCGGCCTCGGCGGCGTAGCCCTTGATGGTGTCGGTGCCGAGCTTGTAGTGAACGATGCCGGCCAGAGCGATGCTGTAGCCGAAGAACTGGAGCGGCGACACCACGGTCTGCCAGATGATCATGGAGGACGCAACCAGCAGGAGGTCCTTGAAGACGCCGCAGATGGTGAGGACGAGGGATGACGTCTTGCCGATCTGTGAGAGATGAGTTGAGGCGGTTAGTAAAAAAAAAAAAAAAAAAAAAACCCTTGGCAACTAACATCCTTTGCCGTGGTTTGCCTCGCTTACCAGGAAAACGACCGATACGTTGAGAAGGAAGGCGCACAGGCCGTTGAGGAAGAAGGTGAAGAGGCCGACGTTGTAGACCTCGGCCACGGAGACGTAAGGCACCTCCCAGATCACGGCGACGACAAAGTTCATGACGGCGCAGACGGGGGCGAAGAAGTAGAGCGACACGAGCGGATCCATCCTGTACTCGGCGGAGCTGAGCAGGCGCTGGACCAGGGTGAGGCGGAAGGCCTCGAAGACGACGCCCAGCAGCTGGAAGACGAAGCCGATGAGGACGAATTTAATCTCGCCCACGGACGCGATGACGACGCCGACCACGATCACGGACACGTTGAGGAACGTCTTGAGGCTCGGCTTGGCGATGCCCACGGCCCAGCTCGCCAGCAGCACGGCGACGGGCGTGGTGGCCTTGAGCATCTGGATGAAGGCGACGCTCAGGTGCAGGTAGGTCAGGTTGCCGAAGATGAGGCTCGCGCTGAACAGGAGGCCGATGGGCACGATGGCGCGCAGGTAGACCTGGCCCGTCATCTTGACCGACTTGCGGCCATCGAGCCACGGCGTGTACCGCGCCATCAGGTGGGTCACGACGCTAGCAAAGGTCAGGTGATAGGTGGTGAGTATCACCGGGTATTCTTTTTGGGGAGGGATGCTGGTCAGCCTATGCCTTTTGATAGGTTGACGTTGGAAGGAGAAAAGAAATGGTGGTGGCAGCGTTGGGGGACGGGGCCTTGCATGGCCCGGGCCGGAGCGGCGATCCGGGCCGGTTGCTAGAGGCCGACCAGCGTCCGGGGTGTTCTAGCGACAAAAAAAAGGGGGGACTTACTAAATCCTTTGGTATCGAGAATCCATTTGTTGAACAGGATTACGGAAGAACTTATGCTGATCCATGCTCTGCAGTCGAAAAGGTTAGAAACAACACATCCGTCGTCACGAGGCGATCGGGTTCTTACATCACGTAGACGGCGGCCGGCACGGAGTCTTTGAAGGATGGGGGTGGTGTGTTGGCGATGGGGAGAACGGGGTCGGACCGGCTCCCGGCTCCCCCGGCACGCGTCTTGTCTTTGGTGCTCATCGTCTCGTCAACGCCACGCGCTGGCGAATGTGTCGAATCGGGCGGCGTGTGACCAACCGATGATGGATGGATGCGGTAGGTAGTCGTTCCTTATCCGAAAAAGAAAGAGCACGGAGTTCCCAGATCGCGAGCGGCTCGTTCCCAATCAAGAGCTAGGGGGCGAGGTGGTGGAGAAACCCTGGCAGGAAAGAAAGGGGAGGATCGACTCGCGGGATGCCACCCAAAAAAAAAATAACGAATGTAACGGTAAGGCAAAGACCGAATAAGTCGGATTAATCTTGCCTTGGCGGGTGTGGTGTGTTGAAAAGATTGGAAACTTTTTTTGTGGATTTCGTTTTTTTTTTTCTTTGTTTCTCCTTTTCCTGCTTCTGGATTTTCTTGGGACCCTCGCAAGGTTTCGGAACCAAGAACGACGACGCCGATTGGCGATCTGAAGCTTTGTTGCAGCTGGCGGCACCTGAACCCTGCGTCTAGACTCGACCGCACTGGACGCTGCAAGAGTCTGGCGGCTCCAATGGGGACTGGAGAGACGAAAAAAAAAAAAAAAAAAAAAAAAAAAAAAAAAAAAAAAAAAAAAAAAAAACNAAAAAAAAAAAAAGAAACAGAAATTACAATCTTTCCCGGGAGTCGGGTCGCTAGCTCAGCGATCTTGTTTCGCTCCTTCCTATCAACAGCAAGTCCCACACGGACGCAGGGAGTGGAACCACGCCCGTTGACGCTGATATAGGGCGAAATTAAGCAGTCCGAGGAGATTGCTGCCATCGCGGGAGCCCACCCCCGCCATTCCAAAACTAGGCCTCCGATTGGGGATTTCCCAGCAGCATGAGGTCGTAGACTAGGCAGTTCAAAGACGTCGAATGCTGCAGAATTAAAAGGGGCATTCTCGGAACCGAATGGATGGTTAATGATTTGCATGCGTCTGTCCTCTGTTTCTATTCTTCTCTACAGCCAAGACGAATCCGACTGTCAGCTATCGATCCGAGCAACCCCCACCACGCTCGCTTCATACCAATTATGGCCATCATTTGCTGTCGAGGAGTGAACTTTGTCGCCCCAATGTTTTTTTTTTTTTTTTTTTTTTTTTTTTTTTTTTTTTTTTTTTTTTT
>PYSS01000147.1:0-88713 GCA_003049465.1 Magnaporthiopsis rhizophila
CCCCAAAGGTTTGTTCAAGTGATGGTGTTTTAATTGCACTAGTGTACAGCGTTAGCTTTCTCCGTATCGAGAATTTTAAGCTCATTGCTGCGGGGAACACTCCAAGTCCGTCATTTATCACTTGCCAGCAGGCTAGCGTGAAAAAAGGGGCGAGGAAGCGGAGACGAGAAGAGAGAGAAAAGGGGTAAGGAAGCAGTCTTACCCAGCAGACCTGGCCATCCTGTACAGGGAACGCATCCACGTTAGTAAGTTAAAATGATCGTCTTTAATCTGCCGTGCTCTCTCGTCCCCGGGAGAATTGTGAGGCCGAAGCACTTACGGGGCAAGAGCCGAAAGAGTACGTAGTGCAGCCGCCGACCTTGACGCAGCAGCTGCCGCCGGTCTTGCAGTGCGGGTTGCCCGTCTTGATGCCCTGCGAGTCGCAGGGCTTGTCGGCGAGCACGCCGGCGCCGGCGAGGCCAAGAAGGGCGATGACGAGGACGAATGGGTGCTGCATGTTGCGAAGGTTTTCCTTTTTAAAAGCAGGGTCGCTTTGGTGAGTTTGGCTTTGGAAAGTTGTGAGAGTGGTTTTGTGAGCTTGGTGGTGGGTGGTGATGGTTGGCCTGGAATGACGAGAAAGGCGGGCGGCGGCTCAGGTTTTTATACACGTTTCCCCGTGGCGATGCGTATTTTCGAATTGATAGTATCGCTATAAAAGATGGCGGTGAAGTGTTTCCAAGGTCCTTGCTGAATAGTTAAGCGAATAAGAGGGGTTGATTAGTGGACGGACGGATAATTATCGGTTGCTAACGACTCTTAAAGCTTAAAAGATTAACGGAGAATTAAGTGAAGGAAACCTCGGCCTGCCACCCTCGCTTAAAGCTTTTATACGAGAAGCGAACCGAGCCCCTTGTATCATTTTACAGGTCCACAAACCCCTGCTTCACCCCGCTGTAACTGCGAGGCTTAAAAACTGCCAACCAGGACGCGTTGCGGGAGCCAGCGAGACTAGGAATTTTTGAACCGGGATGTCCCGGGGCGCGGCATAGGCCGCAGGCCGTGTCGTTCCATTGCATTACGGCGGCAGTTTCTTGTTAACAACTGCCGGTAAGTGATCCTGCCAAGCGAAAGCTTATTTTCTTAATAACGTTAACACAGCCCACAAGCAATAAGCGAGGATGCGGGGAAACACGATAATGGTCCTGTTTGGCAGGGATTATAACTTTGTATACGGCCTCCTGTTCGGAGTTTGGATGACTCGTTCCAGCCGTGGGACGGGTATCGTATGGGCAACATCGAAGTGCCAAGCGGCAAAGGGGCAATGTGGCTTCCAGATGTCAGGCAACGGGGTGTCACTTGCGTGTTCCTGGCATTCACCGCCACTCCGGCAAGGGACCAGGGGATGCTTTATGACAGCGAAGAGTCTACTACATCCCGCGTTGAATTCGGTGTGCACCCCGGAATCGGGCACGACAAAGGGCTCGACGCCTCGTCGCCCAACTTCTTAGAACGGGTGGTGCGGCGGCTTGCTGCTGCTGGGACGGAAACAAAATGATAACGAATGCTAAAAAATTTTACGCCCCCTTATAAACATCCCAAGGTCTGGCCAGATTTTAACTGTGAAACTATGTGTTGGAAGGCAGCTAAAGGTCACACGAGGCAATTTACGGAAGCGGTGGATCCACGACTTAGGGCACTGTGACGGGAGACAACGTCTCCCCGGCAGGGAGGCTCCAGCATGGAGGCTCCGGCAAGAAGATTACCAATTAGTAAAAAAGGATAATGGTTCCTTGCGAACTAAATAATAACCGTGGAAATGAGAATAAAAAAAAGTATAAAATTGCTAATAATAATAACACGCTTATTGTCACAAGGGTGCAATGCAGGCTTGGAGGGGATATCTCTTATTGAAGCTAATAATCTGTTTATGGCCTTAAGAAATGCTTAAGGAAGCAGGATCTCTTGGAGAGGATTCAGGAGGGTAGCAAGGTTTATATAGGCCGTGCAGGGTTGGCCCGTGCCCGGGCCCTGGTCGTTACCCCACTTTGCCGGAAGGCCGATTAGCCGCCCTATTTCCGACGATTGGTCCGGCCGGCCCGGCCCTCTTGGTGCCTGAGGCCGGACGCCGGGAACCTCCGTGTGACACTTATATGCCGCCTCCCCTTTAAGCAACTTTAGGATTTGTCACGGCATTAATAAGGGCGAAAAGGCTGGGCTGTAATAAACCCTTATAGTTAAATTGGCTATTTAAAGGTAAATGTTACAACCGGACACAACCAGGTGACGGGGGTCAGGAGGGCTGGGTCAAAATCTAACAAAAACCTCATATCCCGCGCTGAAGCAGCCCGGGATTACGTATTTAATATTAGCAATATATTAATATATTAGCATGTTAACATATTACCAAATAATATATACGATATATAACATATTAATCATAATTATCGGAACAAGGTTGTGACGCAAACGTCAAACATCCTCAGGAGGGAGGGGAGGGGGGGAAGGAGGCAGGGGGCGAGAAAAGATACCAACGCCTGTAGGCAGTTGGCTCAAATGGATGGGACGTAACGAAGGAAAAAACGAAAAAAAAAAAAAAAAAAAAAAAAAAAAAAAAAAAAAAAAAAAAAACAAAAAAAAAAAAAAAAAAAAAAAAAAAAAAAAAAAAAAAAAAAAANGAAAGGACAACCAGCTGCGGAGCGAACTGGCGTCGGGCGACGGGAGACGGGCGACGGCGATGGCGGCAACGGCGGCGACGACAGGCAGAGAGACGGCGCGGCGACAAAAGCGGGCGGCCGGGGAAAAGTGATGGCTGCGTTGAGGGAAAGACGAAAAAGAGGACGAGTAATGGAAGCGTTAATTATGAAATATGCCAGCAAAAAAGAAAGTGGGTGTTGGTAGGAGTGGGTACTCCTGTTTGACGGCTCGGAGCTCTCCAAAAGGGGTGAACAACGATCTCTATGATCTGGGAAAAGTCCTATTATTGTGCACAAGGAGGAAGGAATCTATCTGCTAAAGGTAGGGCATAGGACTGTCCTTTTGTAGCGCGGAGGCGATCGCCCAACGGGCGGTCCTCCGCTCTAGCCGCACAGGCCGATAGGCCCGTGCGGGATCCAGAGGGCCCCAGAGGGTCCCTCCATTCCGTCCTCCTTTCCGGATCGCACGCGCACGGAAATGCCTATTCCAACAGTGGGGCATATTTGGCCAAGCACCGTCCTTTGATTGATGTGACTGCAGCCCGGAGGCACCTTCCATCTAAAACCGAATTATCAACTTTTCTGGCAGTTATGTCCAGCGGCGGAGGCTTCCGGAATGCGGAGGACCGATAGGTCACCCCCACTCCGAGCCGCCTTTTTGAACTACAAGCAAGCGCAGGCCAAAGCGACATCCCCAACGAGCTTGCATAACGGAGGCCCAATCAACCGCATTAGCTCCACTGGTAACTGGCGTGTCGGGCCAAAAGCCTCTTAAATTGACGGGTTGGGTTGAGCCACCGTCCCTCTGTTATAAGTACCTGGGTAGTCGAACCGATTTCTCCTTGCCGTCCATATATGGCTTCCGGAGTTGATGGAATCCGGTATCTTTTCCCTTTTCTTTTTTTTCCTTTTTCTGCGTCATCTCCGTGATAAATGAGCGGCCATTCCTCTGTGTGAGGCATCATCTAACTTGAGCCCTAAGCTGCATGCGGAACCTGTACGCCAGGAATCGAAGCCAATGCGCCCGAAAGAGACACGTCCATCACTTATTGAGCCTCGCAGCTCTCACCGGGTCCCTCCAGAAAAGACACGCCTCCCTCCTTATGTCGTCCTTGCCGGCCATGGGGCCGTTGGGCCGGAAGACGAGCTGGTCCGCCGCCTCCGCGTCCAGCCCGTAGCCCTTGGGCTTGTACCTGGGCCACTCGGGCGTGCCGGGGTGGCGGTATTTATTGGGATCACCTGAAAGAACGTAGCTTGCCACGTAAGCATGCTGCATTCTCGCGATCTCGGGGTACTGCACCGTCGGCTCGGCCCACGTGTAGGCGGCGTCGGTCGCGTGGGGGACGCCCTGCCAGGCAGGCTGCAAATTGGGCGTCTCCCAGACCATCTTCCAGACGGGCTGGCCTTCGACGGCCGGATAATAAGCATTGGTCTGGCTGGGGCACTAGACCGCGGAGTATCCATCAGCAACGCCGCAAGCCGCTTAAAATGCGAAAAGGTGGAGACGACTCGTACATGGTAAGCGTAGTCCGTCCAGGCGGCGCTGAGACGGCTGTACTGGGTGCTATTAGGGCTATTAGAGTAGGGGCTGTCTGGGGTGAGCGGATCGGGGTAGAGCCGTTCTAACTCGGCCATATCTTCGTCGTTCATTCCCGGGGAGATATTGCGCATAAAGTCCAAGAATTGCTGGTTTGTTCCGAGGTTTCCTGGAATATAAAGCCGGGCCTCGTCGCGCGTGTTTGACGTCATGACAGGCACCTTGAAGAAGGTGCCGTTGGTGAATGAAGAAGTACCAGATCTCTCGAAAAGGGCGCCTCCGATCACAGGTTGCCAGGCCCATGTAATAGAATGTTCGGACGCTTTGAAAACGCCAACAGAAGCCGCCCTCATGTCGTCCAGCGGTGCTGTTTTAAGGCATGCCATTGTGGCGGCGTCGTCTTTGCTGCCCGCGCAGCCAATGCGCCCTAAAAAGTCACTGTACTGCCTCTTATACAGTGGGTAGTCCACGCCGGGGAAGGCCCTCGAAGTACTGCTTCCCGACATGTAGTAGACCTGGGAAAACAGCGGCTTACTATCGTGGCTGTATCCGTGGACGTGTTGGATGCCTTATTCGAGTTAGCTTAGGTCAAGACTTAGGAAACCATTGCGGCACCAAGGATACACACCGACGCCGTGAGCACCTGCGCTCAAGCCAGCCAGGGTAACCTTGTCCCGATCGCCGCCAAAGGACTCGATGTGTCTCTGTTGCGAAGGTAAGCAACTGGCCAGGGA
This sequence comes from Magnaporthiopsis rhizophila, assembly GCA_003049465.1. Lineage (NCBI taxonomy): Eukaryota > Fungi > Ascomycota > Sordariomycetes > Magnaporthales > Magnaporthaceae > Magnaporthiopsis > Magnaporthiopsis rhizophila. The sequence continues at coordinate 4,944 of PYSS01000147.1, forward strand.
ACCTCCGTCTCATCTTTGTCACTTTGCTAGCCCGACACCGCTCACCTGGACGAACTCCAGGAAATGCCTGGTATCCCGGATTCCGAGGTTCAGCAGATCGGCGCGCTCAAAGGCATCGGCCGACGGAAAACCGAGGAAGCCGAGGCGATGATGGAATGACACGTATACGATACCCCTGGGCGAGTTTGCGACGAAGGACGCGCCATCGAAAAGCTCCTGCCGTCCTCGGTTGAACGCGCCTAACTTGTGCAGTGGTTAGAGCCGTCAAGTCCGGTAGGCATCTCGACTCTACTTGTGCGTCATTCCGGATACATAACGCCCTATTTCATACCTCCAGGTATCCAGACAATGACGGGCAACTTCTCGTCGAGGGGTATGCCCGGCGTACGGAAGACGCTGAACTGCAGGCACGCCTCGGACTGCAGCTCCTTGGGTAGAGCAGCCGTCAGGGCTTGAGGACAGGCCGGCGGCATTTTATTCGCAGCCTTTACTCCCTCAAACGGCAACGGCCAGTCGACGGGCTGCAGACGGCCTTCGCCAACCGGCTGCGTCGCATAGTCCATGCCCAGCCACGCGTCGACGGCGGAAGGCATGGCGACGCCGCTGATAGTCTTGTCAATCGAGATTCCTGAGAAGACGCCGTATTCCTGAAGTGTCACGAGTGGCACGGCGCGAGGACCGACTGGGCCGGCGAGGGCCGGGAGGCCCAGGGTGACAGATAATAGCGTCAAGAGCTTCATGCTGGGCGGGTTGGAAGTAACAGGCAAGGTGAGGAGACCCAGGGCGGGCAGTGCCTCTTTATTTCCAGACTTTGCCTAGCCGACACCCCGCCCGCGGTGATTCAGTGGAGCATCGAGGTGCGGCTGGTAACCAGCGGGTCGTTGTTCCTATCGCGACGGGCGCATCAGGTCCACGGCCGGGCGTCTTCCCCGCACAAGGCCCCGCTGGTGAGATGGTTTCGACCCATTTCGGGCTTGTCTATCGCAAGATCCACCGCCGATGAACCATACCCTGGTCGCCATCGAGTTTCCGCGGGGCAAGCACAGGTGTTCGGCCATTGGAGAAGCGAGTGCGGACGTGCCGATGCCGGACAGCGAGGGAAGAAACTGGGAGCGACGGAGCACGAGCATCACAGCGAAAACGGTAAACCCAACACGGACGATTTATTGGGCACATTTAGCCCCTATCAACTCGGGCGGTAGTCACCCGGCCCCTCTGGTGGGGCTTGCGGTGGAGGTACCTGAGGAATGTGACGTTGGTAAACCTCCCAGCATCGACCTCCATCGCCCCCTTTCCTGGCACCGCGAGATCCCCACAGGTAAAAATATCTCCCACGAGGGCCAGGCCCGACTTTTGCCTCGTGATGGAAACATTAAGCCTAGTTGTGCGACTTGCGGTTAGCCGTGTACGAATTGCGGTCTTGTTTGTCTGCAGTCACATACCTGTTGGCCTGGGCGGTGAAGCCAGGGCCCCCGAACCGGTCCGTAGCGAACACGATGACAACAATATCGGCCTCTTGGCCTTGAATGCTGTCTATCGTGGCACATGGCCGCATCTCTTCCAGTACCTCGAACTCGAAGCTCCTCCTCATCTCGTTGAGGAGGTCGACGCTCGACTTGTACGGCGACAAGACGGCCATGTTGCGGACCAGGTCACGCTTGTTGCCGCCGTACTGGCGAACAAAGCCGGCCAGCAGGCGGAGCGCAACGTTGTTCTGATCCTCGCTTTTCCTGGACCCGGTGAGGGGATCCCGGTGCACGCGCGCGCCATCCGCGTGGAGGAAGAAGGGCCAGTGGGTGCCCGCCGGCGGCGCCTTGAGACCGGGGTACCTGCGCCGCACGAACTGCTCAAACTCCACTCCGAGCTGCCGTGCCGGGTTGCCTATGGCGCACGTTGCCGCGTACGTCATGGGCAAGTCGGAGTAGAACCTAGATGCGGTCAGCACTGTGCCTATTGTGTCCGATGTCGGCAGTTGTACTTACAGTTCGCGGGCCAGGTCGAACATGCCCATGTCCATGCGGAACTGCTGCCGCTGCCGCCAAATCGGGTGGCCATGCGAGATGACAAACGCCAACGCAGACACCGCCGTCTTGGCAAACCGGTTGATGGGCGTGCCGTCGTCGTGCACATCCTGGGCCGATATGATCGTCGGCAAGAGTTGCCTCCCGTCACCAGCCAAGATACACGGCAACAACCGGTTGCCCCACGTTTGAAATAAATCATGACTGATGGGCGCTAGCGCTCCTGTTAGACACGAGATCGTGAGCGGGGCAAAGCGTATAGCTTACAGGTGCATGTTGGCGGCCTCATCAACCGCGATGACATCCGCATGGGCGAGCCACCACTCGGCGAACGGAGTGTCCCCCTTGACACCGCCCTTGGCTTGGGTGGTCACTTTGACCAAGGTGGGCGTCGTAAAAAGTGCTTGGGCGTTGGCGATTATGTCCAAACACCACCCCTCGAAGCACTTCCTATCGGGGATGTTGTCTTCCCCGAGGGCCTCGAACTCCGCCCAGGAGATCTCCTCACGGACGAGCTTGGCGAAATTGTGGCCAGGAGCCCCAACCAGCACCTTGCCGCGGATCTTGTCGAGTATATAGCTGTCTGCGGGGGTGCTGTCCCGCACGAGAGGGCTCCCGAGTGCTAATAGTACCCAGTAAAACCCAGGTTTAGGAGATACCAGTTTGCCATGAACCAATGGCTTTCGCTTATGGGACGCATACATTTCATCAGGCATGAAATCCAATGGATTACCGATATTTCAGTAGCGGACACTGTAACACTGGATAAAGCCAAACAACTCCCAAGCCAAAAGCCAACACCAACGCAGGCCATCCGGTCTTCATCTGCTGGCCATGGTGGCGGTGACCGACGGACAGGCAAAGGGGGCTCCCATGCGCGACATCAATGGGCAGGCAGAGAAACTCCGTATGCTTGATCTGAAGCCCCTTTTTGATGTCGTTGCTGCCGCAGTCCATCACCCTGATGACGACCTGCAAAATGCATTCTATGAAAATGGTGACGAGGGTATCAATGATCGGGTGGCAGCGGTTGCAATTTCCGGCCATTCTCCGAAGCCGAGTACTAAAGAACAGGTGGCACGGCATCCAACCCCATTCTTCCGGCATCCAGTCCTCTAGACCGATAAACGGGCAGCCATCCCTTCCCTTGGGAAGCCTGACCTTGGCCCAATCCTCGATGTCTTCGATAATTGGCTCGGCTGCTTTTTGGAACTCGGCGGCCGCGACAACGCTGCTTTTCTTCCGTTGAGGTCGCTTCGGGAAACTGCCCTTCCGGAATAGCTTGAAACGGGTGCCGCAAAAAGTATCGAATCTGGCCTGGAAATCGACATCCGGACTGCCTGGATGGAACTCGCCAGATTGCCATTCCTGCTTCGCATACTCTAGCTTGCCGTTAAGCAGTCGCATGTCGGTCCGACTTGCCTTCATCCGCGGGAATTTCTGTCGAATCGCGGTGAGGCGCCTGCAATCTCCGACGAGCTTGATGACATTGAGCTGCCGAGAGGTTTTGTCACATGTCGGCCACTCCTTGACGAATGTCCCAACCAATGCTAACACGGCGGGCAGATTGCACATTTTGGCAAAGTTCAGGCACAGCTCGATCACCCACAAATTGCCCGGCGTGTGCAATGCGAGCTTGTCCGAAACACCCAGGAGACGGCCGACCGGGAATGCTGCGTCGAAACTCGGGGTAAGCGGATCCTCCTTCCCGATCGCAAGCGGCCTAGTGATCCCAGTCGAGGCGCTTGTCCACGTCGCCTGGCCTTCCTCGTTACCCAATCGGCTTTGTAACATTGACGTTGCGGCGCTGATTATTACCGTCTGGCTCTCTTTGGAAACACCTTCCTCCCTGAGAAGGTTCCTAAGGCGCGTGAGTAGAGCTGACCGATCAATGACGGGGAGGTCGACACATGTCGGACAATCGCGGAGGCCCGAGTGTATCGACGACGGCCTTAGAAACCGGCATGGAGTCCATTTGCCACACCAGCTGCAAGGATGCCTCGCATCTGGCTCCTCTCGGTCTTGGCCTGGACAGCGATGGGGCGTGGGGTCGCCGCGCTTGATAGCGGCGTTGGTCTCGTCCGCCTCTTTGGCCATCGCCATCCATGCGTCATGCAAGCTGGTTGTCGCTGCCCAGGTGGAATAGCCGGCCTGCACTGCTGAGAATGTCCAGGCTATGTCCTTCGCCTTGATCTTGACACTTGGCAGGTAAACGCCAAATCTCCGAAACCAAGATATTGGCGTTAGGGCAAGGCTCCCAGAACTTGATCGATCAACACCTAGCAAAGCGTGCCCGTTGCACACTTTGCGCGGCTCCGGTCCCCCTTGATATCGTATCAGCAGCAGGTGTTTAAGCTGGTCGAGCTCCTGCAGGGTTACCAGGGGGGCAAACTTTAGGGCCTCCTCGTAATACAGCCATAGGAACTGTTCCATCAGCTTGACTTTGGCTAGAGACGGATAATGCGGTCGCTCATGGTCGTAATTGCCGTTTGTAAACTTCGACGACATGTCGCTCAGTCCGCAACTGACACCCGGGTCTCGGATGCTTAAACTAAAGGCAGGGAAAATGTCACCATCCCTGATATACGATGCAGAAACCAGGAGTTGTGAGGTCGTAAAAGTTAAGGATATCGGGTCGAACCGGGGGAAAAGTTTTGTTAGCGCGTAACAGGAGCGTGATGGTAATCTTTCCGCCACTCCGCTACACGCTATCCGGGGACGGTCAGGGAAAAGCTTGGTCCAGGCTGCACACATAAAGGTATGCAAGGCGGATCTTGATACATGGCCAAACCCTCCAGTCGCACGGCTAACACCCTCAGTGGGGCAGCTGATGTCATCTATATTGGCAAGTTTGCTGAATGCGTCAACCAGCAAACCGCAAAGTCGTTCAGCGTCGTCGAGGCTGCATGCCGACTGGTTCCAACGGCAGAAGTAACGCATCTCTGGGTCTTGTCTCGCAAACAGCGCCCAAAAGTCCGTCGGTGGATATCTGCTGTGGCGCCCGGTTCCCGTTGTCACTGGTACCACGTGCGGCTCGTACTGCCAAATCGGGTTGAGGGCAGCAATCCGGTCCCATGGGTCCAGACCCTCGCCATCCTGCCACCGCTGCACGATGGGAGCTAGGTCACCGGTGTATTTGAACTCGTGCTTGGCCAGCTCGTCCTCGATCTCCTCGAGCCTTTGGCGGACCCAGTCCTCGTTGGAAACACGCATGGCTTTCCTCCCGGCCGAAGCTGGGCATTATGTTATATATTAGTCGCTATATAAATGCGTGTTTGATAGCAGGCTTGCACACCGGGCGGAATGAACGCAAAATTACAAAGCGCACTGTTTATCAAAATGCACCCATCACACGCTTGCAGGATAATCGAGCCAGGCGTTCATTGCGGGGCACCAAAGTGGGCTGAGTGCGTGTCAGGGGCATCAATTTTGTGACGGGCGGTGAACAGTTAGGCCGGCCTGTCACTAACACTTGAACCTCTTCTTGAGCAGAGGCTGACAGTGGTGCGGCCCAAAATGGACACACCCCACCTACATCACCGCTCGCCATCATAATCATCAATAACAGCTGCAGTGCCGCTAGCACGAAGCCACACTTGCGATGGGTTTCACACGGGACCGGACTGGGCATGATCACATTACACACTTGCGGGCACCACCAGACGACTTGCTGATACACACTGAACTGCGTCGCTGACGCTATAGCACACTGGGAAGAAACATCGTGGTACCGGTGTCACTGACACTGGCTCACTCAATAGGAATTATCCAACAGCATCGCTGACACTGCTCACTCAATAGGAAATCCCACAGAGCAGGGCTCAAGCCGCGACTTGCAGCTTGGCGTCTGGACTCGAAGACAAGCGGAACACGCGACTGGCAGGGCACAAGACAGTAAATATATTTACCACGAGCAGACCCAGCGTGGGCAGGCTCTGCAGCGTCCTCTTCCGGCTCCGACTCGTCTGTCGGAGCGAAATCCTCGTCGGGAGCGGTAGACGGGCCAGCGTCGGCCTTGCGAGCCGCACGCTGCTTCTTGACGGGCGCGGGCCTGGGTGTCGAAGGCGGGCGAGCGGGGGCCTTGCGCTTCTTGTCCGGGACCTGAGCCGTGGGAGAGCCGAAGTCCTCGCCGTCCGCGTCGTCATCGAAAGCCAAGGTGCCTACCGTATGCAAGACGGTCTGGCTCCTGGTCGCTCGGGTGCGTTGACGGACGGGTCCGGCAGGGGCAGGAACAGACGTGGCCGGCGTAATCGGGGCCAGGGACGCGGCAGGGGTCTTGGCAGCAAGCCTTGTGGCTGACCTCGTCATGCGGCGTGTGGGTTCCGACGAGACCGGCTGGCCAGAAGGGACCTGGGCCGGAGTGGCCGGGACGGGTGCTGCCCTGGAGCCCGCGATCGAGGGCCTGTTGCTATCGACGCCCTCAGTGTTCTAGACTGAAGGCGCCGACGGCTGGTCCTGGGACAACGGGGCCTCGTCAGGAATCACTCGTTCCGGCGAGCTCGGGGCTGACTCCTCGCTGTCGTAAACGACCCAACTTGTCCTCCAATCATTGGTAGGCATCTTGACGGTATGTGTGAGTTTGTGAGGTTCGGGAGAGATTGGATGTGGTGTCGATGATGCCGCAGGTCAAACTACAAGCTTCCGAAAGGAGAATGTAGTTGGGTGATGAGGGAGGATATCGGTATAACGAAAGCCAGTCCCCAGGAGGAGCAGGCAAAAACACCGACGAAATAATGCCAGTCCCCGAAGGAAGCAGGCAAGCAGACCGACACACGAGGCAAATCTCCAGGGAGATTATGCAAGTGCGAGACGGACAACGCGTATCAGATCAGAACTGAAAATGTTCTGAAGGTCGGGCAGGGTCGGGTCCAGGATCGTCGCCCACGAGAAGAATCGACGCCCACGGCCCGCACACAAAACTAATCAAAATCCCCCAGGCAGATGGTGTGCCAGGCCGAGCCGCCGTTGACATTTTGGGAAGGAGCCCACTCGTGTGGCGCTATGGGTCCAAGTCCCGTCCCACCAATTTTTACTGGTGTTTAACATCGCGGGCTCGTTTAGGAAGAGGACTGCTCCTTCCTAACTGTTCACTTCAACCCTCCGCGCACATGACCTAGGTGTCCACCGGCATCCTCCGTCTCGCGCATTTGTGTTTGTCATCTTGGGATCCGGCACTGCAACGGCTGGCAAATCGTCGTGGGTCATGTATCCGCACGGCTCCGTGGTGAGGAGGTGAGTGTCTCCCACATACCAGATCGTGAGAGCCATGCACCACAACGGCAAGTCCGTGGGCGTTGCCCGCGTGCCATTGGCCCGTCATGTATCTCTGGCAGCCGTTAATGTTTACATGCTGCATTCCGTAACTAGGCAGGTACCCAGACTCTCAGGTTAACTGGTGATGTCTGGCAGGCAAGTATACTGGGCAGATCGATCTGGCGGCCATCAACAAGTACGACCGGTGGTGGTCCTGGCAGCAACCGTATTCATGCGCGACCGTGGGAATTCCGAGAGCTGGATACCCGCCCGTCGATGGCCTATCGATCCGGCGGGCCATCGGCCGGTACGGTAAGGCCGGTAGGCCGGTAGTTTCCGGGTGGCGGTGACCGCATACCACTTCATGCGCGACCGTGGGAACTCCGAGAGTGGGTCCTTATGGTGAGGAATACCGTTCGGAGAAGAAGCGCCCGCTCCAGAACCATGCGACCTGGAGGACTACATCCGAGGTCCCTACCGCCGTCAGGCAGACTGCCCTCCGCATTCGGCCTGGGACGAGGTGGCCGACGCCGGGTAGGTAAAATCCTTAACAACTACATATTATCCGACGGAATGGTACACTTCGTGGCGGCCTAACCCATGCCTAAGGCGCTTTCGGAACTTGGAAGCCTCCACGCCCTTCAACAAAACCCTGCCGTCTTCCTGCAAATCCCGTCTGCCGTAACCCTCCTCGGTTCCTATCGAACTAGTAACTGCCATCCTCAACGCTCCGTCTCGACGCGCTCGAGAAAAGTCACAACAGCAAGTACCTGCCTCTACCTATCTTCACCGAAAGCAACAGCACGCCACTTCCAGCCCACCACATGGGGCCCTGGCAGGATAGTTGGAGATGCTCCGACGCATGGTCAAACAACACACCTGAATCCCAGGACCGGGAGACTTCTCCTCCACCCGCGGCCGAATCCTAGGACTAGAGAGATTTCTCCTCCACCCGTGGTCGAATCCCGGGACCGGGGAGACTTTCCTCCACCCGCGTGCGTCCCTACTAAGACCGTCCTACTCCCGGTCATGGAGACCGACTACACTATCACCGGCGGCACTCCGAACCTTTGCGACGCCAACATGGCGTACTTAAAATCAGCCTCGACGGGTATGCGGACGTCACCAGCAAGGCTGAGCTTGGCGCGCCGGACGCCCTGATCCAGGATTGGGGCGACCCTAACGATCGCGCCCGTAACGTGTTCACCTGGGTCCGCACGTTCAAGGATCCATCGTTCATTGTTAACCTTTCGGCGATGATAAGCTACCGTATATAAAGGACGTTATTAACAATCCTGACGCCCTGCCGAAGAAGCTCAGTGATTTGGCCAAGCGCCTTAACCGGGTCCAGAAGGCGGCTTTTACCGACCTTTTCGCTAACCTCCCATGTGGTGTCGGCATCGTCCCTGGTGGCCCCGGCGGAGGCAGAAGAGTGCTTTGTATCCCGCCGACCATCCCAGGCTTGCAATAGGCAAGGCGTTAATATAACCGCTCCGTGAATTCGCCGACACTTGCATATGGTGCCAGGACTCTCAGAGGGTACTAACAGCTGCTGACACATCCTTCCAATCCAGCTTCGTTCCTCAAGGCTCTAGCTGGACAAACCGCTTACGGTTTGCGTCTCCTCGTAGAACGCAGAGCCTAAGGCGGTGACCACGTGTAACATTATGTGGAAGTTCCAAAATTGGTAAAAATGGATTACCGAATGCGGTCGGCAGAAGTTGGCTTGTGCGTTTTGTGTGCAGGCGAGGCGCGGAAACGTTCTTCCAGGCATATCGACATTGGGGCGAGAAAACTCGTGTGAGCGACCTCGGGCGAGACCCAAAGTCTTCAGGTACTCTGGGGTCTCGCACGAGCTTCCTCGCGCGAGGGTTGATATTTCGGATACTCGGGGCTCACCCGAGTTTTTTCGCACGAGAAGGCTGGGACGGCTTGAGCGAGACGCCACCAATCGATGCGTGCGAGAAAGCTCTGGTGAGGAAACTCGGGCGAGGTCCTGTAAGTCGAGTAGATCGACTCTCGGGTGAGGAAGCTCGTGCGAGCTCCCAAAGTACCAAATAGATCAACCCTCGTGCGAGAAAACTCGGGTGGACAACTTCGGGCGAGACCCAAAGTACCAAAATAGATCGACCCTCGGGCGAGTAAAGTTCATGTGAGATTTAAGTACCTAAATAGGTCAACTCTCGTCCGAGAAAGCGTGGTCGTCTATCGGCGATGGGTGGAACGGGTTCTTGCTGCTCCGCGATATTTTTAGGAAACCCTCAATGAGAGCATCACCGCGAATTTTGCCGATCTCGCCGTTGCAAGTCAAGCTACGAGCGATGACCCAACCCCCGAAACCTCGCCGCTGCAGTGGCTCCAGCACCTCTTGCGGAACGACGACAACAACGTTCCGGGCAATGAACAAACCCGCGCCCATATGTCGTACTTCAACGCCCAAGTGTGTATGTTGGCCGGGCAGCCCGGCAGTGGGGAGGGCGCCCTCGACAAAATGCTAACACGCGAGGCGCCCTCCTCGGCGACCTCGACCGGATGGAAGCGCCTGGCGGAGCTGCACCACGACATGTACTTCATGGCGGTGCCGTGGGAGGACCCGAGCGCACGCGACTACCACAAGGGCCTGCACCACCTCGACTAGTACTGTCGCCTGCTGCAGGGCGGCGGAGCCGACGACGTCGCGAGCCGTGAGCTGGCTTACACGTTCGTCAAGTACGCCGTCTGCTACGACGGCATCGGGAGGGTGGTCGACGCGGCACGCGCCGTGCTGAAGGCGGTGCCGCTCGTGTCACGGGCGATTGCTAGTGGCGAGTGCGTCAACGATATGGACGCCGAGGAATTCGACAGGTGGGTGTACGCGCGGTTTTCGGAGCTAGAGTCCCTGAGCGTGTTTCTCGACCGGCAGAACATGGCCCACCCGCCCAAGGAGGTGGAGGAGATGAGCTTCACGGAGAGGTCGTCCATGTTCGATGTCATGACGCGAGCAAAACAAATCCAGCGAGAAAAGAAGCAGCTGAAAGAAGCCTTCCAGGAAGCACGGAAGGCGCGAGCAAGGCCGGAGCAGACTTTGGCACGCGTGGCCGCACAGCACGGCCACAAGCCATAGGTAGCCCTAGATAGTCGCCGCCCCCTCGACAGGAGGCCAGATCATCATGATCGACACCTTTTTGGCCCTTCTGTGGGTGCGGCTGCTTGCCGAGGGCCGTTGGCCCTGATCGAGAGGGTGTAAAGGGACAAGTCAGCCCAACCATGTGGACGCTCGGAATGCAAGTTCGTTATCATCTAGGATTCGCTATCCACTGTCGTTCGAGTGATAGTGTAAATAGTCTGATCTTGGGGGCGATTCCTCGTCGACTGCTGCTTTTATTTAGGCACCTAGGTAGTTATCGTCGATCAGGAAACAAAAAGTATCTAGGTACAGTCCCTTGCCCAGCCGAGCCAGCATAAGGTGGCGCGAGATGCCCCACCGCCTCGCCCAGCCGGTGGGTACCCCATCATCCCCTAACCCGCTGCCATCTGCTCTTCTTGAATCAGCTGCCGCGCTCGTATGGTAGAGCACGGATAATTTCGCAACCCACTCAAATCGAGTTGCCAACGCTGTCCTGGCAGCTTGCGCGTCCTTGCACGGCGAAGCAAGATCCTTGCCCGTTGCTGAGGATGCGCGAGCCGTTTAATTTAGGATCCACTGGCTTATTGTTAAGATCCCTGAGGGCTTGTCTCTCTGCAGCGATTGTTTCCTTCGATATTCGCTGACGCTGAGGAGCTCCCATTGCAACGGAGAGCATGCTGGCGACGACGATAGAGAGCGCGGCGAACTTCATCTCGAATGAGATGAAGGGGTAACCCGAACTGTGGGTACGGTTTCGGCTTGAAAAGGAATGACGGAAAGAATGGAATAGCTGCCAGAGCTGTCGACGCAGGAAATGATATTGTTAGACTTGGATCGTTCAAAATCTACCCATCTTGAGGAGGTGGCGCCGATAAATACTCTATTTTCTGCATAGCCTCACACCCCCTGGTTGATTTTGCCGAGGCTCTCCTCCACGTTTGGTTTCCGTTTCAGCGCCCTGGTCTAACAAGGGGCTAGCTTCACACCGATCCCTGACCTTAGCTCCACGCTGGGGCGCAGGGCTCGACAGGGCAACCGATACTAACAGCTGGCCGCACTGTCCTGGCAAGATGCGCGTTTTGTGTCACAGTATCGGGCAATGATGTGCGTCGATGGCGCTTTAACGTCCCTATTTGGCAGGTGTGCGTGCCTGCACCAACAACTAGCTCGGCGCCCTTGTCTTAGCTGAGACCTCCCGAGCGGCAGCTGCACTCGCAGGCAGTTTGGTCCTCGGGCCCATGTCGCGCTTGGACTGCCAGAGGTGGGGGCGTGTATTATCTCGGCGCGACCCTCCTCAGCCGAGACTGTAGACGCGCTAGACATCACCGTCGAGAGATGGGAAGCAGGAGAGGTGACATTTTTGTCTTCTTTCCTAGCACCGCCCAGTTCGAGTCTTTCCATAACCCAACTCCGCGTGCACAAAATAACGCCAAAACATAAACGAACCCAAAGACACCGAAAAGATAAGCCCGAAGATAACAAAAACAACAGGGACACATCCGAGAATAACCATGGGACGAACAGGGAGAGAGCGAGCACAACTAAGTACTCCCTCCCTCTGTACCCATCCGCCGGAGTGCCGGTGACGAGCACCAGCAACAGGAGCAGACGTAGTCGGCGTTGGTAGCCATGGGACGAACTTGCGCATACACAACTCCTCGACCCGGAACTATGCGGGGCTGGTGGGGCGGAATACGTCCGGCCACCTCCATCCCGCGCGGGAGCCCGCGAGGCTGGACAGAGGACATGGCGAGGTATCCTCTACTTGTCCATCTAACTAAAACCGGGCTAACTTTACTTTTCCGGTCCGCCGGACCGCTCCCGTCCTCGCCCTTGCCCTGGGCACCCCAGCTGTAGCAGCGGACTACCTACGATCCCGGCAGTATCCTACTGGGGCTCCTCCGCCTCCTCGGCCTCGACACCGCGCTTCGTGTTGCGGGGAGGGGACCCATTCCGGCGGGGCGACGTTCCTCCAGTCCTAGGTGGGGAGCCTGTCCGAGGCGGCGAGTTATCGCGGTTGGGCGGTTGGCGGCGAGCCCATTGTGGCCTAAACCTCTGTCGAGGCGGCGACGTCTCACGAGGCGGCGGGCTCGGGGACCGCCCGCGCTCCGATTCCGGTCGTGCCCCTTTCTGAGGAGGAGGATCGCCGATACGGCGGGCCTCAAGGATGTGCGAGGGGTCGCGGGCTTCGATCGTGCCCTCGGCGGGTGTGGGTAGGGCGAGAACGCCTGCGAGGAGGAAAGGGAGAAGGAACTTGACGTGCATCTTGAATCGTTCCTGCAAAGGGAGGAAAGAGATGCTTGGTGATTGGGGAAAAGACTATAAAATAAGAAATTGTGTTACGCAAAAGAGACAAATGAAAAACACCAAGGAAATACAGAATACCCAAAGGGAAAGACCGGTGGAGGGTAGTGAGGGAAAAATAACTAAGATGCAATGCTGGAGGGAAACGGGCGGTTTATATATACCCGCCCAGACTGCCTGTCGTCACTCTCCTCGGCGAACGACATGACCGCCGTCCATGGTAGGCGGCTCTGGCGCCACCGACGATCCGACCTTGGTGTTGCTTTTGAAGGTCAGGTCACCTTAATAAAAGTTACATCGGCAGGGAAACCTCACCGCTCGCCACGCCTCCAAACCCTACCAGACTGGCGGCATGCGTCATGCTTGGGTATTTTCGGCATAGGATGTCGTCGTTTCCTTTCGTGGCCCAGGTTGCACACCATGGACCACCCATGGAGACAAAGGTCCCGCCTGGGGGATTCAACGTGGTGGCGGAGCTAAACTTAGCTTAGTCGTCTGCTGCAGTGCCCAACCCCTGTCACCTCTTCTCTTTTTTCTTCCCAAAAAAGCAGCCCGAGTCACGACTTTTGGTAGCATCGCCGCGCGCTTGTGAAGTCCCGGATTCTAATCGCAACCTGATGGTCGGTGCTTCGTGCCGAATCTAATTGTGAGGCTGGCTGGTCGCAGGTCTTCTCCTTATAGGGAGACGAGAGCTGCATCCGAGCCGCTCATTGTCGCACAAGGCCGTCGGTGAGTGCGGCTTCACGGGCTCGACGGCGTCGGCAGGCACCCGACATTGCCACGCGGGCGGCAGCGGCCTGAAGCCGGCTCTACTCAAGCTTCGCGTAGAAGGATTTGCCATCGTGAATGACCCTCATTCCCGCAAACGGACTACACATTGACAGAGTCCGCCAAGGAAGAGCAGGCTTGGTGCTGGTTTCCAACAGCTCGAGCCGTCGCTCTCTGTCCTCCGAGCGGAACTAGAGCAAGAATGGAGGAGCTTCGTGAGGCTCAAGAACCCCTAGGCCAGTTTGAGCGCATCCAGTATCCAGTGTCCCGCCATTACGCCCAGAAGCGCGGGGCAACCCCCGAGGATCTTGTGGACTAAACCGTGCTCGGAACTGGAGGCCGAGACTCAGTCTTCTCTGACCGACAACTCAACGGCCCGTCGTGTGGCTCGCCGCGCGGATGGGGCTGTCGATCGTCGGGGAGCTCGGAGAGGAACGAACACGGCCGATTGACACGCATGCCTACGAGCACTATGGTTCTGCAAGATCAGCGCTAGTTGGAAGCCGCGCACGGGACGACAGCAACGAGATCCTCAGCCGCCAGCCACGCAGTCGTTTCTTGTGCTGGAAGACGCACAGCGCAGATGTTGCCACAACAACGCCTTGGAAAAATGGTTGAAGAGTTGGGCGCTTCTGTCACGAACGTATTATCAGTCACCTTCCAGATCTTCCAATGGATAGAGGGACGGTGCGAGGCCCAAGCCGGGAATCTGGATTTGTTTTGCGGGCAATTTTAAGGCTGTCATGCGTGAAGAGAGGAGGGACAGAGGCGGACGGGGTGATGAACAAGTGGAGTAGCGGTGATCCGAAACTGACCTGGTCCATGCTTGGCAAAGAGACAGCGAGCATGTCCAAGACCGACCAGCGCGTTCTCACGGCAACAATTTGAGCGGCAAACAAATCGAGCAATTGGTCCGCGTCAGATGACTGCGCGATTAGCCCACATGCATCTCCAATGCCGAAGCTCGAGTGGGAGGAAGCTCTCGCGTATCTTTGATCCACCTGCTAACGTTTTTGGAAGCTGTGCACACATGCCAAGAACCCCCCCACCGGCGCCTTCCAGAAAGGGGGGAACGACCCCGTTTGCTAGACGACGAGCAAGCGCCGATGTGACACAGACGGCCTCATTAGGCAGCTCGATTTAAGCTCGACTCTGGGCTCGTCACTTCCTAGGGCCCATCTTGCCTACTCCTTCGACCCCCAGGCAGTCGAATCGCGCAATCGCTCCCCCGGATATGTGGGCGCTATGCTATCAAGAAGCCGAACCATAAAGAACCGGCGGCGTCGCACTCCCGCACGCTCTCCGGTCGAGCTCTGGTGTAGTGCGCTCCGCCCGTTCCTCTTCGGTAGAGACAAGCAAGCCCGCGCTCCCATTCACTTGGTTTGACCGCCCAGACAAAGACAGCATGCATCTACACCTCTCCGTCGTCGGCCTGCTGGCCGCTCTGGCCGCGGCCGTCCCGGTCGAGAAGTCGGTAGATCGCCCTGCCCTCGTCGAGGGCGAGTCTTTGAGGCTCATCAAGACCTCTCCGGAGGATCTCATTTCCGTGACCGAGAAGGAGCTGGAGGAGAACTACATCGAGAGGAACATCAAGTTCATCGACGTCACAAACGTCGACGCCTCGGAGCTCGCCATCCTGTCGACGCCCTCCGACGCCGACGTGTCGAAGCTCGTCTCGAGGCAGTCGCCGACGTACCCCACCACCTTGTCGCACCAAACCGAGGCCAACAGGCTGATCGGTACCGCCTCCGTCGCCGGGCCGCAGAGCCATCTGCGCACCATCACGGGCTTCACGAACAGGCACTATCAGAGCGCCAGCGGTGTGGAGGCGGCCACGTGGCTGTTCAACCAGGCCAAGAGCCTGGCGGCGCCGAACCCTTCCATCACCGTTGATCAGTTTAAGCACGCAGGGTTTCGCCAGCCGTCCTTGATCGTCAAGATCCCTGGCGAGCTGAACAGCAGTGTCATTGTGGGAGGTGAGAGCGGCCCGTCCGTGGAATTTACCATGATGTTAACCCTAACCCTGCGAAAGCCCACTTTGATGGTGTGGGCTCAGGCTCTACTCGCCTCGAGGCCGCTGACGACAACGGCAGTGGCAGTGTCGTTCTGCTCGAATCGCTCCGCGTCCTCGCCGCCGCCAAATTCAAGCCCAAGCAGACGCTCGAGTTTATGTGGTTTGGCGCAGAGGAGGCCGGCCTACTCGGTAGTCGTGACGTCTTCTCGAGCTACCGCTCAAGAGGCGCACGGGTTCTGGCCTATTTGAACCAGGACATGGCCGGCTACTCTCCCTCCAAAACCGTCAGTGTGTACACGGTAAGTACATTCTCAAAACCGCCTCGTGACTGGCTACCTATGCGGTACTAATCCCAACGTACTTTTTGTAGGACTACGTCGACACTAGCCTCACCGCCTATGTCAGGTGAGCTTTTCTTCCCCCCTTTTCCGGACCTCTGGGTCGACAGCAGGATCACTGACCACGGCAGCCAGGCTCATCGCCGCCACCTACACGGGATCGACCCCGACGACCTCGCGCTGCGGGTACGGATGCAGCGACCACGCCTCGGCCCGGTCCAACGGCTTCCGTGA
The DNA here is from genome assembly GCA_003049465.1 of Magnaporthiopsis rhizophila. Classification (NCBI taxonomy): domain Eukaryota; kingdom Fungi; phylum Ascomycota; class Sordariomycetes; order Magnaporthales; family Magnaporthaceae; genus Magnaporthiopsis; species Magnaporthiopsis rhizophila. The sequence goes on from PYSS01000147.1 coordinate 20,982, forward strand.
GTTACCTATCCCCTTGGCCCGTTGTGTGCTCGGCCCTGTACTGACTGAATTTCTCCCCCACAGCCGCCGCCTTCGTTGTCGAGGACGTCTTCGAGAAGACGTCGCCCTACATCCACACCGCCCAGGATACCTACTCAACCATCCAGTGGGATTCCATCCTCCGCCACATCAAGCTCACCATTGGTTACCTCGTCGAGGCTTCCTACCTGTGAGCGTTGGATACGCCTCATTGTTAGACACATACCCGGGCAGGAGAGAAGGCTTTGCTGCATGCGTACATAAGCAGCCATAGTCTGTATATACTTGTTCATGGTAAATAATTACGGTTGAAGTACTTCGGAGCCGGCCGCCATTGTCCCTTGGTGCTCGACAAATAGGACGCACAAGTAAAGCAGAGAAAAGGCTTGGTGGGAGTCTAGCGCCTGCTGGCACCGATGTTCCCGGCAGGATGTGTTTGTCGTTCTCTCGAGACGTATATCCGCCAAGGAACCAGCGCATCGGACCCCACGCCCAGTATACTCTACATTGACTACCTGCGTACAGCTTCTACAGCTGTCGCGGCGCTGTAGGCTGGGAATCTGGCACGCTCCGCTTTAGGAATGGCGCCTCCAACCTGTCAATATTTCCCAGCGCTCCGACCCAAACTCCAGACGCAGTCCCAAGCCCCTTATTCCCTAAACTACAAATCATGTTCTCGTGATAGTCATTTTTGTCACCACTCCTCCAACCTCACTGCTCCCTCAACAACCGCTCCTGCTGCGCCTTCACATACACCATCGCCGCCCTCTTAAAGTCCTCCGTGTCGCTGAATATGACAGTCTTGTTGACGTGGCAATGGAAGTGAAAGACGGACGCCGGGACCGGGCAGTCGGCCCCGACCGGGCACGGGCGCACGTCGGTTCCCGGGATCGGCATGGTGACGTAGTAAACCTCCGCGTCCTCCTCAGAATGTTGCGGCGCCTGCTCCACGACGGGGCCTTGGGGCGTCGAAGTCACCCGCATCGCCGGCGCCGGAGACTCTGCAAGAGTGGGGTACAGGACCTCGTTCAGCCGCACTGACGCCTCCTGGGCCCTGGCCACGGCAAGGTGGGCTTTTGACTCACGAGTGTGGTTTCCAGGGTTCGGGTCCCTGTTCGAAAAGATCATGTTCTGCGCGTCCTTTCCCGCCTGTATCGCGGCCTCTATCAGGCCCTGACCCTCGATCATGTCCACCAGTGCGTCGGCCTCTTGTCTCGCCGCCTCGGCCTTGCCGCCGCTGGGCAGAACGACGGCGTCGGCAGTCTGTCCGCTACCCTGATGGGTTTGCTGTTGTCCGGTGATTGAAGGGAATCGGCTATTAATCGTCAGGCTGCCCACCGACCGCTTAAAGTCGCGGACAGTCGGGATTGGGAGCATGCCATGATGTCCCGTGTGGCCGGCGGGCTGGCGGGTGGCCTGTGTGGCAGCCGGAGGCTGTAAGGAACCGACGTGAGTGGACGCTGTCGGTTTCGGCAAAGGTGGGTGAGAGCCCGTCGATGCTGGGCTGGGCGACTGGACGGTGGCCAATCCATCCTTGCCAACGTGGAGCTGGAGCTTCTTCACGTGCGATGCCGTCTCTCCGTTACCACCGGATTGCCTGGTCGGAAAGAAGGCCTTGCTGATGTTCACGAATCTGGTGTGGCTTCCCGGGATGTCGGGCAGTGACTGGTCAGGGGCGCTCTGGTTGCCTGCCTGGGCGCCGCCGCTCGGCCAGCGTCCGTCTCCCAGCACGAACGGAAGCGACATACGCCCTAGCTCGTCTGGCTCTGCGGCGCCTGCAGGGCGGGATGGAGTGTCAGGCTGGTTCTGCGAGAGCTTGGGCCGTTTCTCCCCGTTCTCGCCCGTCGCCGCAGACTTCCGGGTCGGCGAGGTGTTCTTCCGCTTACCAAGCGTACCATCAGCATCGGTCTGGCCCAGCAGGGGAGACGTCTCCGTGTGGTCGAGATGCTGGACGGCATTGGGCGCAAGCCGAGTATCTGGCGCAGCGGCCCAAAAGACAGTGCTTGGTGTACCAGTCGCAGCACCAGGACTCTTTGTGAGCTGTCTAGGGTTGATAGTGCCCTGAGACCGGTTGTCTGCTGCAGAGGCATTGCGCATGCCAGGGTGGAAATCGCCGATTGCGAACGGAGAAAGCAGGGTAGGTTCATGGGCTTGCTGAAATGCTTCCAGAACACTGCCACTCCTGGCCGGCATAGGCAGGCTGTGCTGCTCCTTTCGAGGCGTGTTTGGGCGAGGAACATCGCGAGCCATGTCGTCGGTCTTGCGCGTGGCTCGCTCGGGTTCCTGAGTGGGACGAGCGGTGTCAGGCTTGTCTGTCGCTGATTTTTCTCCTTTGCTGGCGCTTGAGGGGGCCACTGCCCGCGATGGCTCGATGACATCATTCGGTCGCTGGCTCTCCTGTGCTGGTGGACGGAAGGTGGCCGTCTGAGTAGTGAGAGGGTTGGGGACCGAGCCAGCACTCGGAGCCGGGAGGACGGTAGCAGAGGCCGCATTGGGATTGGAAGCCGCGTGAGGATCGAACCGAGCCTGAGTCTGGGCTTGGACTGGAACTTGGGTGCCCAGAAGCGGAGTTAATGTTTGAGCAGGTGCGAGAGCAGGTCGGAACGCTGCAGTTGCGACGACAGAACTGGCCGACGGAGCGGCGTTGCTGGCAGCGACGTTCTGGGGTGCCTGCGGCGGCCCGGCGTCGTCATCTGATGCTTCCTCGTCCTCTTCGTCGTCTTCCTCCTCATCCTCCTCCGGCTCGGCTGGGTCGCCCAAGGGTGGCTGGCCGTTAGCCGCCCTCTTTTCGTTGATACTGGCAACCAGCTGACGGAACCCGGGATTGCGAAAGCCAAGCGAGCCCTCTTTATTCTTCTTTCGGAGATATGACACCTGGTTCAGCTCAAACGGGCTCTCAGCATGAGACTCTGGGAACTTGGCTTGGTATTCATCTCGAATGACGGAGTTCTGGTATTTCGCGTCGAGGCGCTTCCGCACAAACTCCTCTTGCTCCAGCGTGTAGCGGCGAACCATGGCTCCGATGGATGATAAGAGGCGCGTGGAAGAATTATGGACCAGCGTGGCTCCGACGGCAAGAGCTAGCGATGGCTGGGTTGTGGACAGGAAGCCGCGCTGAGTTGGTGTCAGTGCTGCGTGGCTGCCCGTGAGGTTGCTGATATGGCAAGCTGGCGCAAAATTTTATTTTGGGAAAGTGCATCCGCTCCTCTGGTAGTGCCTAATTCTGGGCCATATCGTTGAGGAAGGAGCGAGTTGAAACCTTGGAAATCTCTGATCAACTACCGAGTTCCTTCCAAAGAGCCGGGTAGCACTACACAAGCAGTAAGTTTAAAAGCGGGTGCAGCATACCATAATATCAACCGTTTTTTAGTAGATAGACACCCGGTATGTCGAGAGAAAATTTTCTTCTCATCCCGGGTTGCCTTCCTTTTTTTAAATTTTTTTTTTCTTTGGCATTCCTCTTTGGTATTCTGCTTCCTTTTTCTCTTTTTTTTTCGGTGTTTTTTTTTGCTTCCTCTTCCTCAATTCTAATTTCGGTCTTCCAGTTCATTTTTCTCATTTCTCTTTTCTGTTTTCCGTTTCCTCTTTCTTGTTTCTCTTTTCGGGTTTCCGCTTCCTCTTTTTCAATTTAATAATAACGCAGATGGATGGTGTCATAAGTCAGGAGACGTCGGTTAATAAAATGTTTGCAACATCGAAAACCTAGTTGACCTCCAGGCAGAAAAATCCATGCCCTCTTTGAGAAATAAACATCAATTACAACAGGAACACTGCAAGCATGCTGAAAACGTGCCGTTGGAGTCGCCAAGGCTGTGCCCCGGCTTTACCGGCACTAACGGCAGGCAGGGGTTCCGGTCGTTAGACAGGCGCATTGACCCAGAAAAAATTTGGGTCCGCCACCTAATTTGATTAGCAAGACTTCTCTTTCAGGCTAAGAGCCGCCAAATTTTTTTTTTTGGGCTGGGCGACAGGGTTGGTCGCAATGCAGCCACTTGCGTACAGGGAGCCCCGATACACGCACCCATGTACGCGGAAGGGAGCCTGCAGCACGCGAAACCTTTCTTTGCGTGCATGGGGACTCCCTTCTCGCGAGTCGAACGCAACAATGCGACATCTGTCGATGCGACACCTGTCGATGCGACGTCGTTTCCACCTGGTCGGAACCTCATCAGCGACCTGGAACGCCAAGCTCGCTAGCATGGTGCGGGGTCGAGCGCATAGGGGGCTCGAGTATAAAACGAGAAGATGCGCCGTTCTTTTGGCGATGTACACCGTTCCACCTCAGGCCTAACCGACCTTTTACATTCGCTATCATTCAGCCATCATGTTGTCCCGCCCTCTCATCTTGTCTTTGTTCAGTCTTGCTGCGAGGCCAGTCACGGCGGACCTCACAGCCACCATCACTACTGGACAATGGGGTGTCTGGGAGGGCTGGGGCACATCGCTCGCCTGGTGGGGGGTGGCATTCGGGGATCGGGACGATTTGGCGGATCTCTTCTTCTCGCGGAACACGGCCAAACTCGGCAGTCAGAGCGCCCCCGGTCTCGGTTTTAACATTGTGCGCTACAACGTCGGCGGCTCCAGCAACAAGCCCGCTGATGGAAAGTCCATGAAGGTTCCCTCGACCATGAACCCTTCTCGCCTTGTCGACGGCTATTGGATCGACTGGAACAGCAAAGACCCCAAGTCAGCCAGCTGGGATTGGTCGGTGGACGCCAACCAGCGCAACATGATGCGGAAAGCCAAAGCCCGCGGCGCCGACATCTTTGAGCTCTTCTCCAACTCTCCAATGTGGTGGATGCTGTACAACCAGAACGTCGCTGGGAGTGATAAAGCAAGTCCCTGTTCCCTTTATATCTTTCTCCAGTGCGAGTGTAATAATATACTAACGGCACTTGTGCGGTTTAGGGCAAGAACGACAACCTGCAGGAGTGGAACCACCAGGATTTCGCGCTCTACCTGGCAACGGTCTCCAAGTACGCCAAGGACAACTGGGGCATCGACTTCCAGTCGGTCGAGCCCTTCAACGAGCCATCGGTTGCGTGGTGGAACTCCAAGAGCGGCACGCAGGAGGGCTGCCACTTCGACACCAAGACGCAGGCCACCATCATCAGCATGCTGCGCGCAGAGCTCAACTCGCGCGGCCTTAACCACCAGATCATCGCCGCGTCGGACGAGAACACGTACGACGGAGCGACGGCGAGCCTCAAGGGCCTCATCGAGGCCGGTGCCGCCGCCGGCATCGGCCGCGTCAACGTGCACGGCTACCAGTACGGCGGCGGCGACAGGCAGAAGCTATACGAGACGGCCAAGGGCGTGGGCAAGCGTGTCTGGCAGAGCGAGTACGCCAAGGGCGAAGAGACGGGCGCCGAGATGGTCAGCAACCTGATCCTCGACTTCCGCTTCCTGCACCCGACCGCCTGGGTCTACTGGCAGGCGATCGATGGCGGCGGATGGGGCATCATCGACGGCGAGAACAAGAACAAGCAGCTGGGCGCCATCAACCAAAAGTTCTACCTCCTCGCCCTCTTCACACGCCACATCCGCCCCGGCATGACCATCCTCGACAGCGGCGAGTACTGGGTCACGGCCTACGACGCGAAAGCCCGCAAGCTCGTCATCGTCGCCGTCAACTGGCTGGACGCGCAGATCCTCAACTTTGACCTCTCCCGTTTCAGCAAACCCGGCACCGAGGGTGCCCTGGTGCCGCGGTGGAGCACATTCGTAGAAAAGGGCGAGCAATATGTGCAGCACAACGACACGAAGATTGTCGGCAAAAAGTTTTGGTCGCAGTTCCAGAAGAACCAAGTACAAACATTCGAAATAGCAGACGTCACAATTTAGATGTCGAAGTTGGCCTCCCGTCGTTCTTTTTTCACGCTTTTTTTCTGATTTTTTTTTTTTAATTTATTCGCTTTTTATTTTTCTTTAGACATCCTTTTTCTCCTTGAATTTTTTAGACATTGTTTTTTTCTTCATTCTTCTTTTTTTTTCTTCTTTTTTTCAAGGCTTCCCCCGGCGCCACACCCTTTTTTTTTTTTTTGGTTTCGCACGCCACGCTTTTTCGCCCGTGGGGGGCAGAGTATATACATACTTTTGTCCGTAAATAAACTTCATGGCATTGTTCACTCGCTGGCGAAACGCCTGTCTCAGTCGCAATTTTTAGTAACCAGGTCCATGCATTAAAGTGCCCAGGAAAAGCTCGCGTGGAAAGTCCGGGGCAACATGGGTGTGTGACAGGAACAGCCCCTTGATTTGGCAACGTTACCATCCGTGACCGTTACGCGATCGACGCGTCAGATGCACGACGTGCGGAGCAAAGTACCGTAGCAAACCACTTCCCTGGATACACCTTCCAGTTACGGCGCGACACCAGTGGCGTAGCTGACCCGTACAATAGTGATATTTTCGATTACGCGCATCATCTTGCCCGTCCATCTCATTTCCACTGCGTAAGAGCAGTCTCCTCCCTGCTGAGAGATGCGTATCGAACACTGCTCGTCCACAAATCCTTAAGCTTTGCTTTATCTCGGGACTCGGCGCTCGTCTCCCGCAGCGCATTGCCGTCAAAGTAAAGATCCTTGGGATGCTGGCCATAAGGGGCATCCTCGGAAAATGCGGCGTTGAGGAGGTCGGTCGCCGACTTCTCCGTGCTTCGCATCAAGGGGTTCTCCGCAAAGAGGGCCATGATGGGCGTGAGAAGCGGAATGAGGATTCGGGCGACGAAGAACCGGTAGTAGAAGCTCCCGCGCCTCAGGATCGTAGTCGGCATAGCCCCGGGGTCGGTGCCGACTACTGATATTCCGGAGAGAGCCGGGTCCGCTTCCAGCCGAGACTGCAGCTCGTGACTGTATCATCCGCGTCAGGACATCAGCATTATCTCTTCATGAGAGGAGTTAGGCGACTTACGCCATCATGATCTGGCACAGCTTGGCGGCGCCATACCGCCTAAGGCCGACACCGTCACCGAATTGCCCTTTGGCCAGGCTATCGGCGTCTGGGAAGAGGGTCTTCCATTTGGCCTCCGCGTATATGCCCATCGAGGCGGTACGTCGGTCGAGCGGGCTCCAGAGAAATCACCGTTAGTTTGGAGTGGAAATCATTTTCGCGGGGGACGGGAAAACCAAAAGACTCACTCGTGGGCATAGCTGCCTACCACCACGACCCTGCCCTCCTTGTCCATGCTCTGCAGCAGCTTGAGCGTAAGAAGCCAGTGCCCCAGGTACGTGGCGTGAAAGGTCATGTCAAAGCCGTCGTTGGAGAAGTTCTGCTCGGAGTGCTCTTGGTACGCCGCATTCTCGATGATGGCTCGAATGGGCGGCAGGCGGCCGTCGGCGACGCGTGCGTTGATGTCGTTGGTCACATCGCGGGTTGATGCGAGACTGCTGAGGTCACAGGCGACCACCTGGATGGTGTCGGGGGCCCTCTTGGCCTTGTGCGCGTCCAGGACTCTCTGCAGGGTTGCGGCGGTTTCGACCTTGCGGACGGTGAAAAGAATGTGGTGGTCGGTGTAGGCCGGTTCCGACAGGAGCTTTTTGGCGATGGTGGACCCGAGTCCGCCGTTTGCGCCGGTGACAATTACGGTCCCTTTAGCCATGTTGTTTGCGCTCGTGTTTTTGATGCCTTCTTTCGGACCTCGTTCGATCTTTTTCCAGTCGGTCATGATCCCGCCTCGCTCACTTTATATCCGCCGGTAATGTCCCGGGCCATGATCGCAAAGCTGAGAGCTCAACGCGGGCCCCTCCTCGGACAGTAGACCGAGCCGAGTGCGAGCTGGACGTGTCCAAATCTGTCTAGGCTGGCTGCAAGGCCGGCAGTCTGGACGGCGCCAAGCCCGGATGCTGAAATGTGGCATCACGCCGGTTTCTGGTGCTGGCATCAAATCTGAATAAATCTGTAGCATAATACCCTTTAGAACTGGCAAGGGATACGTGTACTGGCTTAAAAAGCGATCAGCACCGATTCTTTCTCGGATTTCCATGACAACAATACGTTCTTATGGCTCGAACGCAGCTAGCTTCTTTCTCGCGCCTACGCTGACGGCTCGCGGGGACGAGCGATGCAAATCGGACTGACACCCACCCAGCCTCTGAGGCCAGCAGTACCGTTTTAGCCGACTGAGCTTTCTAAAGACTGGAGGAGATTGACTGGAAATGAGGTGACGAACGTGCGCTGGCCAGGAGAGGTGATGGCGTTATTCTCGGCGATTCCATGCATCACGACCCGATAGCGTTGCCTTTAAGCACGGGAAACGTGTCGTCCTGCCACCTGAACCTCGATGCCATTTATTGATAGCTCCAGTGTACGGGATTAATCACATGAACAGTCTGATATCACGGAATCGCACAGGCAATCCACGGCGGCAAGCGAATGGTCTCGTGCGAGATCTCCGCTCACGCCATCAATATGACCCCGTCGGCTGTGGTAAATGGATGACGACGCGCGGCTTCGTAGGCTTGGAGTCCCGGCCACTGCCCCGCTATCCGCCGTCCTGCCGAACCAGAACTTCGGGGTCCGATTCGGGCTGGCAGCCACAACGCGCCCTGGCGCCCTCGTGATGGCCCAAGCCCTAGCATCGTTGTTCTTCCGTGGCGACTCTCGCAGGATCGCCAAACAAACGATGCGCTCGTGGCCATGTAATGACAGCGTTTCGCGTTTTACTCTCAGCCCTCTGCTTATGTACCAGCCAGGGTGCGGGGTCTACGATGCTGTCTCCTCGTCAGCGCCGTTGCAACGTCGCGCCTTGACACAAATACTGCGAGTCGCGCGCGCCATCCGGTCGCCGCTCCCAGACCCTTCGGGAGGATCACGACAAAATGACGACACTACCGTGGGACCCCTCGTTCCTGCCTTAACTCGCTCGCCCAGTTCGACTGGCGTAAACGCAAGATTTGCGTACCACACATCGAGCGTGCAGTATTTCGGTCAACTCCACCTGTAATCAGTTGCCGATTTGATTGCCCATTGATTTATTTAAACGGGGATAATGTTGCTGATGCATGGTTTTTCTTCCTTATAAAGGCGGGGCGGTATGATATCCAAATTATGAATTGACAAGTACATTCATTGCTTTCAGCTGCGGGAAAATACATGTAAAGGGGTCCATTATTAGCAGGGGCCAAAACGCGGGTCGCCCATTCCTTTCTACCTGCATAAGATGAATCGTGCAAGTCATACCGAAGCAATGGAACACATATTGTGCGTTTTCTGATGCCGAATGACTCCGGCTAGGACCAATTGAAGGCCATTCCGAAAGCGAGCGTGATAGCGACTCGTTTCGATGTTCCAAAACGGACCCGAACATGCCACCGTTTTCGTATGACGCCGTTTTCAACCTAAGAAATATCTGTCATATCGTGTTGCATTGCATGGAAAGATGTCAAGCTTCTCGAATGTTGTAAAAGTCCTTGCAGGCTTTCCAGTTGGGACACAATGCGTGCTAGGGTCTCGACCTTGGCCACTGATTCAATTGGCTGTTCCCGTTTCGGATCATTCGGCCCACGTCCATCACCCGTCGACGGCGGTGAAACAGCCAGGTCCCGCGTTCCTGGCTCGTCCGGCCGAACATTTTACTACCAGCACACTCTGCCAAGACCTATCAGACCTGGTACGGTTAGTTCTGTCTGGCAGCCGCCAATTGTGGAAGTCGGATGACCCGACCACCCGGTTGGCACCGCCCACTATGCCTCAGCCTGTGTCCACGTCTCCAAGCAAATAACACAGGTTCCTTGCTTACAGGTCGGCCGCATGGAGTAAAGGCTAGCACAATGGATGACGTTCTGACTGCCCGCCTCCTCAGGATCTAGGTTCCATTCCCAGTATGACCTTCGGCCCGCGTTGCATTTTGCTTCCGGCGCCGTCGGTCTTCTGGAGGGAAAAAGAAACATCCTCCAGTATTTGTTCAACTCTTATCTTCTGCAACTCATTTACATCATACCATACCATCATGCGCTTTTTTGCCCAACCCCTTTCTCTTAAATTCGCGCATTTTGCTACCTAACCCCGCGTCACGAAAAACTCGTAGCTGCAATCTTTTGGTTCCACCTCGGGCGGATATCTCGGGATGTCTACACGGCTGGTACCTACCCCGTGCATGAGCCAGTTGGGGAAATCTGATATTAGGTAAAATAAAAGTAATGCCAGCGGCGCTCGACCAAGATTCACGCGGTTAGAAGAACTTTATGCATATTCCACGCGTCGTAGAAGATGTCTTCCCCACGGGGACCCCGAGAAACGAGAGTAAAAGTACGTAAAGAATACATCTCTTTGGGAGGGAAGAAAGCGGTGGTGATACTGTTGCGCAGGGTGTCGATGTTGGCTTTTGTGGATCCGACGTCATGATGCAGGGGGCTTCGAGCGTTCCTGACCGATGCCAAATACGGTTAGTGGATGGGTCCGTTACGTAACCAGCCAAGAGGCGAATTTTGCTCCCGAAATGATCCGCGGCAGAGTGAAGGTGATCATCTGCCGCCTCGTCCAAAGCTTATGCTATTCTTGGCCGCTATCTGCCGAGGCAGGAGCAACAACGCCGGAGGCTCTGCGGACCGCTAGGTCGATCATCACACCTCGAGGACTACCTACTCCCTCAAGTCGCATTCATCCCGCCATCCGACAGCAATCTGGACTTGATTGGCTTTCGTAGGGCCTGCTTGTCGAGATGAGGTTCGCCCCAGAGATCCCCTCCAGACACTGGCCTCCCCAGCACGCCCCCGGCTTCGACCGCGTATCCTGCGGGACCTCTCCATTTTTCGTCTCTTGTCCTGACACACCGAAACCGTTTGCAGCCCAGGACAGGCGGAAGAACGCGGGAAAAATGAGGTAACAAGAACCCGGCTTCGAGTCAAGGGCTCCAGCGGGCTCCCCACCAGGATCCCACCGTGATGGCCCGATCGTCGCGTGCCTTGCTCGCGGCTGGCCGCTAGCCGCGCCCTTTTGCATCCGTAATGGGCCAAGGCTCCATAATCGCGCCTCGGTCATTCGCTGGCTGCGTGTTTGCCCTGTGCATGGTCCAGACCTCACTCGCCGAGTGCCTGCCGTTGGGCATGTTGGGACCTCCGCGGACGGCAGGGACACCCCGTCCAGGTGCCTCTTCTGGAGACAAACATGGGAGGAGCGTCCCCTCGTTTCTCCGGGCGCGTGGCCGGCGCAAAGGACGGGCCAGTGACAGCCCCCAGGGGTGCGGTACGCCGACCAAATGCTGGTGGCGGTTCGATGCCCCTGACTGTCCTGACTGCAAGACCCTCCCCGGCAATCTCTTTGACAGGCCTCCCCACACACTGTCGACTCCATTGGTGGTCCCCGCCTGCTTCTCTTATCTCGCTCATGACATATTTCCTGCTATGATGCCTACGGTATCTTTGCGCGTCTACAAATCTCGGGGATCCCCTTCTCTTCAGCTCAGACTGTCTCTCTTTCCTCCTCCCCGCCCGCCCCTTCCCAGGTCCCCGCGACCTCCGTCGTGTCGTGTCCTGCCTCTCGTCCCTTGACTACTGTTTCCATTAGTCAAGTTTCTGTCGCACACTACCTGAATCCAAACTCCGCACCCAAGACCATCGGGTTTGCCACAGGTACACGACGGCACGTGGCCTCGGTTGGGGGCGTCTCCGCCACTACCTACCTAGTTTTATATCAGTATCGGGCTCAAGGCCTCTGTTTCTACTAGTTTTTTTCCCTTCTGGCATCACGGTCAACATGTCTGCCAAGGAGCTCCACGAGAAGAGCAGCACCGAGGAGCCGAACAAGGCCATGGAGCGCCAGGTGTCTAACGGTGCTGTCCTCAGTGGCGAGGTCGGCCACATCGGTAGCAGCGAGATCGACATGGCGGACCGCACCGCCGACATCGAGAAGCACAAGGCTGTCGCCGGAGCTGCCCACTTCAACCGCCTGGGCTGGAAGCGCCTGACGGTGGTGTTGATCGTGGAGGCTATTGCCCTCGGAAGCTTGAGCATCCCGCGCGCCTTTGCCCAGCTCGGCATGCTGGCTGGTGTAATAACAACCATTGGTCTGGGCCTCGTCGCTATTCAGTCGAGGTTGGTGCCCTCTGCGTTGCTGGTGAAATGTGTGATCGGCGCAGAAGCTAACATGCAACAGCTTCGTCGTCGGCCAAGTTAAAATTAAGCACCCGAGCGTGAGCCACTATGCTGATGCTGGCAGGCTTCTTTTTGGCCGTGTAGGCTATGAGGTCGTCGGCGTCATGTTTGCTCTACAGTAAGATCAGTTACTTGACATAATGTTTGGCACCGCCATTGGTGACAGCCGCGATGCTCGTGATGACATTGACTAACATCAACCCAACCGCAGACTCATCTTCCTCGTCGGCTCGCACGCGTTAACAGGCGCTATCGCTTTTGGAAACTTGACCGACTATGGCACCTGCTCCGTCGTGTTTGGCGTCGTCTCTTCCATCATCCTCCTGGCCCTGGCCATTCCGCCTTCCTTTGCCGAAGTCGCGATTCTTGGTTATATCGATTTCGCCTCCATCATTCTGGCCATCCTTATTACCATCATCGCTACTGGAGTCCAGTCCTCACATGCGCCGGGCGGACTGAGCGCCGTCGACTGGTCGCTCTGGCCTCAGCCGGACCTGACCTTCGCGCAGGGCTTCAACGCGGTGACCAACATCGTTTTCGCCTACAGCTTTGCTGTCTGCCAGTTCTCCTTCATGGACGAGATGCACACCCCCGAGGACTACGTCAAGTCCATCTGGGCCCTTGGCCTCATCGAGATCGTCATCTACACCGTTACGGGCGCCACTGTCTATGCGTTCGTCGGGCAGTCGGTCAAGTCGCCGGCCCTGCTGTCTGCCGGCCCTCTTCTGTCCAAAATCGCCTTCGGCATTGCCCTCCCGGTCATCTTCATCTCGGGGAGCATAAACACAACATGCTGTGCTCGGTTAGTACCGCTTTCCATGGCCTCTGACTTGCCGTCCAGTTGTGCTAACGCATTGTGTGCTCTAGGTACATCCACGGCCGTTACTACAAGGATAGCGTGATCCGGTTCATCAACACCAAGATGGGCTGGATTACCTGGCTTACGCTGATCACGATCATAACGGTGGTTGCGTTCGTGATCGCCGAGTCCATTCCCTTCTTCTCGGATCTTCTGTCGCTGTCGAGCTCCCTGTTTATCAGTGGCTTCACGTTTTACTTCCCCGCACTCATGTGGTTCATGCTCATCAAGGAGGGCAAGTGGTATGAGCGCCACAACTGGGTCAACACGGGCATGAATGCGGGCGTTTTTCTGATTGGTGCTGCCGTCTTTGGTATCGGTACCTATTCGGCCATCCACGACATTGTAAGTCTGCTCCTTCTTATGCGCTGTTATCTATCGATCTTGGCTGACCCTTTTTAGATTGAGAAATTCACCACTGGTAAGCTCAATGGTGTTTTCTCTTGTTCGCCTCCTGCTTAATTGGATGTTGGCTATGGCGCGTTTGCGTCCATGGCTGGGGCTCATGTATGGAATGACGTATCTGGATAGCGAACGTCCATCAGTTTTTTGATTGGTACTGGTCTGTTATGTTAGGGTCGTGTTTCTAGGCTTGTCAACACGCTTTTCCCGAATGTCTACCCTGTTTGATGCCCCGCCTTGCATGTTTTTTTTTCTGGGTGGAGTGATTTTCACGCAACCCCTTTTCCGTACCGGATCTCGGCAACGTGGAAATACCGCGGACAGTGATTGCACAGCCACAGCACCCCTCGGTGGCAAGTTCGGCATGCTGCCGGCCCCGCAGCTGCCCACGTGGCCGAGCCAATCGGCGGGATGGAAAACGGCACGCGGCGGGCCACAGTCGGCGCCGCGGACCGTCAGCTCCGCGTTTCTGTTTGGGCCTTGCTTTCTCGGGGCGTACAAGGCAGGGGGCGTCGCGGCATTTGCTGGGCCATGTCGATCTGCTGGTAGTGAGTTGGGTTTGTATAGATTGAGCATTCCAGTCGAGATGGGTTCATCTAACCGTTCCCAACGGCCGGCCCCAGACCCGGCTCGATATGCACCCAGCCCGCTAGGTACCTTGCTAAGTGACGTAGGCGGCCTGCAGCTACCCCCGCTTAGCTGAGCTCGCCGATTTCGGGTACAAATCGAAACCGTCGGGCGCCGTGCGGCTTCGGGCTTCAGTCCGTAGTTGCCTCGCATGCCCACGCTATTAAGGTAGCCAACCCCTAGCCATCCCGGTTACTTGACTGAGTCGAGAGAGGGCAGACGCAAGCATAGCAGACACACGCCCGCCATCCCAGCTCGCCCGACATGACAGACATAGCCGCATCCCGCGATGGGCGCTACGAGCTCACCAGCCCGACAGCCATGCCCGCCGCCGCCGGCTTCCTCTGGAACCAGCGCATGATGATCCAGGCCACCTGCCGCGGCTACGCCACCGCGCAGTTCATGCAGCCGGAGCCGGCAAAGTACTCGTACGCCCCAAACGTCGAGGCCAAGACGTTTATGCAGCCGGAGCAGACCTACTACGCCCACCACCCGGGCCGCTTCGTCTACGTGCGCGACGACGACTCGGGCGCCGTGTTTTCCGCCCCCTACGAGCCCGTCCGCGCCCGCCTGGACAAGTTCGTCTTCTCCGTCGGCAAGAGCGACATCCGCTGGCGCGCCGAGCTGGGCGGCGTCCGCGTCGACATGGAGCTCCTGCTGCCGACCCACGACGTTGCAGAGCTGTGGACCGTGCGCGTTACAAACCTATCCGACAAACCCCGACGCCTCAGCATCTTCCCGCACTTCACCATCGGCTACATGTCGTGGATGAACCAGTCGGCTAGCTGGAGACCGGAGCTCGGCGGCATCGTCGGCAAGTGCGTCACCCCCTACCAGAAAGCCGAGGACTGGTTCAAGAACAAGCACCTCAAGGATCGCACCTATTTTCTGTGTGAGAAGGAGCCCCTCGCCTGGGAGGCCCGGCATTCAGCATTTGAGGGCGAGGGCGGTCTGCATGCCCCTTCGGCGCTGCGTACCCCGACGCTCTCCAACAGCGACGCCAACTACGAGACCCCGACCGCCGCGGTTCAGTACCGCGAGGAACTGGCGGCCGGCGCTCACGCCGAATACCGCTTCTTGTTCGGGCCGGCATACGACGACGCCGAGGTGCGCACGATGCGGGAGCGCTACCTCAACAACGGCAGCGGCGCGGCCTTTGACGCCGTCCGGCGCGACTACGCCGCCTACATCGACAAGGGTCGGGGCTGCCTGCGGATCTCGACGCCGGATCACGGGCTGGACGACTTTGTCAACAACTGGCTCGCGCGCCAGGTCTACTACCACGGCGATGTCAACCGGCTGACGACGGACCCGCAGACGCGCAACTACCTGCAGGATAATATGGGAATGTCGTACATCCAACCCACCGTGGCGCGTGCAGCATTCCTCAAGGCGCTGTCGCAGCAGGCAGAGACGGGCGCCATGCCGGACGGGATCCTGCTCGCCGAGGGCGCCGAGCTCAAATACATCAACCAGGTGCCGCACACGGACCACTGCGTCTGGCTGCCCGTCACGCTCGAGGCGTACCTGGCCGAGACGGCCGACTACGGGCTCCTGGACGAGGCCGTGCCGGGGACCTCGGACGGGAAGACGCTGACGGCGTTTCAGCGCTTCTGCCTCGCCATGGACTGGCTGCTGTCGGACCGAGCTCGCGACGGCCGGGGGCTCAGCTACATCGCCCAGGGTGACTGGTGCGACCCCATGAACATGGTCGGGTACAAGGGCATCGGCGTCTCGGGGTGGCTGACGATCGCGACGGCGTTTGCGCTCAATATCTGGGCTGGCGTGTGCGAGCGCCGCGGTGAGCACGACCTGGCGACCAAGTACCGCGCTGGTGCGGCCGATGTCAACGCTGCTGCCAACGCGCACTTCTGGACCGAAGACGGAGGCTGGTTCGCGCGCGGAATCACCGACGACGGCGTCATCTTTGGCGTGCCCTCCGACCCGCAGGGTAGACTGTGGCTCAACCCGCAGAGTTTCGCCATGCTCGGCGGCGCCGTCACGGATGCCCACAAGATCGAGGGGATTTTGAATCAGATCGACGTGCAGCTTTCCACACCCTACGGCGTGCAAATGTTCGCGCCCGCCTTCACGGCCATGCGAGAGGACGTCGGGCGCGTGACGCAAAAGGCGCCCGGGTCGGCCGAGAACGCGGCCGTGTACAACCACGCGGCCATCTTTTACGCGCACGCCCTGTATTCCCTGGACAACAACAACAACAACAACAACAACAACAACAACAACAACAACAACAACAACAACAACAACAACAACAACAACAACAACAACAACAACAACAACATTAACATCAACGGAGGCAGACATGGACAGGCGGGCCGCGCGTACGAGGTGCTGCGGCGCATGATCCCCGGCCCGGACGAGGAGGATCTGCTGCGTCGAGGCCAGCTGCCCGTCTATATACCCAACTACTACCGTGGCGCGTGGCACGAGTTCCCGCGTACCGCGGGGCGGTCGTCGCAGCTGTTCAACACGGGAACGATCAGCTGGGTGTACAGGTGTCTGGTCGAGGGCCTCTGTGGGCTCCGGGGTGATTCTGCTGGCGGGTTGTTGGTTAACCCGCAGATGCCGCCCTCGTGGGAGGGCATGAGCGTCACGAGGCTGTTTCGGGGTGCGACCTTTGAAGTTAAGGTTGTGAGGTCTGCGGAGGATAAGGTTGACGGGGTCAGGGTGAGGTATGAGGGGAGTGCGGAGTGGTTGCCCGAGGCGCGGATTCCGGGCGGGGAGATTGAGGCTGGGAAAACGTATCGACTGGATGTGGTGGTGCCGAAGTAGGTGGACTGGAAAAGTTTGGCTTTTGGATACGGTATCAGGCTGTGGATGTACAGGTGGATTGGAAAAGTTTCGTTAGACATGCTATCAGGCTATGGACGAAGTCTGATGTCCTTCGTGACTGCATGCTGGATCATACCCGCTACCTAGACGGAGGGATTTTCTTGGTCTCTTTGGCTTACTCTATCTGGATCATTCTGGGCTGGGGTGGGGGAAAATCATCAAAGGGAAGGGCCACATAGTCATTATTAGATGATAGAACAGCGGGGTTTCCCTTCTGGCAAAAGATGAGGCTGCGCAGGGGATGTGTTGAAACGACAGCGTGGAAGAAAACAAACGCCACAGAACACCCGGGCGTGGCTTCTTGATGCTCCCAGGTTCTCTCTACCTCCGTAAAGACGGGGTTGCCCACGCCAGACAAGAGCATTACGGCCTACGCCGCGTCGTCTGACTGGCAATTTCGCGCGCGCCGGCCCGGGCTCATCTGATGTTGTCCACATCCGGCATCATCCTGGGCATGTCATACTTCTTGGACCAGCTACCGCTGTTATCCAGGGTAAGGATGCCCTCGTATCGAACGCGTTATTTATGGTCTCAACGCAACCCGGCCCATCAGCGAGATGTGCAGCGCGGAACTCGCCGAGCCGTTGCTGGCGCAGTCCTTGATCACAGCCCTCACCAGCCACTGCGCGCGCTGGCGCATGTCGATGTCCTCGCGGCCGAAGACAACGCAGATGACATTGCCTGCTCTATTACTCTTGCTCAAAGTTAGCTCGATGAGAGATGAAATCTCGAGCGAGAGGCACTGGCTACACGGACCTTTGAGCAGCTCCCGCTTGATGACGTTGAGGACCGGCTTGGGCCATACCCGGCGTCCATGTAGATCCAGTAGCCCATGTCGATCTTTGCGACCACCGCGAACTCTTCTTCTGTACCGGGTGGCTCATCTAGCGGCCTCTCCATAGTAGAGTGAGTTGTCCAGCAGATGTGGCGCAGCGCCGCCGCGTTTTGCAGGACCATGCTCACGCGCAGGGGCGGATGATATCGACGATGCCGGCTGGGTCTTTTCGCTTCTCGTACGTGACCGTGAAGGCTCGAACCGAGCCCGGGCGGCGCCGTCATCGGCCGGAGCCGGGCTGCAAGAAGACACCGCCGCTGACAGGCGGAAGCCGTAGGGGAACAGACTGTAACATTCGTTGGGCGCCTGTTCCTACCGCGGACTGGTGCTGGCCCTCGGGGCTCTGCATGGCGCCTAATATCGGTATGGGTGACCCCGGATTCGCCCTTGGTGGGCAAAAAGGCCAGGACCTCGATGCCTCAGTGGAAGGTCAAGCGGTCGCCGTGGGGCGTGGGGCCGACGCCGTGGTCGGGCGCGTTGTCGATGGTGGAGCCGTAACGCCAACTCGGGCAGTTGAGCCAGACACGGCCCTGGAGCTCGCGCTCGCGCGGGTGGCCCTTCAGCCGCATAAACGTACCGCCAGGTCGACCACGACGTAGCATTCGTCAGCGCTGGCCTCTGACACCCGGTGAACCTGCGTACCTAGGTACCCCAGGCTCACGACGGCGCTTCCCAGCACGCGGGGCGCCGCGCCGCTCTGGCCCCTTGCTGAAGATCCACAGGGGCGCCTCGAGGTTGGCGCAGGCGCACACGACCACCTGCACGTCCGACACGGACCGCAGGTACACGGGGCAGCTATCGATGAACTCCTCGCCGTCGAGCAGGCAGTGCATGTCGCACGCCTGGCAGTCTGGGTTGACATAGTGTACGAGCTACGGTCATTAGATACCCGCATGTCATTAAGGCAGCAGGCGAATCTCCAACCTTAGCACGTCAAGCGCTTCGGCGTGTTCCACCAAGCATAGGATATGGCACTCAGACTGCAGAAGTGTTCTTGCCGCATATCCCCAAAACTCGCACATGATCCACGCTCTATCGGACAACCGCCTAAGGGATGTCCCGGCATAGGAGCATGTAGTGGACCGTTCCACTGAGCTGATGAGATCGATGTGCGTGGGTTGATAGGATAGCTCGGATGCTCTCGTCGGGCCCTTCGGTTCTTGTCTAGCCGATCGGTCTGAGCGCCATGCAGCCGTAGACAAACTGCTGGCATTATTTACCGGTGGTTTTGAGTAGTAAATGCTTTGGTCGAAATTTGGACCGAGTCTCGAAATATGTCGAGAAGTGTGGGTTCATGGTGGAATCATGCCTGGATCCCTGCCAACTTCCCCGGCGGTAGATAAGCAGTCATGCTCGAAGCCCTAGCTGTAAGCTCCGTGCTAGTTATGGACTTGAAAGAGGGGAAAGCTTGGGATCATTTATTGGTAGCCACGAAGCCGAGCTGTCCTGGAATTGTCTCCATGCTCTTCGGCATCAGAAACTCCCCCGAGCAGGTCAGAAACTGCTTTGTTCTGCATGGTAGAGTAGTGTCTAGATGCCTCGAGGAGTGCCTTTTAAATACACAAACAACGATTAACAATGCAAAACAGCCCTTCTCGCGCCTCGCCTCCCGACCGCGGGAAGTCGGTAGTGGAAATAGTATGACGGACCGAACCTTGGCCCGCCGTATGATAGCCCGTGCCGGGCTAGTTTGCCTTCGTTCAAACCTTACGTCGACTCATCGGCGCCATTACAACATCCGGGCCGACCTGCCACCGCCTTCGCATGTGAAGCCGCCGGTGCGGCCATTGCAAAAGGTCTGCCCCGGATACAGTTGGCGGGCCTCTTTCAAGTCCGCGCACCGAAATCTCCGTTTTTCCAAGTCCCGAATCTACAACTTATTATCCAGACCGCATACGGCAAAACAGCCACGGGGAGACCGCCATCAAGTCCCCTCAGCGAGCGGATTACCATCCCCGGCGGAGCTCCATAGAAAAATGGGAGGAGCCCCTGAAGCAGCTGTTGCTGGTGCTCAAGAACCAGCCAGGGGTAATCCACACCGCTGGGCCAGTGGCCCGAGGACCCAAGCAGGGTGGGGTATTTGGTCGGTATGTCGTCGCCATTCCCGGGCGCGGCGTGGGCACGGAGATCCAGCATGTCAATTCAACTTCCCGATCAAGGGCTGTGGTCACGCGAACATGTACTTGGGCCAGTTCCGGATGTTATCTAATGTTCTCGTCTCTCAAAGCTCACCGAGCCCGGTTCCCGCGCTGGTCCTAACATGCTTAGTGCCTTTCCTTTTTTGTGTAGACGTTAAATGTCCTACCGGGAGCACATGCGCAGCTGCGCGTCTGCAGCTCAGGCTTTGGGACGGATGTGACTCTTACCAATCCGTCTTTTGGGCATCCCCTTCTGTAGTGGAGTATGTCGGGTCCGCGTCGGTGCTGAAGATTTGTATTGGGGCCTAGCGCTATGCCAGGGAGAGATGGCAGTCCCCGGAATCTACCAACTTTTAAAACCATGCTTCCCAAAAGTTGGATAATCTCCTCGCAACCCCTCGGATATAGCTCGCCGGGTATCTCCAGGTGGGCCGGCGGGTAAAGAAGAAGAAAACACACCCCATTTGGAGATGTCCGACCAGTCGCTGCAGGGTCGCAGGGAGCAGCTCGAGTAAATGCCGATAACAACCAGCAAAGTGCCTTAAGGAGAGAGGATTGAACTTCGAGAGCCCTTCTGCCAGCAGCCTGACCGCATATAGCATCGCTAACCAAGGGCGCCGACCGTTCGCTGGGTTTTCAGCAGCATAGCCGCGTTGGCTTCAAATTACCCCTGAGCATTGGCGAGCCCCTTAAGCCTTTGCCCGTGGATTGGAATAACGGTCAGAGACGCACCAATCATAGTCACAGTGACTGCCAACGAAGTAAATGGTCACACCGGTTACAGGCAATGGAAGACAGGAGGGTTCTGCCCAGGGCCGCCATTGCCGATGTATGTCCCGCCGTCCTCATGTCGCTCCCTCGCCATATACTAACCGTCCACCGCCACGACACAAAACAGGCCACAGAAAACGTCGGCAAGCCCATCCCCAAACCTCTCCTCGCGTTCTAGTTCAAGGCGACATCTTATGGCGCAAAGGCGGCAGCCTAGCATCGGGCAAGGCGTCGCTTCCCAATGCAAGCGCCGCGTCCGCGGTAGGAGTCGACTCGCGCTCCCTCTCAAGCCCAACCTCCGCGCTGCTGACGTCCTCGGCGATGTCATGACACCCCGACCGATGCCGCCGCCGACACAGGTGTCTACCGCTCCGTGCCGTCCGACTAGAGCCTGGACCCGCTCAACCCCAAACTCAACGCGCTGCCCATCTTCGCAGCGCACTCCCGGCGGCACGCGCATCTGGCGGCGATGTGCGCGGAGTCGGGAATGACCTGGCGTGGGCCAGCGGCGTCAGCGGGCCGTTGCTGGACCGGAACCTACGCACAACGGTTCGTGCAGATCGGCATGTTCAACCACAAGCCACGCTCGTGGACGGCGGCGGCAATGCCGTGCCCTGAGCGCTGCATGACGACGACGACGTCGGCCGGGCCGTGGCCAAGCTGCTCTGCAGCTAGCGGAGAGACGGAGAATAGGGCCGTGTTCGTGCAGACGTGCGCGCGGAGCCTAAGCCGGACGCCGGAGCCGTACCGGGAGGCGCTTAGTACTGGGCTCAGCGACTTGGATGTGAGGTGCGCCGGCTCCAGTGCCGTTTACGACTACGCCATGAAGGAACGTGCGGCAGATAAGGTGGACGATGCGCACGTGCTTGGCGCCCTGGCTAGGAGTGTCGGATGCTGAGCTGACACGGGTCATAAGGAAGTGCGCCAAGAAGGGCTCGGTGGTAGGCGTGTAGAACCAAAACTGTCCCCTTTCTTTTTAGCCTTTTAGTAATTGGAGAAGTACAAGCCCTGCCGTCCGCCAGCCTATTCGCCCAACTCAACCGCCCGCATCCCGCTGGTGATGTCGTCCACAGAAGCCGGTTCCGCGGATTCATCATCAGAGTCGACGAAAACAATCCACTACGTTTTTCCGACTCGAGAGACGTGCTCGACGGGCGCATTTCCTTCAGTGCTCCGAATGGCGCTACCCGGGATGCGATGTAGGAAGATGAACTCGTGCTCTCCGTGTTCGTACGGGATTCCCAGTCTGGAGGCGAGTCCTCTCGCATCGAATATGTATACCCCGTCGGATAGGGTCGTGGTGTCGATCTCGTAAATCTCGATCCCATGATCCTTGTTCTTCCAGTTCTTCGCGTGGTCGTAGCAGCTGAACGTCGACTGAAAACAGGTCGAGTCTCTATTTTTCCAGTTGAAGTGATCTTCTGCGGCGAACGACAATCGCAACTTGGTGGTAATCTCGCGGGTGGGGTCTGCGGCCACCAGGTCCCCGGACAACTCGTCTCGTTTAAACCGAGAGTTCCAGTGCTTCACCTTCCAGAGCGTAGCCGGAGGGGAGTGGCATCTGTAGCTTTCTAGATCGAAGGGCATGGATGGATAGGTACGTGTGTGTTTGGGGGTCGATATCGGGGAATACCGCGTCCAACAAAAAATTGTGAAGTTAATGCTGAGGGATGCTGAGTAGAAGGATTCTGTCAGGCTCTTTATAAGGTTTCCTTAGTAGCCCCACTTCCCCAACAGCATAGGGCGAGCCAAGGAGGTCGGTTTAAGCTAACAGGATTTTCATTCGCAAGCCGTCACCTCGTGCTTCTTTTAGTCGCGGCCTAGACCAAGTGATGACGTCGCGCGGGGCCCCAACGAGCCCCTAATCCCAGAAGCTCCCTCCCGCCGGCACCAGCAGTCTCCTAGCTGATCAGCTCCCTGTCACGGAGCAAGCAATACGTCGGCTTGGGACTCAGCGGACTCAATGAGCTATCGTAGCGCCCATTTTCAGTCTTCACGTCCACGTAATCCCTCGCCTTGCCGTCCACCCGGTCCCAGTCGAGCACCGAGGTGCCTACGCAGCTGCCATCCGCCTTGATGGCGCCGAGCGCCTGCTCCGCCCAGGTGAGGGCCATCCACGAGGGATCGCCCTGGACAAGGGGCACTGCCATCAGGACTTCGAGCAGATGCGTCAAGTCCGTTATCTTGGCGATCAAGATGCGCGCGAGGAGGTTGGGGCCCGTTCTCACATCCTCCGTCTCCCAAGAGTCGTATTCCCAACGGCGGTCGCGGGTGTACTTGACCTCTGCACGCAGTCCAGGTACCGCGGATCCCTTCTCCTCTTTAGGGCCGATGATGAATCCATACTGGTACCTTTGGTCAAACGCGTTTTAGCTGGTCTGATGGGTCGGGGAATAGGAAGGAATTCTATGCTCCTGGGCCACGGCATGCTACCCACCGCAACAGGGGCATATTCTTGATACCGCTGGGGTAGACGGCCCTATTCTCGGTTCGTTAGCGAGGCTTGGCGGGTATCCGTCTTGCGTAGAATGCAATTACAGGTAAAGTCTTTTTTTGCCGCGCATATTCACGGGATGTTCACTGGAGATGCTAGTAGAAGTAGCGGTAAGATCGTGGCTGGCAAGCTGGAGAAAGCGGATAGAAGAAGCCAAGACACATCGTCGTCGTCATATATATACACGAACCCAGGTCACTCGTTCAGAACGAGGACGGTTACGTCATCCGAGAAGCACGCATGTGCGTGTGGGAGGCATCACTCGAAGGCATGGTCACCATCACGGCTGCAATACAACTCACCTTTCCTCTCGTATCTATAACACACGTGTCACGGAATACTCGAAGATCGTCATGCATATGAACCTCTTCAACCAGGTGAACCGACTCTTTCCCGAGGATCGCATGCCCATCCTGGGATCAGGTGAGCGTCGCGCTCGCGACAATGTTCAGCCCTTGGTCCTCGAGATCCAGAATGATGATTCGTCCATCAAGGCGTCGCCGCTTTCTAGAATCTAATCTTTAGCGGACTAGCAATCGCACGAAAATGGCTAGAGTCGATCGGCACAGGTACCAGAGGGAAGCCTGATAGGAGAGGCGCAAGCAGGGAGTGTTGGTTAATTTAATACATAAAAGGAAAGAGTAAACGGAATGGGAAAGGAAAAAGTAAAGGAAATAGGAAAGGAAAGAGGAAAGGAAATTGGAAAATAAATAGGACTTTTTTCCTCTTCCTTTCCTATTTCCTTTCCTATCTCCTTTCCTATCTCCTTGCCTATTTCCTTTCCTATTTCCTTCCCTGTTCCTTCTTTTTCATTTTCTTCCGCCTCAACTTGCTTCACTGACTCCATACCCAGCCAGAACATAATCCCCGTGCAAGTTGCTCAGTGGTGCCGGCCAGCCGGGCGCGGCGACGCGCGCGGCCGCCTAGGCATCTAGGAGACCGTCTCTCTGCCCTCGAGCATGTCGAACGTCGGCTTGGGGAGGGCCATGTCCCCAGAGTCGTACCGCCCGCCTTGGCCTTTCTGGGCGACGTACTCCCTCGCGGTGGCTTCGATTTGAGACCAGTCCAGGGCAGCGGTGCCGACGCATTCCCCGTCCACCTTGATGGCCTCCAGCGCCTGTGCTATCCACGTCCGACATCTGTATTTGGGGTCGTCCTGGGCGAGGGGGATGCTGCGCAGGATGCCGAGGAGACGCTGCTGGTCCATGATCTTGGCGATGACCAAGCGAGCGAGGAGGGATACGGTGCTGCGAACATTGGGGATACACCTGCGCCGGGGGGCGGCTTGATCGACCGCAGCTCTTCAAAAATTGCGCCGCAGGTTTCCCAGAACATTCGCCCATGCCTGGTCGTCCGACCGCAGCCTCTTCCAGACCGAGGCGAGCATCTCGCCCTAGACGCGATCCTGGACGATGTAGGCCATGTCCTTGTGGACGAAGGCGCAGTGGACTCTGGGCACGGGGACGCCCGGCGCGTGCTCGGCGACGAATCTCACGGCCGCCGCCTCTTCCAGGCGGACCACGAGACCCGTCTCGACGACAAGACGCTCGGATATATACACGCAGGAGCCGCAGCACGACTCGGGCCGGAGCAGCCTCGTGGCTCGAACGGCGAGACGGGTAAGGATCCCGCGCGTCCGCGTGTTGTTGACGGCGAGGGCCTCGCTTCCATCGTGCCAGCCTTCGCGAGCTTGTCCCAAGGCGCCATGGACGCGGCTCGCGGGGTATAATTGGATGTCGTGACGTGGTCCGCTTGTGGATTGAGAGGTTGTGTTGTTCAGGTGGCAGAGGCTTGGAAATTGTGGGTTCAGCGGATGTGAATTGAGCGACGCCCCAAGAATCCAGCTGTTTAGCGCCGATGACAGGGGCAACAGCCACTAAATGGACCAGGCGATACACGTGATCAGTCATCTGAATTCCTTCACGTCTACGTCGGTTTTCAGACACGCGGCTGCCGGGATTGTACCCGTTGGTTGTATTATTTTATCTGTAAATCCAGTATCCCTCGCAAATCCCTTAACCAAACCTTCCCACGTCATCAAGCGTCTCTTCATAAGCCAATATCATCAAGGAGCGTGATTATATATAGGAAACCCCAAACATTGACCATCACCAGCCTCACATGCCCTACGCGCACAGCGTAAGCGTCACGCTCCGCGACGACGTGCAGACCTTGACCTGGCTGCCAGCCGGCGGAGTGCCCTGCGGCCACTCGATCCTGGGGCACGTGGGCTCATCGCTCGCCACGACCAGGTTGCTTCCGGGCAGCGCGTTGCCGAACACGCTGCTCAGGTCGTACCAGACGCGGTCGCCGTCGAGGTTGTAGGCGTACACGAGCTGCGGGCTGCCGTTGAAGAGGCCGTCGGGCGCGCGCGTGACCTTCAGGGCGCGTCCGCCCGTCTTGGGGTCGCGCGAAAAGCCCTCGGCGTAGAAGCCGCCGCCAGCGCCGAGCGTGTAGCCCGGCGACACGTCGGAGCCCACGGCCCAGACGGTGACCGGGAACGAGCACTTGTTGAGCACGCGCGCGACGGGGCCCGAGCCCGTGCCCGTCGCGGCGGCGAAAGGCGCCGCGGCGAGGGCGAGGAGGGTGGCGGCAGCGGTGGGGGCGTGCATTGTGGTGGGTGGTTTTGTTGTCGGAAAGAGCCGAAGTGTCTTGTTTGCTTGTGAAGCAGGTAAAAGCGAGTGAGGAGATCAGGTAGTGTTGCCTTGAGTCTGTCTAGGAGGGCTGATGATCTTGGGGGAAACATCACCACTCCTCAGCAGGGGAACTGTGTCCCTTTTATGCTCGGCCAGGTCCGCAGCTCATGTTGCTTCCACGCTGGGTCTATGGGACCTTCTTCTCCTCAACTCCCCAACAGGCCACCCGTCATCGGGGCGGTGGCTGGAAACGAGAGACACACGTGGTCATCGGCTGGCGTTGGACGTCGTGGTGCAGTACCCAGTCCCCCGCCTCGCCGGTTCCATTCCAGCGCGCGACACCGGCGGGTAGGATCGACATACCCACAATGATACCCAATATAGGAGCAAAAAAGGCAAAGCTCGGCTCGCGACATGACGTATCGCGGCGCCCCTCCGTTTCTTAGTTGTACTTACTGCTCCCCCCAGTCTTTTTCGGTCCTGTCGTCGAGGTGATCTGTAATACGAAGCACCGCATATATCCCATGGGGGGGTTTTTTTTCTCCCGCATGCTGCAATGCAGTGTATCCCCGCGGGCGCAGCATCACAACTCACATGGACATGGCCCCTGCCGGGAGCCGTGGAAGGAAGCGAAAGTGCGCATCTTGTTCCGAACCTGAAGTGCTCACCTGATTTCACGTCACTCTAGTCGTTTCTCGCGTTAGCACGCGTTGGCAGGGCATTGAGTACCTACTATACTACCGCGGGGCGCCTAGCGAGTGCCGGCGGCCGGCGATTGTCTTGGCTTGCGGGATGTGGTGGTGGACAGAGGAAGCCTGGCTGGCGCCTCTGCGGCTGACGGTTCCGGAATACGAGAATGTTACGTTAAAAAGTGCGGTTCCTCGAATGGCCGATGGCGTTCCGACGTCGTTGGCTGCTATACTGGTGTGGGGTGTCGTATGACGGATGACGACAGCGGCCGATCGGTTGTTTTTTCTTCTTTTCCTTCAGCTCGGTGCGTGGTACTTGCTTAGACGTTGTTTCTCGCGTTGCTCTCCAAGTAGTGGCCCATTGGTGCCGTATGTACGCCCCTCGGAGTTCGTTTCCCGTAAGCATTGACAACAACAGCTAACTGCCTTGGCAGGACATCAACACCTCCATCCCAGCCAGCTGAGACCAGCCGCATGGCCCCTGGCTTCCCCAACCGAGCACCTCGGAACCGTTAGGCTGTAGTCCATGCGTCAAACCCCATCCCGCCAAGCACTTCTCATCTTCGTATTCAACGTTAAGAAATGCGGGGTCGGCACATAGCCGCGGATTCCATCTGTTTTTCTTTTCGCCGTTCCATAAAAACGGGGTAGCAGTAGCACATCTGCCGAGCAGAACCGACCGACGAGAGTGACATAATGGCACATTCCAGGTCCTACATCCCTCGGCGACAGAAAATCACGTCACCGAAACGGGAAAATGTCGCACAACGCTGGCAAGCAAACATTGCACCTGACTTCCTAGTGTGTACGGCAGCGGCGGGACGAAACAAAACTCCCAACCAGGCAAAATCAAAGTCTGACCTGACAGGCCGACCCGCTTCAAAGGGCTGCTCAGCTCTTGTTACTGTGGTACGGCCAATTATTGCCCGCCTGGCTCCTTTCGAGGTCACGAGAGACTGAGGGGTTTAGTTTGTCTCCCGACCGAGTGAGCCGCACTTCGTGTTGTGAAATATACCAGCCCAGCCGCTTCTTCTGGAGAGTTGCGGTGTGGTGTCCGTGCACCCGTCGCGCCACGTTTTCTCGTATATGCCGCCTTCCTTCGTCTTTCTTTGGTAACCAGTCAAACATCTTCGTGTGTGCCAGGATCAATGGTGCTGCCACCGGGGCAAAATTCGCTGTTTATGGAAAGCAGGCCGAGGTTCTCAAAGTTGCAATGCCATCTCCAGATGGCGCTGCCGGAAGTTCATGCACAAAAATTCGCACAACGAAGCATGAAGATGCAACCCAAGTACCTGAATCCCAACACAACCATGCAATTTTATGCTCCCTATCCAACAACCGTACCAGTTCCGGGCAAAACGTAACAGAGAAACAGAAACAGGTGTAGTGGGCAGAGAGGAAAAAGTGCTCCTATAATAGGGGAAAAAAGACACCGCCATAAAACATGCCCGTAAAACGCTCCCATCCATCGTGATTATCGATATGTCCCATGAAAGGTCCTCAAACAAAACACTATTTCAAGTCCCAGACCCTTTATCCTTCTTCCCCCACCGCCAAGGCTTCGCCTTCCCGCCCACACTCTACTCGAGCGCCCTCGAACGGCGATTAAACTCCTCCACCGCGACCGCCACGCTCCGGTACAGGAACGCCCGCCCGCTCTCCTCGCCCACCGGGATGAATGGCCCGTTAGCCCCGCCCCTCAGCGACAGGCTCAGCCCGGTGCGCTCCTTGGAGATGGTCTGCACGTCCTTGAGCGGAATGTCCCACTCGGCCGTCAGCCGCCGGCTGCGGATGAGCAGGATGCGCGCGTACGTCACAATCACCACCACGTCCTCGCGCGGCAGCTCCACGTGCGCCACGTACTCCTCGTCAAAGTACTTGCCGTTATCCACCTGCTTGAGCCACGACTGGCCCAGCGCCTCGCGCTGGCTGTACGGCCGCACGATGCCGTCGCGCGAGATGAAGCGCGTCAGCCGCACCCGGTCGAGCTCGGACCCGTCAAACACCGTCGTCGTGTTGCGGATGCCCTCCGACACGTTGGATGCCAGGTCCAGCACCCCGATCACGGGTTTTGTCGTCAGGCCCAGCACGCCCTTGCCGACGCCCTTGAAGAAGCCGAGCGCACCCTCCTGCTCCGCCCCTTCGAGTGGCTTGCGCGCGAGCCCGCCCACTGCCGACCCGACCGAGGTGAACAGCGAGTTGGCGCCCGTCGTGACACCATAGAGCGCGTGCTTTGGCCGGTTGCGTGCTCGGCTGATGCGCCTGCGGTCCTGGAACTGCTTGTCCAGCGTCGCGGCCGCGAGTCCCTTGGAGATGGAACCCGTGAACTTGGAGAATGAGTCCGAAAATCCGTAGACCGTCTTCTTTGCAAAGGAAGCCGCACCGCGCGCCAAACCCACACCAATGTCCTCGGGCCGGTCTGACATGATGAGGCCCTGGTACGGCTCGTAGAAGACGTCGGCCACGCCCGAGCTGATGTTGTTGAACAGGCCCACAGGGTTGCCGAGGAAGTCGGCCGAGCCCAGGATCTTGTGCACCTGGTAGAGCGCCTCCTGGCTGTAGTGGTTCGACACGTTCTGCGTCAGCAGCGGGATGGAAACCCGCACGTTTTCCAGCATGAGAGCATTCAGCCGAAGCGGCGCGTCGTTGACGTTTCCGATGGCCATGGTCATGACGTTTAGGAAGAACATGAGCGGGTTCCGCGACGACGTCTTGTCCTCGGCGTTGATACGCTCGGTGCGCACAAACGAGAGGTCGAGCTGCATCGGCTGGATGTTCAGCAGCTCAAAGTAAATGTCCTGCGCCGCTTGCTGCTGCCTGGGCTCCGGTATGTCCACGCTGTCGTCGCAGAGTTTGCCCTCGTCCACTTCCGTCTCCCACGCTGCCCCGGGTATTTTGGAGTAGTCAAGGACCGCGTACACAAAGTCCTCGTCCAGATCGACCGTCATCTGTTGGAGGAGCACTGTGGCGTACTTGATATACAGCACTCCGTACGAGTCGTCCTTGACACGCGTCACCATGGCGTGGAGCGATGGGTGGGCGTCAATCTCCTGCGCCCTCTTGGGGACGACGCTGGGATACAAGATCATCGGAAAGATGCCCCCGTACAGCTGGTTGTCGATCTGGATCCACTTGACAGCAAGGCTGACCGTCTGGTACAGCGGCGACTCGCTGTACCGGAGTAGGGCGTCGCGCAGCGTCACGTAGGCGAGCTCCTTCAGCTGCGAGTTGATCAGCGATATGCCAATGCCCGCGAGCTTCAGCTGCGCCTGGAAGGTAGTGCCAACGTCCTGGCTCTTGACTTCGAACCCGCCGTCCGTGCTCATGCTCGTGTTCGTTCGGCGCAGTCCCGTCTTTTGTCGGTACAGACTCTTGGACGGCTTGAAGTTGCTCAGGATGAGCGTCTGGGTCGGTCCCTCCGCGGCAACGTTGATGTCGATGATCTTGGCCTGGCCCGA
The DNA here is from genome assembly GCA_003049465.1 of Magnaporthiopsis rhizophila. Classification (NCBI taxonomy): domain Eukaryota; kingdom Fungi; phylum Ascomycota; class Sordariomycetes; order Magnaporthales; family Magnaporthaceae; genus Magnaporthiopsis; species Magnaporthiopsis rhizophila. Next base: position 50,851 of record PYSS01000147.1, read on the forward strand.
CGGCGCCACAAACTTCATCGGCACGAGGTTGCCGATCTCGGCGAGCTTAACGTGCCGCTCCTTGCCGAAGGCGCTAATGACAACCTCTCTGTGCTTGGCGGCCGGAAAGTCCCAGGCGTACGGCATTATGCTGCGCGGAGGGAGACGGTATCTGATCTGCCGCCAGCCCGACCTGTCCTCCTCGCCGTCCTCGTCCACGTTGGGATTGGCTTGGTAGAAGGTGAACTCGGTGTCGCTCTCGTTGCGCATGCTGAACGGCCAATTCTTGGTCTCCATGCTCAGCGTGACGAAGATGGTTGCGTCCTCCATGAGGATTTCGGCCCGGATCAGCCGTTGTCTCTGCCCTGGCTTGGCAAGTTTGACGTGCGTCGTGCCAATATCGGAAATGTTGAATGGAGACGTCCATTGGCTGTTGACTCCCGGGTAGCAGAGGCACAGCTGCTTGACTGACGTCCTCTGGAGGAAGTGCAGTGGCTGTAGCGCTCCCGACTGCAGCGACAGGAAGCTTGACGAGCTGGGCTCCCGGATGTTTATCTCGTCCCCTAGCTTGTTTTGGACGACGAATCTCGGGGCCAGAGTTACCACCTTGGTCATCTTGTATTTGCCTTCGCCCGACTGCACTGAGATGCCGACGTGGATCTCGGCGTTGCGGTTAGTAGACTGCAAGACAACATCTGTGGTGCTGCCGATGGCGTCGAAGCTCTGATGCTTGCTCCATTCCGAGTCGCCCACCCTAAGTGATGCGCGGTTGCGGTGATCGTCGTTCCCAAATGAAAACATGATTGGGAGTGCCTTGGGTCTGTTGCTCTCCGATACGTCAACGAGCTGACGTCCTCCAGAGCCGGGCGCGGCCTTCGCGTGCTGCATGAAGCCCCTGGACCGGATGTTGACGTCGAGGCCAGTCTTGTTGAGGACCACGTAGGGGCTGTAGACGGTCACCTTGAACGCGCCGCCGCCGTTCGGAATCCGATAATAGTGCATGCGCAAGTTCAGGTTCAGCCCCTGTTCGTCCCTACAAGTCAAAGTCGTCTCCATCTTGAAATCATCGGTGCTGCCAGGGTTGATGATAGCAAACTCGCTGGGCTTAAAAACCGTGTCTTGCATGTCCACGCTCAGAAGCAGCAGGTGCGACAGCTCGACAACGTGTACCGGACTGACACCGCCCTTTCTAAGGAAGTTCGTCCAATCCTTCTTCGTGTTCTTGTCGTATATGCGGTACTTGAAGTCGTATGGAAGCAGATTTTCCAGCACGACCGGTGCCGACAATTTGACACGCATGTAGGGATAGGTGCTAGAGACAAGAGGTCAGCATTGAGATCACCCTTGGGGGAAAAAGGCTGTTGAACATACTTGGTCAAGGGGCTGCCCTTCTCAAAGGTGGCATGCAACTGAAAATAAAAGGGGTCACCCTGCTCCCCTTTACACACCATAGTGCGCGTTGGCCGCTTGAGAAGGTCCTTCCACCACAGCGTCTCGGTCGACCATGAGTAGCCAAAGCCCGAGTCCGGACGTACTAGGAGCGACTTGAGATAAACGGCCCCCACTGGCGCGGGTCGTGCCTCGCCAGGAGCGATCTTTTCGATCTTGAGCAGATGTCCCTCCTGGGCGTCGTAAACCCCGAGCTCGACAGGTATCTGCGTCTGGTTCTCTACTAGGAGCGGTGACCGCAGCGTGACATACTTCACGTTGTCCTTGCCGAGCGACACTTCGACGAGCATTCGATGGAGTACCTTTTCAGCCTTGGGTTTGAGTCCGTACAGGAATTCGCCCTCACGGTTCAGCCGAATGTTCTTGACAGGGTCGAACCCGCTTCCCTCGAGCTGCACCGAAACATTACTGGAGTTGGCCTCGGACACGAGGCTCTCGCGCATCTTCTCCCAGTGCTCGAAACTCCAGGGGGCCTCCTGGCCCTCCTCCAGCCTGAGGCTGATGTTTTCTTCCGACTTGGGGTTCTTAGCGCTGACGACCACATCGAATCCGGTGTAGTTGCGGATCTGGTACGGCGCCTTGACGTCGCGAGGTTTGCCTAGCACATCCTCATCTTGGGTGAGAAACGCAAAAGACTTGGACGCAAGAGCGATCGTCGCCGTCGTGATGGTCACATCGAATGTCTGCCTTGAAGTCACATCAACGGAGAGGAGCCCGGAGTCCCGGTCTCTCGCGACACCAAATCCAACCTTCCAAGGTTCAAGCAGCGGCTCCCACGCCGACTTGGAGAAGTTGTAGACGTTGATGTACATGTCGATGGCCGTCTCCGCCTTCAAGCTGCTGGACCAGTCCTCCGCCGAGGCGGTGAAGTCTTTGATGCTGAGATCCAGAATCGGCAGTTCGTGAAGATCGCCAATCAGGACAACCCGAATCCCATCGATCGTGGCGGTCAGAGACTCCCGTTTGGGAACCGGTTTTGATATGTCATGCGGACCTTCTAATCCTTGCAGATGATCCCTGTTGCTACCAGAGGTCGTGGCCGTCTTCGCTTTATTTGCTGCCAGAGTCGACGGGCCCTTTCCGCTAGCTGTGCGCTGCTTAAGGCCAGCCTGCCGTAGCTGCTTCGCCTTCGCCTCTGCCGCACTTTCTTTCGAGTCTGATTGGTCGTTGCCAGAGAGCTCCGAGGCCTTTTGGATGATCTGGAGGGCGATGAGGATATCTCGTAGGGAAAGTCGGAGGATAAGCGGCTCAATGTCAATGTGGATGTTGGTCTCGGTCGGCTTTGAGCTGTCCATCGATAGCCGGATGGAAAAGTCGTCAATGATCCTCAGGCGAGACTCCTCGAAGCGATCCATCCGGCAGAGGTACATGCAAATCTCGGAGATCTGGAAGGTCAATGCGTGCTGTTGTGAAAGAAGTACCTGCTTGGTGCCTAGCACTATCGCCTCTGAGCTGGGACTCAGGGGATTCGCGATCAGGATGACTTGAGCGTCGACGACGTTGACGCGAAAGGCAAGGTTCATGGTAGACTCGGGCTCTGTCGGCGGCGTCGTTGAGGGCTGCTGCACCTCACGGCTGATACTACTCCTGCCAGATTTCTGCCCCGCGAAAGCCACCTGCATCGAGTCGGCGTCCGATTCGTCCGGCGTTTCTATTGGGCTTTGGAGCTCTTCGATGGGGATCCCGGACGGCTCCACGGTGAGAGCGGTCGTGACAAATCCTTGGATCATGAAGAGGTAGTCTAGGGCAAAGATGACACGCGGGCTGTCGATGGCGACCATAGCGATGACATCGCGTATCTTGCCGCTTGTCATCGAGACGCTAGCCATGAACTGTTGCACCTTCTTGTTACGAGAGGTCATGATCTTCTTGAACTTGTTGTTCTCTTGGGATCGGCTGTCGTAGATGGTGAAGGAGTGGATGACGAACTCGGCCTCCAAAGCACCGTTCGCCTGCATCCGCAGTTTCAGCTTGCTGTCGTCAAGCGAGAACCTGGACAGGCTGGCTTGCTGGACATCCCCGATAGGCCTATCCTCGAACCCATTGATGAGCTCCAAGCCGATGGTGTGGACGTTGAAAACCAGGTCGAGACGTGTCCACGTTGGTGACTCGGTGCCGATCTCGGGGCCGAGGTTGACAACGTCCTCTCCAGACGATCCACTGCTATCAGATGACTGGGTCTTTGCCCTCTGCAAGGTTCCCGAATCCACGTCTTTTTCGGCCGCCTCTTCGACATTCTGATCAGAGTCCCCGGCGAACGCGGCGGGAACCGACCTCGAGATTTCCAGGAGGAACCGAAGCTGATGCTGGGTGACGCGAAGATAAAAGTCCGTCATGTGGCCCTCTATTTCCAGATCTGGCCGCTTGACGCCCTCCCTGTGCTCGGCGTAGGTCATCTTGAAGCCAAGGTCGACGTGATCGATTAGCTCGAGCTCCTCCGACTTGTCTTCAGGATAGTGGAAGAGCGATGTGAGCCTGATGTTTCTGATGCCAGCCGACAGCTTCTGTCCGATCTGCGAATTTTCCGAGTCGTCCAGTGGGGCGAACTTGTTCTGCGCGTAGATCTCTCCCAGATAGGCCGTTATCAGATCCCGCTTCGGGTTGTTATCCACGACGACCCGTGGGAAGACAACAATGGGCGTCTTGATGACAACGTCGAACTTGATGCGGCTATTGCTCTGCTGAAGTTGAGTCGCCTGGCTTGCTGCCGCCTGCCTGGCCGCGTTGAAGATGGCCTGCATCTTGCCAAATTTGACAAGGAAGGCGACGATCTTCCTGAAGGGCTCTTCCATGAAATTGACCTTGACTGAGCCGGCGCGGAGATGGATCGATGAGTCGCAGCCAGGATACGACTTGGACTCGGAGTCGTAGGTCTCGTACCGGAAGTCGGCAAGGTCATCTCCCTGGATGGTGACCAGCTTGCGGAGATTGGACTCCTCCGAGACGCCGAGGTTAACGTCGTCAATCAGCGACAGATCTCCAAGTTTTGCCGACACACGCATAGTCTTGCCCAACATAAAAACTCCGACATCTGCGTGGTTGAACGAGAGAGTTGCGAGACGGATGCCGTCGTTATTCAGAATCATCCGGATACTCTTGAGATCCACCTTCACCTTGATGGCGCCCGCCTGTTGTTGCTGCGGAGGCCCGGTCGTTTCAACAGTGATGTCCACCTCGGAACCGTCGTCCGTGATGGCCTTTTGCGGCGTGTTGTTGTTATTAGCAAAGGTGATGAGGATGAAGTCCAGGAGCGTAAGCAGAGTTTTGCGGGTGACGATGAGGTTGATGGTGGACACAGCGACGTTGACATTCGTCTCCACGCCTTCGTAGACCGACATGAACTCCGGCGAGTCCTTGTTGACCCTAACAAACTTGACGTGCACAAGCTCGCGCTGCTGCTCGCGATCCTCGATGTCGCCGGACGAGACGATAGACTTGAACTCGGCGGTGGGGTTGGACACAAAGTCGTCTACGGTAACCGAGCCCAACGAGACCTCGGCCACCATGTCGAACTGGCGGATGAAGTACTCCAGATCAAAGTTCTGTGCAACCAGCTCGACCAGCAGCGCATCAGGCTTCTTCCCGTCGGGGTCGCTACGGTACAGCGAACCGCGGAGCTCGTTGACGGCAAATTTGAGCTCGAAAGTCCTCTGCTGCATCTTGAGTTGCTGGTTGACGGACCCGTCGCTGGCATCTTGGAATTCGTCTTCGTCATCGCCCGCGTCGCTAAGTACGATGGCGGTCTGCTGCGTTGGCGCGAACGAGATGATATGCGATGAGCTTCTAGCGCGTGATTTCTTAATCGCAGATCGGCTGGACACATTGCTCAAGAGGCGCGGTCTCTTGGGCCTCGGCTCCGTTTCGGTCTGCGTGGTCTGCGGTTCGTTCCCGAGTTTCGGTATGGCAACGCTGATGATCTGCATGAGGTTCTTGTACTTGGTGTCGGACGCAACCGCATGGAGCATGGGCATGTGGCCAGATATTTTGACACGAGTAAGGTTGGGAGCCTTCGGCATGATGGAGATGGCGACCACAAAATCGACATTGATCTTGTCCACCACGTGCATCATCTTGGACTCGTCCCTCTCCACCAGCTGTGCCTTTGTCTCCTCGATCGAAGTGCCGATAAGGAGCTGTGTCGAAGTGAGCTTGACCAGGAAGCGATCATACATCAACGATTCTAGGCGCTTGAAGTCCTCTTCTGTGTAAGACTGGCTCTGCCTGGATTGGACCTTTTTCATCGTGTCTTTGTCAACCAGCTCGCTGTTGACGCTGATGTGTCCGGCATCGAGGATGATGCATGTCGAGTTATTGGTCGTGATGCTCAACGGGACGATAATGAGGGGCGCCTGGAGGTCTAGCTTGGCGTTGATGGTCTTGTGCTCTTCCAGCGCGAACTCGAGGCCGGCACGGGTCTGCTCCCGGAGCCCTTCCACTGTGGCCCCGGCGGACTCCATGAGGGCTGTGATGGACTCCATGTGCCTCTCTGGTGGCCTGAAGAAGTCGACAATCCCGACGACGATGTTGGGGTTCCAAACAATTTCAAGCGGGTTCAGCTTTGCCGTGACCGCGATGTCACCCTGGCCGTCAAGAGGGTTCTGTTCAACCTGGAGCTGGAAGAAAGCCTCCTCTTCGTGCTTCTCGAGCTCGACAATCGACAAGCGTTGCTTTCTCCTAGTATCTGGGGCATCCTTAACTCTGACGATCTCAGGGAAAAATGTGTTGGGCGTTGTGCCGTCGTTGACTCTGAGCCCGCCCAGGCCCAGGTCAAGAAATACCGAGTCCACCCTCTTGATGGCCTTCGCCTTGAAGAGGTCAAAGTGGAGGCTGACGAGGTCTCGAGTTTTGCCGTGAGGGTTCTGTTTGAGCGTCAGGCTTCCCATGCTAAGAGAAGCCTCGATTTGCACTTTCACAGTCTCCCGCGGCTCGTCGATGGCATCGGCAAGCGCCGTCTTCTCGTCCCAGTCAATAACCTCGTAAAGCTCCTTCCGTTGCTCTTCTGTGATCTTGGTGTTCTCGGCATCCTCGGTAGGGTGCTGCTCTGTCGCAGGCTTGGCGCCCCAGACCCAGGCAAGCCACCCCTGCTGCTCTTCCTGTTTTGGGGGCTGATTCTTCAGGGCGGCAGCGTTCTCCTTCTTCAGCTGATTTCGTGCCAGGGACCGCCAGAAGCGCAAGTCTTCGTAATCGAGCTTCTGCTCGAGTTTTGTGATCTCTACAGTCTCCTCAGGGTCAAGGTTAGGGTTCTGCTTCCGCTTCTTGAACAGCTCGATATATCGCAGGCGGTCGTCACGACGCTCCTTGAAGTAGCCCCACGACCATCGGCGATTCCTCTCGTGGATCTTGGCTAGTACGGCATTGCCCGCAAACCGAAACCAGGCCCTCGGATCCTCCTTTGGAGTGACGCCCTTGGGCTGGTACTTCTTGTACTCTTGATGGCGGATGAAGTAGTGAAACAGATCCACCATCATCAGCCCGTCCCGGTACTGGTCGTCGTCGAGCACCAGGCCTATTTCGTCGAACAGCAGATTCGCCTTGAATTTTGGTACCTCGGTCTTCCCGGACTTGTCCAGCTCGATCTTGGCTTGACCACTCACGGGCTTCAAGATGAACTGGTGACTGTGGTTCTTGGAGCCATTGTCGTCGGGTATCATGTCCCGGAACTTTTGGATGAGCTCATCGTGTGTCGGGGCATCCTCCCCAGGCGTTTCTGCCTCCCGACCAGATCCAAAGAGCTTGGCGTCTGTGTCCCAGTACACGGCAAGCGCGCCCAGGGTCGCCAGCTTGTGTGTGGTGCCAGTTGAGTCCTGGATGAAGGCAGGCTTCCACTCCCCGTTGGTGCTGACGGCGCTGAACTCCTGCAGTGTGACACCGAGGGCGAACGAGTGGCCCGGGGCGGATATAGAATCCTCGTAGCGGACGTGGATATTCTTGATCGTGACCTGCAGGTTGTCAACGATTTTTGTGGCGAAGCTCTCCATGAAGCTCTGGCTGCGCTTCTGCTCCTCCTGGCTGAGTCCCTCCTGGGACCTCTCCTTCAGCAGCTCGGCCGAATCAAGCTTGTCCATCTTGATGCGCTGCCTCCGCCGCTCCTCCTCGGCTTCGTCATATTCGGCCTCCTCCTTCGGTGAGGCGAGGAGGAAGACATCTTCGATGTAAACCTTGACGGGGGCGCCGCGCAGGTTGGACCACGGGATGACAAGCGTCAGGGTTCCGAGGTGGCCTTCGACGACATTTAGGGGGAGCTTCAGCTGGTCGAGGGCTTCGCGGCGCAGTTCGAGGTTCCGGAGCTTGACGTCACCAGACCAGATGCCAACCTTGAGCTGGGCGGGATCGAAGTTCTTGACATACATGCCCAGAAACCGGTTGATCAGGCCGGCTACCAGCCCTTCCAACATCGCGATAGCAGGGCTGCCGTGACCCGGGCAGGGACAAGCTTAGGGTGTAGCTTTCAGGAACCGTCGGAGGAACTCATGGGTGACAGGGCCAGTTGGCGCAATCGTAGGGTATCGTAGATTCGCGGGGTGTTGGAACAATGAGGGGTATTAAGGATGGGCTGTTGACGTCGACGACACCGGCGCGCACACGTGGAATAATAGGAGCTACAGGAGGCAAAGGTCCGTCAGCGGGCAGCAACACGAGGTGGCATGCAGCTTGGTGGGGTGGTCAAACCGTGAGGGCGAGATACGTTGTCCGCTGTCAAATCTAGTAATAGGATAATGCTGAGAAGGAAGTCAGCTGCTCTAGGCAGGCAGACAGGTAGGAGTCTTCAGTGTGGCATCTGAACCTGAGATATACTCCATGGAACGGAAGCAAGGAACAAAATAAGGCGCCGACCGCTCCCGCTCCTACGTCCTTGGGCTCTCCAGGTTTTCGTGGCGCAGCGAAGAGCTGGAAAGTGGATGACGCGTGGGATATGGTCCGTGCACCTGCGTCATCACTCAACGTGGGGTTTGGGTTTGTGGGGTCGACGGATCAGGGGAGCTCCCGCCCGTCGACGCCTGCCCGGCAGCATCAACAACGGCAGTGCAGCTTCTTGCGAAGAGTACATGAGATGGATACGGTTTCCAGTAAAAGACTGCCGCGCAGTCTACTTTCCTGCTGCCCAGGATTCGAGACGATTATGTCACCCATCAGCTGGGGCCTTGAGCGTTCCAAGTCTGCAGCCGCGACCCGCGAGTCCAGATTGGGTGAATGTGCTACGTCTGACGTCACCATCAACGGGTAGATGGTTGCTTCCAACTGGGCGCCCGAGCAAAAACATGAAAACTGCAACTCGCTGCCAGCTTCGGACAAGAGGTTTGTGTGCTTTTGGTAGAAAAGTGTGCATCTTCTTCGTCGTAAACTACATTCTACTGTTAATTGCCTTGCTCTAGCGCGCCGCAGCGGCGATTTTGACTACTGCGAAATAATCTATCTTAATTTTGAGACCCTTGAACTCCGTCACAGCTTCCACCATGCTTCGATCTCCCAGACAACTGATCTCGCTGTCGGCGAAAGCAGCCGAGATTCGAGCGGCTGCAAACCTCGCACTAGCACAGGACCGAGCTCGGGTCCTGTCGACTCTCGCGGCTAAGCCAAAAGCTCCCAGACATCACATCGTGCCTGCGCGATATGCTCGAATCCTGTATTCAACGAAAATCCCCGTCGGCATTGACAAGGAGCGCGACAAGGAGGTCGCCCGTCAGAAGCTTCAAGCGGACCCCGAGGCGGTAACCTCCACCTCTACTGTTCGCGGCGTCTTGGAGGAGTCGGGGCGGGAAAGCCCGAGCAACGATGAAGTCACACGAGGCCTCAAGTCAGATCTGGTAAGAATAACAGTGCGCCCATATCCTGGAGCCCCAATTGATCATGAGAAACAATACAGAAAACGGTCAAAGACACGTTTGACCTCTCCAGCGTTCCTTCGCTGTCGTACAAGCTCGGGCTTGCGGGGACGCTTCCGTACCTTGGCACGTCGCTCTCGACATTGTATCTAGGCTGGAACCTCAACGCGCAGTGGTCGTCCAACGCGCTCTTCAACACCCTCTTGCTGAAGGACGCGACCGCGCAGAGTCTCCTCCAGCAGCTCGAGGCAATCCAGCTAGGATACGGCGCAGTCATCATCTCGTTTCTCGGAGCAATCCACTGGGTAAGCCAAACCGCGCGACTTGTGTTCGAAAACGCTCCGCCAAGTTTAGATGGTTGACATCCCGAATGCGTGCAGGGACTCGAGTATGGAGCGACCACAGTCAACCCCAAGCGGACCAGATTCCGGTACGCCCTCGGTGTCGCCGCCCCTGCGATCGCGTGGCCGACGCTCCTGATGCCGGTTGAGTACGCGCTCATTGGCCAGTTCGGCGCCTTCATGGGCCTCTACTACTTTGACGCACACGCATCCACACGCGGCTGGGCCCCGCCGTGGTATGGCACATACCGCTTCGTGCTCACCTTCGTTGTGGGCTCGGCTATTATGGTGAGCCTGATCGGCCGGGCCAGGATCGGCGAGGGCGGTAACAAGGAGGCCGCAGAGAGGATCAGGGACGCGAAACACGGTAGAACTGTTCGAGAGATGTCGGAATCAGAGTGGCGGAGGCTCGAGGCTGAGGAGAAAGAGAGGATCCGCAGAGAGAAGGAGGAGACAGAGCGCAAAAAGAAGGAGGAGGAGAAAGAGAAGCAGAAAGATAAGAAGAAGCAAGACAAGGGCGGCAAGGAGGGCAAGCAGGATAAGGATAACAAGGGCAAAGAAAAGCAACAGAAGGGCGATAAATCGTCCGAGGAGGAGTCTGGCAAGGAAGATGGTGACGAGGGCGAGAAGAAGGATTGAATGATGGAATGCGCTAGGTGGGCGAAGCGGGAGATTAGAGCTAGCCGTGCCGCTGAGCTATGGGATTTAACGGGAACAGCCCTATAACCCACTAATTTGATCCTCAATGTCGTCGGGCTAGCACTTGAGCCTGCATCCCGGTAGAACTACGCGTATTGATGACACCCACAGCCTGGCACGGCGAGACTAATTGTCGGTACTTGTTATTCTCTTTTTGTCCTAATTTCTTCAGGGACCCCTCATGCTAGTCAACGTTTCTGTTGGCGGGATTTCCTGGCTAAGGAAGCTATTCGTGGTGGGCCTCTCTTTGGTCTCTTGTCCAGCTCACACTTGGAACCTGTGAGCAGCTCCCACAGCCCCTAGAATGACGATACCTACCTTTGTCTTGTGTCATGCACCTTGGTAGCGCCAAAAACAGCTCCGAGCCAAGACGGTCATGAACCCTGTCCATCACGGCCGTCGGTGTGACGAAGCCCAGCGTCGGCGTTTTTCACATCGTCGCACGGCATCAAGGATGAGATCCCGTTGGCCGCCCAAGGTTCCAAGATCCTGGACGCCGTAAAAGCGGGGCCAAGTCCGAGGAAGCTCGGACTCGGCCTCCGCAGACGCCCCGGGTGGCGACCATGGTCCAACCAACGAACGACGCCAGATCTCCACACCAAGGTTCTGCGATTGAGGTTTATGGGGTCGCCAATTTGGGCACGCCGCCGGGTCCCTGAGGATATAAGTCCAAGGGCGCGGCGGGCGCCCATCGCTTTAGGGACCTGGTCGCGGTTCAATCCATGATTCTCGAGTTGGTCTCGTCCGAATGTGGAGAATAGGTTACGGCCCCTCCCGCAATTTTTAATCGCGCCCTCACTTTTTTTTTGACCCGTCTTTCTATCGATCGAGGCTGTTCTGAGCGTCAATTCGTTTCTCACCATCACATTCGCTGCACGATCGACAGCAGGCAGGTCTGGAGACACGAGGCACGATGAAGGTGCTGATAGCGGGCGCCACTGGCACCATTGGGAGCGAGGCCTTGCTCCACTGTCTCGACAACCCCCAGGTCACGTCTGTCGTCGCCTTTGCCCGACGACCACTTGCAAAGGATGCCCAACAAAACACCAAGCTTACCACCGTCCTCATGGAAGACTTTGGCGAGTGGCCCGAGGACAGACTGGAGTCGGTGAAGGACGCAGACGCCATGATATGGTGAGTCTCAAATTTTTTTATGGCACTGTCAGCCATTTCTCTGTCTTTGGGCACTTACCAACTCCCTTCCAGGGCTCTGGGAACGCTCGATGGGGACACCACGGCCAATCTCGATTACCCCATGGCGTTCATGTCGTCCTTTGTTCGTATTCTCCAAAACAAGACCGCGTTTGGGCCCGAAGGTTCCGAAGCTCTGTCAAAGTTCAGGTTCGTCTACCTGAGCGGACAGATGGTTGAGACGGACCAGAGCAAGGGGTTACATCTGATATCGGCTGCGAGGAAGATCAAGGTAATTATCTGTTTCGCATGTCAGCGCCTGGATTCAAAGATGATTACTGAAGATATGTCCACATATGCAGAGCGTGTTTGAAACCGAGGCTATCAAGTTCACAGAGAAACATGACAAGCTATGGCAGACGCTTATTGTCAGGCCCGGGGGTGTGTTGCCGAAAGACACCATCGCAACTAGCGTTCTGGGCCTAGTTATCGGAAAGAATTGGTCCATACGCGTCGAGGAGTTAGGTTCGTTTCTCGCTCACCTCGCGGTCCATGGGAGCAAGCACAGAACCTTGTTTGAAAACGAGGCTATTCTCAACAAGGCACAGCAGCTGCGTCAGGGCGGAGATACAGCCGGTTGATATGGAAGCAGTAGACGGACCGGGACGTCTTTGGACTTTTTAATCCATAGAGGTAATAAAAGATTCCGGGGCACACGCCCATACTAGACGCGCCTTCTCGAAGGAGGCACTGCGAGGGATCTTTCTCCTACAGAAGTAGAAGTTAACCAGGCTTAAAATAACGAGGAAAAAAGATACTTAACGATTAGGAGCAGCCAAGTAATGGTACATGGAATGTAGAATCCGCGCAATTCTTACCCCAGCCTCGCCTGGCCCTCAACTGAGATGTGGGTGAAGAGGGGAAATAGTTATAATTCAGGCGAACGCTCAATCTTATTTTGTGTGGAAAATAAAAACTTATTCCGGTATGAGATGTCACACGGGGATCGCCACCGGCCCCGGGCCAACAAGACGGCGGGATGCCAGCTGATTGGGACGGACAAAAGGGGCGCAAGACCCTTGCAGATAACAGGCAGGTTAGGCGCCCAGCCCCCCCTTTAGATACGTACCAACCCCGCAACGCACGGGCCATAAAAAGGCCTATATAACGGGGGAAAACTTCGCTAGGACCTTAAAAAGATTCTGCTTTCTTAAGCATCTCTTTGAGGCCATAAGAAGTTTATTATAATATAATAATTTCACCAAGCCGATTTTGTCCCCTTGTTATAAATAAAAAATTTTCGCCCTGAACCGCTCTATAGCAACCGCTTTATTTTTCCTTTTAAGTTTTGGCGGGGCTGCTGTAAAATAATTCCTTTTCATTTTTAGCGTATTGAGCCTGGAATTATTCTATTGCACAAAATTACGGTTGCACCGGTGTTTTTAAGAAGTTTTTTTGTATTATTACCGTACCAAAATTAAACTGTATCAGGAGTTTTCGGATTGGCCAAGCAAACTGGAGGAAAATAAGCATAATTCTCCTTTTGATTATTATAATTTTAAAAAGCATTGCAGCAGTACTGCGCGCATAAATGTTACGGCCACAGCTGGCAGGGGGCAGAAGGGCTGGGGCTAACCCCCAGCGGTGCACCTTTACCCCGCAGTCATAAGGGCCAACAGGCCCGAATAACTAAAGCCAGAAGGGAGCCACATAACTAAGCACTTACCTAAACACGGGTGATATGTCCGCTATGCGACATAACAAACATAGCACAGATATAGCACAATGATATGTTCGTTATGCAATATAACAAATATAGCACAAATATAGCATGGAAGGATCGCGGGTATATAAGGCAAAGGTTTCCTATTATATTAAATAGCCTTAACTAAGGCCTCGGTATTAATTAACCTAAATTAGCTTTAAAGCAACCCTTTGGGCAAATAATCGAAACTTTTATTATTATTTCAGTTCCCCAGCACAAGCAATTTTGTGAAAACCATACTGCTCAGCACCTTTCCTAATATACCTTACCCTAAAAGCAGAGAACCGTTTGTAACATTTTAATTGATCCTGTTCAGTATTTACCAAAAGTAACAAGCAATAGCAATTATATTAACCGCAGGCAAAAAACCCAAAGGCATTATTATTGCTGGCAAATTATATAACAATTTTTCGGCGGCCATGCAAGCCTTTACTGCGAAAATCGAGAAATTTAAAAAAGTTTAAACTGAGCCCTACATTACTGTTAAATTTTACAAATTCTTTTCGCTTAACAAATATAATAAAAAAAAAGGTAAAATTAAGATATTCCTGATTAAATACAAAAAATATTTCCTGTTTTATCAAAACCATTTTTAGCAAGAAAAACAAAAAATTACTTATGCAGCCATACACCTGAATAACAAGGTCAAAAACTGGTTCGAACCCATTTAATCCAATTATTTAAAAGGGTATAATAAATCCAAAGAAAAAACCAAGCTGGTATTTGCCAATTTCGAAAAGTTTAAAAAAAAGGTTGCAAAAGTTTTTGGACAAATTAACAAAAAATGGGTGGCCGAAAGGAAATTGCTTTAGCTCCGGCAAAAAGGCCCCGCATTAATTTATATTTCCAAATTCCAATAATTAATTAATAAGCTGAATTGGATAAAGGATATTAAAATAACCCAATTTTACCAAAAGTTAAAGGATAATATAAAAAATAAATTATCCAAACAGGAATAATCTGAAAATTTTATCGATTATATTATTACGGTTATTTATATTAGCAATAAACTGTACAAATATTGCTTTGAAAAAAAAGTTTAGCAAACCAAGCCAGTAATGCAAAATAACAAAACCAATTAAAAAAAGGCGAAATAATAATAATCCATGGTTTACGGTATATACCTTAAATTTATAAATTTTAATACTGGAATTATATACCAATAAAAAAAACAAAAATATATCAGGTTTAAGGATCCAAAAAATAAAAAATATTTTAAATATGGGAAAAAAGGATATATTAAAAAGAACTGTTTGCAAAAAAACCGATAAACGGCTGTTTTTCGCCGAAAAAACGCGCCAAAGGGCTATAAGCTTATAATTTCAAAATTATCCAAAATAACCAAATAAATAATAAAAAAAACCCGTGCCCCGAAGCATTATTTAACTGGATTTATTATTTTAATAAAAATTATATAGCTTATTATTCCGATAAAAATACCATAAGGTATTATTTTAAATAATAGTTTGCTATAATGCAACAAATTAGCCGATCCCAGGGTAATAATAAAAAGGAAATAAATATTATTATAAATTTTGCAATATTTAAAAAAAAGGATAATAAAATGGCCCAAGGTTCGGAGGAATTTAAAGGGGTTTAGTACTGCAGCAATTGTATACCAATAGCAGAAAAGTTTGCTGGATAAGGCAGGAAGCTTAAAAAGCTAGTTTAGTGCAAAAGCGTATCGGATACCTCGGTTAATAATTCCGAGGAAAATTTAAATATAAATGCAAAGGTAAAACCGCTTTTGGGCCAAATATATTTGGTATAAGTTCAGAAAAAAAAATTAATCCTAATAATGCTTAAAAAAATTATAAAAATGGATTTTAGCAGCAAAAAGTTTGACAAATAATAATGGTAATATATTGTTAATTTTAAAAAATTTCAGCAAAAATTTAATCGGTAACTAATCGATATAAGGAAATAATCCTTTATAACCAAAAAAAAATACGAAAAGCGTATATTTTATTTAGGTTTTTGGAAATAAACTGTTGGTTTTGGGATTAGCCCAAACCTATCGGTGGTTTGATATGCAAAAAACCGGCGCAAAACGATAAAAAAAAATTCCTGGATTAATTAAGGGATAATTAATTGGTTATTTATTATAGGGCACTATTTGAAAATATTCCGAACCTGAACCAGCAGTTAACACAGTTATATATGCTAAATTATAAAAAAATAGACCCCGATATAGGCTATTATAATAAACTTTTTTGGGCCAAATGCTTGTACGATAATTATCGGTAATATATGGCTAAAAAGCTAAAGCATGATTTTTTTTCACGAAAAAAAAAAAGGATTAGTGCAATACCCACGATAAAAGTACCAGTTTCCGAAATAATAAATAACAAAAATGGGTTATAAAAGTTTTGCAATAATTTTCGAGCTATTATTAGCATATTTTATAATATGCTTAGCAAAAATTTTAATATACCAGATATGCGGAAAACCGGAATGCAAAATATATATAAAAGAAAAAGCAAAGGTTTGGACGGATAGGTTTGCCCGATTAATAGGAGCAGTTAAAGCCCAAAAATAGGCGCCCCAGATAAAAAATTAAGAAATTTACCCGAAAATAAGGCACAAATAGGGCAATAATTAGCAAAATTTTTAGCAATAACGATTACCGATCAATATAAGTATATCAGGATAACAATATACTGGAAAGGGCGAAAAATAAAAATTATAATCGATTGCGGAGCCCAAAAAAATTATTTTTTATTAAAAGCAATAAAAAGGTACAATATTCCGATATATTAAAAAAAGGAACTATATAACTTTATAATAATAAAATAAAAGCCAGTTACGTTTAATAAAGGAAAGATTAATACTGAAACTGATTATTTTAAATTTTAATTTTTGGGAAAAATTTGCGAAATAATCCTGGATATTATAAATATGGAAGGGGAAAATTTAATTTTAGGCTTTTTATAATTTAAAAAAATATAACCTTTTAATAAATTGGGTTACCAAATAAATTTAATGGAGAAAATTATTATTAATTAACAAAAAAGCCCAATAGTTACGGGCCCCGGATAATAAAAATCGGATGCCAGAAAAGGTAGCCGCGATAACGGCAGGATATAACAATTAGCCCTAACAAACTGTATTAACCGAAATATTAATAAATATAAATATAAATAAACCCAACAAACAAAAAATTATTAAGGATAAATTTAAAAATATTTTTGAAAAATATTATAAATATTGGAGGTTATTTTAGAAAAATTTGGAAATGGTATTACCGGAATACGGACCGTTTAACCATAAAATTAAGTTTAAACCGGAAATATAATTTAAATACCAAAAATTGTATCGATTAAACCTTTAATAAAAAAAATTGTTACAAAAATAATTAAAGGAAAAAATTAGGAAGGGAGTTACCAAACCTTTTGATTTTTTTGTGGGATACAAAATTTTGTTTATTTCCAAAAAAAACAGAAAAAAACGGATATATATCGATTATTGTTTGTTAAATTAAAAAATAATAAAAGATCGGTATTTTTTATCCCTGATCGATAAATTTAAAAATAGGTTTAAAAAAAGCCGGTGGTTTACGGTTTTAAATTTATGCAAAATATACGGCTTATTAAGAATTAAAAAAAAAAACGAATAAAAAACCGCTTTTCGGACCAAACTTGGAATGTTTAAATTATTGGTAATAATTTTCGGGCTTATTAATGCACCAGCCACGTTTTAGCAAATAATTAACCACGTATTACAAAAGTATTTCGATATTTTTGCCCTTATATACCTAAATAATATTTTGATTTTTTCAAAAATGCTGGAAAAATATAAATAATATGTGCATAAAGTGCTGCAAAAGCTGCAGGATGCAAAATTTCTGATTAACCCGGATAAATATATATGGCATTTTTTGGATGTAATTTTTTTCGGATTTGTTATCAGATAAAAAAAGGTTCGGATAAAACCTAAAAAAATATAAACAGTAAAAAATTGGCCTGTATTTACCACGGTTAAAAAAATACAAAGCTTTTTAGGATTTTTGAATTTTTACCGAAAATTTATTCGAAATTTTAACAAAAAGGTTATATTATTTACAAATTTTACCAAAAACAATACCCAGTTTTATTGGGGGATATAAAAATAAATAGCCTTTAAATTGCTAAAAAAAGTTATTATTCAAACACTGATATTGGTAATGCCAAACCCAAAAAAACCTTTCAAGGTTAAAATTAATGCATCAAATTTTATTATTAAAAAATAGCTAAAATAACAAAACAATTAAAAAAGGTTGCACCCCTGCGCGTTTTTTTCACAAAAATTAAATAAATCTGAGCTAAATTATCAAATTTACAATAAAAAGCTTTTTGCTATTATCAAAATTTTGGAAAAATAAAGGGTGTATTTGTGCGGAGCTAATTATTAAATTATAATATACACCGATTATAAAAACCTATTATAGTTTATCACCAGCCAAATATTAAACAAAAAATAAGTTTAATAAAACCAGTTTTTTTAAAATTATAATTTCCGAATTAAGGTTAGGAAAGGGTTAAAAAACGGCCAAGCGGATATTTTAAGCTATCGATTAAATTATTAAATAAATATATTACCAGAAATATGCGCAGTTTTGGCCAAAAGATTAAACGGATCCCTGATTCCGGCATAGCGGGCATTGGTTAAAATAACCCGACAGAAAAATTGAACCCCAGAAAAAATCCAGCAAATTTATAGCCAAATAACTAATGGATACCAGGGGGTTATTAAAACCTGAAAAAGGTTTTAGCAGTATTACAAATTTATAAAAATTTGTGCCAAAATAAAAAATGTAATTAAAAATTGCAAAAATTGTGCAAAAAATAAAACCAGCAGGTATAAACCTTATAAACTGCTATAACTTTTACCAGTATTTAGCAAGGTATAGCAAAAAATTATAGCGGATTTTGTTACAGGGCTATCCAAATTAAAGGAATCCTTTATAAACGTTTAATATAATAATATTATGGTAATAATTGATCAATTTACCAAATATACCATATATTTACCGTTTAAAAAAAATGCAAAAATTATAAACCTAACCTATATTTTTATCCGGAATATAATTATAAAATATGGAATACCGAAATGTATAATTTTGGATCAAAACAAGCTATTTAATAGCAAATTTTGGAAATAGCTTATGGCAAATTTAAAAACGGAATATGCTTTTTTTATAGTTTATTATTTTTAAACGGATAGGCAAATAAAACGAACAAATTAAACTATAGAACAATATTTATATTATTTTATTAATTACAAATAAAATAACTGGGTACAATTATTTTTTATAATATAATTTGCATATAATAATTTAATATATAAAAGCACGGGAACCATGCCGTTTTATACAAATTACGGGTATATATTTACGGTATATAAAAAACCCAGGGCAGAACTATATGCCTTAACAGCAAAAATACAGGTAAAAAAATTTACCAAACTGTACAAAAATTTCCAGGTAAAATTAAAAGAATTGCAATAATATATATTTATGCAGGTTAATAAAAAAAGGATCGAAAAACCAACCTTTAAAAAAGGGAATAATATTTATCTTTTTCGATATAATATCAAAATAAAACGATTAAATAATAAACTAAACCATAAAAAATTGGGACCATTTAAAATCCTAAGGAAAATTTTCGATATTAATTACAAATTTTAATTATTATTAATTATATATAACTATCCGGTTTTTTATATTAATTTATTTAAACCAGCATTATTAGGGTTTAAAAATAACAAATTAATAAAAATCGATCCAAAATAAAAGTACAAAATCGAAAAAATTTTAAACAAAAAAACCATCGATAAAATTAAATATTATTTGGTTAAATAAACAGGGTATAAAATTAAAAAAAGCATTTAAAAAAAAGAAACAAACCTAAAGGGTGCGCCAGAAACTTTTAAGGAATATCGGCGAAAGGCTTTTGGTAAAAAGTTAATACCAGTACCAAAATTTGGATTTCGGTTTGGAACGCTTGTATTAAAATAATTTATTTGGTTAAAATAAGGCCAATAAATTAAGGTTGGGATTAACCCTATAATTAGCCCAGCTTGAAAATAATAAAGGAAAATCGGGGGCTAGCAAATCAGAAAGTATAGCAAAAGCCTGCGCAGCTGCCTTATTGGCCTTCTTTTGCTTAACCTGCTCCAGTTCCTTTATGCTGTTAATCCTGCAACAAATTGCACGCATTTTTCTTTTAAACCATATTTTTTTCTATTTGCGCAAATGCTTAACTTTGGCATTAATATAATAGCGCTTCTCCTTTGCCACTTCCAATTTAGCCCTTATCCTGAGGTATTAACGATTGAGCTTTTTAAGCTGGGACAAAAAAGAACCTAGCATATTGCACCGGAAACGTCCTTGATAAACGCATTTAATGCACCTAAAAAAATTGCGGAAAGATATAGCGCAATGCGCAAACCTTAGCGCCTTATAAGCAAAACAAAAAAACATTTCGGTAAAAAATAATAAAAGGACGGCAAGCAGGTTATTATAGCGAACGGTGGATCGCGCGCTAATAGTTTTCCGTTTTTGTACCCAACCAAATATACTGTTTAAAAAAAAAATGGGAGATAATAAAAAAAAGGAAATATTTATCACTGATAAAAAAACAGGACCGCAGGTTTTGGCCAAAAAAATTTGGCCTAAAAAAGGAAACCTGGTGTTACGGCTATAATTGGCAAAAGGCAGAAGGGCTAGGGCTAACCCCTAGCGGTGCACCTTTACCCTGCAATTATAAAGGCCAACAGGCCCAAATAATTAAGGCCAAAAAGGAGTTATATAACTAGGCATTTACCTAAGCACGGGTAATATATCCGTTATGTAACATAACAGATATAGCACAGATATAGCACAGTGATATATTTGTTATGCAATATAGCAAATATAGCACAAACATAGTATGGAAGGATTGCGGGTATATAAGGCGAAGGTTTTTTACCATGTTAGGTAGCCTTAACTGAGGCCTCGGCATTAATTAACCTAAGTTAGCTCCAAGGTAACCCTTTGGGCAAATAATCGAGACCTTTGTTACTATTCCAATTCCCCAGCACAAGCAATTTTATAAAAACCATATTGCTTAGCACCTTTCCTAGCGTACCCTACCCTAGGAGCAGAGAACCGTTTGTAACAATAAATTGCCGAAAATTTAAAACCCCAATATATAAATGAGAAAAGTATTATCGGGATTAATATATTGCTAAATATATTACGATTGTGCCTTTGTTGCAATAATGCAACCGGCTTATCAAAAAAGGTTTCTTTTACCATTTTACCAAAAAAAAGGGGCTAATTATTTTAATTGGAAGGATTACCTTTATAATTAATATAACCACAAACTTTCCGAATACTGGTTTCCGGGGCAAATAATATAAGGGGCAAAAATTTTTTAGCCCTAATTAATTATCTTTTTTTATTATTATTATAAATTTGTCCCTTTTGGGAAAAAATTGTTTAATTCGGGTAAAAAAGGACCAGTAAGCATTTTATTAGAATTTAATAATATATATGGAGGTTTTTAATAATAACCTTAACCTTTTGCTTGTATTAACCCAGTTGGCCCTTTAAAAAACCGATTATTAACGGAACCAAATCGCCTAATCCACAAAAAACCACACAAAATAACAGGCCGCCAAACTTAACTTTACAAAAAAAAAGTTACAAAACAAATTAAAAATATAAAGGTATAAATATAAAAAAAAATCAAAAAGCCTTTTCCCATTTAACCAAAAAAATTCGGAAAAACCAGCAAAATTTGGTTAAATTATCCAAATATGTTACAAAAAATATTAAAAAATTGAACGATAATATTGAAATAACCAATTCAAATCATGCGAACCTTTTTAAATATTTGGCCCAAGTTTTCGAAAAATCGAATGCCCGGTTTAAAAAGATCCAAAATAAATTAGCCCAAACTATATTATTTGCTTATTGTCGGAATAGGCATTCTGTGCGCGTGCGATCCGGAAAAGGAGGACGGAATGGAGGGACCCTCTGGGCCCCTTTGGATCCCGCACGGGCCAACCGGCCTGTGCGGCTAGAGCGGCGGATCGCCCTTTGGGCGATCGCCTCCGCGCAGATAAAAGGGCAATCCTTTGCCCTTCCTTAGGCAGATAGATTCCTTCCTCCTTGTGCACAATAATAGGACTTCCCCAGATCATAAAAATTGTTGTTCACCCCTTTTGGAGATCTCCGAGCCGACTGAACAGGAGAAACCCTCTCCTGCCAACACTTATAATATTTAAATTAACCAAAAAAATACTTTTTCTTTTAATAAAATAAAAGAATGGTACGAAAAACTTTTATAAAAAATCCAGGAATTAACCTTTTTAATAAAAAATTAAAACAGTAATTTTGCGGTTTTAAAATATAACCTGGGAATTTTATCAGAAATTTACAAGGATTAGGCCCGCAAAATTAGCAAAATTTCCTTTTTGCCACTTTTATTATATATTAATAACCGATAATCCTTTTTAAACTTTATAATTATAATTAGCCAATTGGATATAGGTATTAGCTTTTTAAAAGAATAGTTTAAACTAATTATCCCCTGTATAAAAGAAAAATCCCTAGCCCGGAAAGATAAAAGCCTTTGCTTATATAACACCAGCCGCTTATATAACAAATAAAATATCCCTATATTAAATACTAATAAAACTATCGTTTTATATATTCCCCTATTATTTAATAACCTGTAGGAAAAAGGGAAAGGAAAATAATTAATCCCTTTTTGCCCAAAGAATAATTATCTGCCGGTAACCCCTAATAAAAATTATACGGCCTGGATAGCAAAAATATACCAAGGACTGGTAATTGTGCATATTACAGTTTTAGCTTTTAAAAGAGGCATTTCCGATCGGTTAGCCGTTCCTGAGGCTGTTTAGCAACAAATTTCCAAATTTCGGCATTAATATAAATATATTAAGAATATGTACCAGGCCGTTTTTTAAATAGTTCAAAACCAGATCACCCTTATTTAGGCCCAGTTTAAATATTTTAAGGAAATTATAATTAAATAAAGCAACAGATTTGCTAAAAAGGTTTGGAAATTTTTTTTAAAAGTTATTATTAACCAAATAGTAAAAAAATATGCTATTAATTAATTAATTAAAGTATAAAAAGCGTATTAATATGCCCTGGTTATTATATATGCCTGATTTAAAAATATAGTAACTAATATACAGGTTTGGGCCGAAATAACAGAAAAATAAATCCATAATACTGAATAAAGGCTAATTTATATAAAAAAAGGCAGAGCTGTGTCAAAAACCGATA
The DNA here is from genome assembly GCA_003049465.1 of Magnaporthiopsis rhizophila. Classification (NCBI taxonomy): domain Eukaryota; kingdom Fungi; phylum Ascomycota; class Sordariomycetes; order Magnaporthales; family Magnaporthaceae; genus Magnaporthiopsis; species Magnaporthiopsis rhizophila. Next base: position 73,318 of record PYSS01000147.1, read on the forward strand.
ACAAATTATAAAGGGGCAAATAAAAAAATTTGCTTAATAATAAAAAAAATAAGCCCGAAAATTAATACAAAAATATTATTAACAAATATTTACGGAACAAATATCTCGAATTTTTGATATTTTGTTTATAATGGGCTTTTTTTTAATATTGCAACAAATTATTTCTACGGTGCTAACCAAACTTTAGCCAGTCAGGATATTTTTTGCTAAATTTTAGCCGTTCGAAAGCACCCTGTTCAGGGATAATTTGTCCATTTAAAAAAAAGGCGCAAAATTAAGTATAGCCCTTTTGAAACTGAAACAATCCAGTTTTATAACCCGATAATATATTGCCGGAACCTTTCAGGATTAGTATAAACCATTAACAAGTAAATCTAGCAGGTCAGCATGGCCTAACTAGCCAAAAATAAGCCTAATTTACCGTTTTGAAATATATCCGCCTTTGGTAAATCCGACCCTCTAAAGGATAACCCATTTTTATCGGATAATAATGGGCCCAAATAATTTAAAGAATCTCCGAATCGATCACTAAAACCTTTATCTTATCGGCCGTACCGATCCTTTTCCCCGGACAAACAGGGCAACCGGCAATACGGGAGGATTTATATTTTTAACCCAATAATTTTTAAATATTCCGCCGCTTTTAACGGAACCAGGATATTTTTCCAGGATTGGTGGTTCCAAAGTAATATTTATATAAAAATATCCAAAGATAAATTTAGCAGCAATTTGTACCGTATTGTATAGGTTGGTTTTTTGTTAAAAGGATCGGTTTTATAATATTATATATCCAAAGCAAGGTTATTAAAAATATTGGGATTTGTAAATAATTAGAAATTTTATGTTTTAGTTTTTAAAAATTATTAAAAAAAACCCGAACGAAAAATGAACAAAGGCCAATAAAATATATATATTTAGGTATAAGGGAAATATTGCCAGTTATATTATAAAGTTTAGCCAATATAACCATATTACTAAATGGTTCGGAATTATTTTTTAAAACCATATATAAAATGCTTTTTTTAAATAAATAATTATTCTGGTATATTTTTTTAAAGGCAAATTTTTTCAAAATAATGCCGAATTTTTAAATGCTTATATGAAAGCAGGGCTTATTTATAAACAAATGTTAGCGGATAATATGTTCATCAAAAAATTCCAGCCGAAAAGGATATAAAAAAATAAGGAAAAGGGAAAAAACGAGCCCGTTTCGATACGAAAGCGCTCGAATACGGGCTATTCCTGTAATAATAATTTTAAAACCCCCCAAAACTTATATTTAAGTATACGGAAAAAATCTGTTAATAAAAAAAAACCGGAACTGGCCCAATTTTCAAACAATATTAAAAAAGATCGATTAAAAAAATATAAACAGCCGGAAAGCAAGGAAAATTGATTGTTAAAAATGTGGCAGGGAATTTTATTATATTTTGGATTATTATGCAAAAAAGAACGTTAACGGAAAAAATATCCCTTTTTTATCCGAAAAATAATCGATATAAAAAAAAGCCTATAAAAGCCCCAATTTTGGCAAATGGAAAAAAACCTTTATAAAAGAAGGTCCGGATTGCTGGAATTCAGTTCTGGAATTATAAACCTGCTAGTATTTTTTTCGAAAAGGTTAAAACGGATTCCGATTGTTAAAAAAAAAGGGCTTTGTTTATCCCGGTTACGAAAACCCATCCCTTAATTGGTATAACGAGGCCTGTAATAAATATATTTTTTCAAATGGAAAAGGAAGGTTCGGAAATTCCGGTACAAGTTTTGCTGGATATTGGAAATTATAAAGGTTACCTATTTTTGTTCCGGATCGTTGCTAAATTTGGAAATAAGGTGGAAAAAAGGAATATTTTGAAAATATTTGCAAATTTTCGGGAAAATAGCACAATTTCGGCCCAGTATTATTTTTCGAATATTATACTTTAGCATTTTGATTATTATGCTTAGGTTATTTTAAATATTTCAAACTTTAATCCCGAATATAATATTTTTTTATCGGTATAATGGATAACCCCTTATTATTTTTTAAAGTTTTTATTAAAAAATCCAAAAAATATACAGTTTAATACAGCCAAATGCAAAGCCTGCCGCAATTTTTGGATTTTGAAATATAGGGATCCCAAAAAACCAAAAAATATTTATATTATTACACCGGTTATTTTTGCCCTGGTAAAAAGTACCGAAAATTTACCTTTACAAAAACAAAAAAGAAAAACGAATTGGCTAATATTCCTTTATAATTTAGGGAATTTTTATTTATTATATCGAAAAAAGCGGTTATAAAATTATCCGATTATTAATTTTGGGATTATAAAATTTATTTGAAAAAACGGGCAACCCTTAGTTAGGGATTTATTTATAATATAAACGAAAAAAAATTTAATATTTTCAAACCCTGGCTAATAAAAAACCTGGAAACGGGGCAAATGTATCGAAAAAAAAGAGTAATAGGAGCACTGTTAATATTTGCCAATAAGAAGGATCCGGATAATTTTTTGCAGCCAGTTATTGATTATCGGAATATTAATTTAAAAATAATTCCCAAATGTTGCCCTATTTCCCTAATAATGGAATTTTAAAACCATTTCCAAAATGCTAAATGGATAACCAAAATAAACCTTAAAACTGGATTTTACCTGATATGGATAAAAAAGGCCACGAATAAAAAACAGCCTTTAAATGCAAATACGGTTTTTTCAAATTTACGGTTATATTTATAGGGCTTATTAATATACCCGTAACTTTTTAATATATAATGAACCACATTTTTATAAATTTAATCGATGCAGAATTGCTAATATATTTGAATAACCTTTTTATTTATGCAAAAATTTTAGAAAAATACGACCGGTTAATATGGGAAATATTGCAAAAGTTTACCAAATATTACCTTGCGGTTGCTTCCCGAAAATGTATTTGGGAAATCCAAAAAATGGAATTTTTAGGGCATATAATCGGGCAAAACGGCATCCGAATATCCCAGAACAAAATTAAGTTCATTTTTTAATAACGGGTATTTACCCAATTATAAAAATGCCAATTATTAATGGGATTTGCAAATTTTTACCGATAATTTATAAAAAGAAATTTTAAAATTATAAAACTTTTAATAATTATAAATATATTACCAAAAAACCTATAGATATGGATAACGGGAATATAAAAAGTATTCGATGCTTTTAAAAAAGCCTTTATTTCCCTTTCAATTTTAAAATATTTTGACCCAATATTTCCCGTTATTATAGAAACAAATTTTTTAAATTTTACAATTAAGGCAGTATTATTTTAATAAAATTCAGAAAATAACAAATTTTACCCAATAATTTATTATTTTCGAAAAATGATAGTAGCAAAAATTAATTATAAAATTTATAATAAGAAACTTTTTATAATTATCAATTATTTTGGCAAATGGAAATATTACCTGGAAAAAGCATAATATTATATTGAAATTTTTACGGATTACCAAAATTTATCCTATTTATAACGGCCAAAATCTTTAATTATTATTAAGCTAAATAAGCCTAATAATTATTCAGTTACTGGTTTTTAATTAATTATTAATTTGGGAAACAAAATAAAAAAGCCGATATTTTTTTTAAATTAAAATAATACCGATCCGAAAAAAAGGGTAAGAACCAGCTAATTATAACAGTTTTATAAAAAAAATATTTTGCAAAAAAACCCTAACAAACTTTTTTGTTCTTTTAGTACCGGCCCGATTTTGCAGCATTCCGATGCTTAAATAAAACCCTAAATTTATAAACCGAATTAAGCAAATTGTTTTAACCGATAAAAAATACCAAATATATATAAAAAACTTATATAAAAAAAATTATCGAGAAAGGCCTTTTTTATAAATGCAATAAATTTTGGATTCCGGTATAACTGAAATTTAAAAAAAATTCTTTATTTTAAATATAATACCAAAATAATAGGATATATGGGTATGGATAAAATTTTGAAATTAATTACCCGATATTTTTGGTGGCCAAATATAAAAAAAATGTTAGGGATTATATTTGGAGCTGTTTAAAATACCAGCGAAATAAGGCTTTGAAATATGCTTTTTTTGGCTTTTTCCAATTTATAAAATTATATTACCAATTTTGGCAAATAATAGCTATAAATTTTATTACGGATTTATTTAAAAGCAGAAAATATAATTTTATTTGGATAATAGTAAATTCTTTTATTAAAATGGCGCATTTTGTACTTTTAAAAAAGGGGGGAAAAAAACGGATAATTTTATTCGTATATTTGCTAAAAAATATTAACAATTTTATAATATATCACTGGATATTATTTTAGACCAGAATTTCCGGTTTACAGCATATTTGTAGCAGAATTTTTTTAAACTGGTTGGTATTAGGCCCAAAATAAGTATAGCTTTTCACCCGTAAATTAACGGGCAAATAAAAAGATTTAATTAAATTTTGGAGATATATTTGCATTTTTTTGTTAATTTTAAAATATTTAATTAAACGAACCTGTTACTTATAGCAAAATTTGCGTATAATAATACCTTATTTTCCAGTATATTAATATCCCCCTTTTATATTAATTATAAATTTAATCCAGCAATAAATAACCCCCTATTTTTAAAATGAATTTATTTATGCCTGGTTAGCAAATTATACATATATTGGATATATAAAATCCATAACAAAACCAAACTGTACCTGAAAAAAGCCCGCAAAAAAATAAAATAATAAATAAATAAAAAATAAACAATACCCCTAATATTTACGGAAAAATAATTGGTAATATTTAATATAAAAAATATTAAAATCCAATGCCCTGCAAAAAAGTTTGATACCAAATTTTTAGGTTTTTTTTTGTATCATTTAAATCCTAATATTTATAACAATTAAGCTGGTATTTCCCGATTTATAAAAAATCCATCCTATTTTTTATATATCCCTTATTAAATTATACCGGTTGGGATTTTACAAACGATTCGATCCAAAGCAAATTAAAAATAAGGCCCTGCTTTTTGAAAATATTTGGGATATGGAGGAAATTTGGGATTTATAATTTAAAAGGGGAATTATAAAATACAGGGTTAAATGGTTAGATTTTGATAAAAAGGAAAACGATATTTGGGAATTTTGGGAGAGTTTCGAAGCTAAAGGAGCTAAGGAAAAGGTGCGGGCTTTCCATTAATAATACCCCTGCAAGCCCCGGGATTTTCGAGTTTGAGGCTTGGGATATGTTTTGGAAAAAGGGGAGTAGTGTTACACAGGGATCGCCACCGGCCCCGGGCTAACAAGACGGCGGAATACCAGCTGATTGGAATGGACAAAAAGGGCACAAAACCCTTGCAGATAACAGGCAGGCTAGGCGCCCAGCCCCCCCTTTAGATACGTACCCAACCCCGCAACGCACGGGCCATGAAAAGGCCTATATAACGGGGGAAAACTTCGCTAGGACCTCGAGGAGATTCTGCTTCCTTAAGCATCTCCTTGAGGCCATAAGAAGTTTATTATAATACAGTGACTTCACCAAGCCGACTCTGTCCCCTTGTTATATGCGAAGTGTTCGGATGAATAGCGGGAGGACTGGCCTTATGATCATGGGTGTAGTATTATGGACGGGTCGGGTCAGACGGCATCCAGGATGGNTATGCGAAGTGTTCGGATGAATAGCGGGAGGACTGGCCTTATGATCATGGGTGTAGTATTATGGACGGGTCGGGTCAGACGGCATCCAGGATGGCGCAAGTGCGCCAGCCTATCGGCGCTGCCCATGGGCTGCCAAGACCACTAATCTCTGGGCCGAACCACCCAATAATTGTGTGCTCGGATCAAAGGGGCCAATTACAGCCTCCATGCATCGCTATCCCATGCATGGACCTATCGTGCCCAGATCATCCTCAGCCCTCTCCCCCGCACGAAAAGGAAGTCCTCAGGCCAGGAAAAGTACTACAGCCAATGGGATAATCCTACCTCGTATCACAGCATACGTGGCTGGCAACCGGTAAGACCAAGACCGAAGCTACTGGTGTTACTGGAAGGCGCCAGCCATGGGGGAATCCTTCGTGATACATAAAGTGTGCGCCTCCCGGTTTGTTGGGATAGCAATCACAAACTGTGCGTGCCCACGTGCTTCGCTGGAAGCCTTGGGCCATTCGATACCAGCAACCCCCCGGCCGGAGGCCACTGCGACAGTGCCTCCTACGCGCGTCCTCGTAAAGACGGGCGCAGATTATCACCGAGCGACCCACCACTCGGCCTTGCGCCGAGCGTCTCCACAGACGCCGACGCCAGCGGCTTGCATCTCGACTGTCAGTCCTCGAGAGTTATAAAGCCCCTCCCTCGCCCTCTGGATCAGGGGACCCTGTTTTCCGGTCACGTCTAGTCAAGCCTCAATATCCCGTCTTCGTCCCAATCCGCAACCATGGGAATCTCCAACAAACTGCCGCAGGATCTGGAGGAGGTGGATGTTATCATCGCAGGGGGCAAGCAGACACAATCTCATACTACCAGGACGCTCTCAAATCCCAAGTGCTTGTGCTAACGCTGCATTAAACATCCAGGAGGAACGGCAGCATGTGTCGTGGCAGGCCGCCTCGCAGAGTCGGACCCGGGGCTGAGCATCCTGGTCGTCGAGCGAGGCCGTGACAATTTTAATGTGCCCACCATCGTCAACCCGGTCTTCGCGCCCGCCAATCTGCTCCCCGATATGAAGATGGCAATCTTCTACAAGGGCCACAGGTCCGAGGAGCTCGGCGGGCGCGAGCCTATCGTCCCCAGCGGCGGCACGCTCGGCGGCGGCTCGTCCATCAACTTTCTGATGTACACCAGGGCTCAGCGATCAGACTTCGACTCGTGGAAAGCTCCCGGCTGGGGCGCCGACGAGCTACTGCCGTATCTCAAGAAACTGGAAACCTACCACGGCCCCGGATCTCCGGCGGTGCATGGCTACGAGGGCCCCGTCCATATTTCCGACGGCACCTTCCGCTCCGAGCGCGTCCAGGCCGAGTTCCTCGACTCGGCCGCCCAGGTCTTCGACGTGCCCAAGATGGTCGACCTCCAGGATCTTGACGCCAACGACGGTGTCGGACCTTGGCTCAAGACCATCTCGCCCGTCACCGGCCGGCGCCAGGACGCCGCGCACACCTATCTCCACCCCAAGCTGCGCAACATGAACAGCGGCGAACCGACCAGAGTGTACCCCAACCTGCACGTGCTGACGGAGCACCTCGCCGTGCGCGTGCTGCTCGAGGACTGCGTCGACGGCAACGGCGCCGCCTCGAAGCGAGCCGTCGGCGTCGAGCTCACCCCGACCCCGGAGCTGCTGGCCACCAACGGCGCCAGCAGCAACAACTCCGCGCCGCAGCCCCGTGTCGTCCGCGCCCGCCGCCAGGTGGTCGTGTCGTGCGGCGCGCTCGGATCGCCGGCCGTGCTGGAGCGCTCGGGCATCGGGCACCCGGACGTGCTGGCGCGCGCCGGTGTGCCGCTGGCCGTGGCCGTACCCGGCGTCGGGGCCGACTACCAGGACCACCACCTTGTCATCTACGGGTACGAGTCGGCACTGGAGGAGCACGAGACGGTCGACTCGTTCCTGTCGGGCAGGCTCGCGGCAGCCGACGCCGCGAAGCGCGGGGACAAGCGCCTGGGCTGGAACGGCTTCGACTCCTGCTCCAAGATCCGCATGAAGCAGCGGGACGTGGCCGCGTTCGGGCCCGAGTTTGAGGCGCCCTGGGCCCGGGACTTTGGCCAAGACCCGAACAGGCCTGACATGCTCTTTGTCATCTTGGCAGGGTCAGTTTTTTTTTCCGCTTTGTCTCCCAGGTCCTCAGTCACACGTCCCTAATTATGGCAGTAGCTCCTTTGTTCCCCCTCCAACTAACTAACATATCCCACCCGTGGTCACCAGACACGTCCTCGCAGCTACGCTTCCCAAAGGGCAGTACATCGGCATGGGGACCTACAGTGCCTACCCCTATTCCCGGGGCCACGTCCACATCACGGGACCGTCCGTGGCGGACCCGCTCGACTTCGAGACGGGCTTCCTCAAGGACGAGCACGACGTCGACCTCAAGAAGCTGATCTGGGCCTACAAGAAGCAGCGCGAGGTCGTGCGCCGCATGCCGTCCTTCCGCGGCGAGGTCGCGAGCGACCACCCGCGGTTCCCGCCGGGGTCCAGGGCGGCTTGCGTGCGACTCGCCGCGTCCCCCGTCCCGGCCGAGGTGCGCGACGTGGAGTACGGCGAAGAGGACGACAGGGCCATCGAGCAGTGGATCCGCGAGCGTGTCGCCACGACGTGGCACAGCCTCGGCACGGCCAAGATGGCGCCGCTCGACCAGGGCGGGGTCGTCGGCCCGGATCTGTCTGTGCACGGCGTCCAGGGGCTCAAGGTGGCGGATCTGAGCATCCCGCCCGGGAATATCGGCGGCAACACGTGCAACACCGCTTTTATGATTGGGGAGAAGGCTGCTGATATTATTTTGAAAGAGATGCGTCTGGCGCGATAGCGTGTGGAGCGGGGGTAGGGGCAGCAACCGATCAAGCTTGTGGATAAGGAGATCTGATCTACAGACAAGCATGTCGGCCATAACATCAGTTTAACGACACACAATCTCGTGTTCTATTTAATTCCTTCATCAGCCCGAAAGGGGCGAAATTCTTAAGAGGCTTTTGGACTTCAACCTTTTGGTGTACAGATTCGAAGAGTGTAACACGGTCCTGCAGAATCAGAGCTAGGAGGCCATTGAGTGTTGAGAGCATAGTATCACTGAGGAGGATGGACACTGGTTAACCCAGTCCGGAATAATGGTGCCCGCAAATGCAGGTCCAGCTAAAGTCTAAATACAATTCACTCGATCATAACAACATCCCTGTTACAGCCGGGCCATATGGCCAAATTTTTCGCATCCCTCTGGGACAATGCAACCTGAAATCTTCAGGGGGCATAAAGAGCGTGGCTTGGTGTGTATAGGTTTAAATGGGTATGAGGAAAAGCTATTTTTTCACCCTCAAACAGAAGCATTCGCAACAATACCCGAAAAATCTAATTATTAGTGATCAGGCTGTATCACACGGGGACGATCCCTACGGACAGAAAGCCGGCCTAAGGGGAGAGAAGGCCGGCCAGGAAGCACCAACAGGAGGCCACAAAAAAGGGCCAAAATAAGACAATAATTCCTCGTTAAAGCGCTTCGCGCCAACACAAATCCCTCGCAGGAGCTTAGCGCTCGGTTACTGTACCCTATTCTCTACCCCGCACCTAAATACATACCTAGAACTCTGCACGGGCCACCCTGTGGCCTATATAAAGGGTACCCCTCGAAAAAACCCCTCAAAAAGATTGGGGGGCTTCCTAAGCATTTTTTTAAAGCCCTAAAAAATTATTACTAATTTAAAAAACCTTCTCCGAGCTAACTTAATCCCTTTATTATAAATAATCTTTTACCCCTCAGGATCGTTTGACAGACCCTATTATTTTTTTTTCTAAGCTTTGGAAAAATTTGTTAATTAACCTAAATTTTCCTTTTTTCAGCCCCTAATAAGCTCGGTGGCTATTTTTATTGTTATAATTCTTAATACTGTTATAGCTATCCTGCGTATTTGGGCAAACGACTATGCTATATTATTTATATCCCAGCAAACCAACAAAAAAAGCACTATTAGTATTTGGATTTTAGCTATATCCATTTATCAATTAACCCGCTATTTATATTGCCTGCGCCCTTAAAAACCAGGCTCCAAGCATTGCAAATTCCACCTTACCAAAAAAGAAAAAAAAGAAAAATAATTAATATTTTCCAGCAGTACCTCCAAAAATACTAAACAATTAAAACAACCGTTTGCAGGCCATAAATATTATTTGTTCCTTACAGCTATATATTTGTCCTTTATTAGTAAAAATTGCTTTATCTGCATTAAGCACGACCAGGATAAATTTTATCGGAATTTTATAGCCTGTGTGGAAATTTTTAGCAAAAATTTTGATTTATTTATCAATTTTATGCAAATTGTTTTAAATAAGGTTGATTAGCAATGCAAATAAACAGTTAAAATTTTGAAATAAATCCAGGCCAGGTAAAAAAAAAGCACAAAACCCTTGCCGGTTATATTTAAAAAAGGATAAAGGTTATTAAAAAATAATTGCAGCAAAAATACAGGAAAACCTTTAATAATTTTATAAAATATTTAAACGAGGAATAATAATGCTTAAAAAATTTTATTTACCAAATAAAAAATTTTGCCAAAAATACCAAAAAAGGATTTTTTTAGGCCAATCAAATTTATAATAAATTAATGGATAAATTTACGGAAACTTTTGATTAATACCGATAAAAGGTTACAAACCTTCGAAAAAAAATTACCCGTTTTTTGCTTTCTATGCATAGGTTTAAAACTAATATTACAAATACCATATTAATTAACAAAATTAACCGATATTACGATTAGTTTACCGCTAATATTCAAATTAATATAACCATTTTTAAAACCCAAAAAAAATCCATTTTAACCTTTAAATATAGCATTGGTATTTTTGCCGAAATAAACAAAAAATAGGCCCAGCTAATTATTAATATTATATTACCCTTTCCGGATTACACCGATAACCGGAAACCTTTTATTAATTTATTTATTATAGCCGAAATAGCAGGTTTTTTTACAGGAAAGCAACCCGTATCGCCTCCCCCGAATGCCCTGATATAATCGGTAAAGCAAGGATCCCCTATTCCGAACAGGGGACAGTTTTATTCCTGTAGCGCTAATCGCTCCCAAAAATAACAAAACACTTTTATAATTAATACAAAAAAGGCCTTAGTATTTTATTCCCCTTTTATTTTTAAAAAATTATAATAAAGAAATAAAGGCTAATAATTAACCTTTGTGCCACCCCCCGCCGGATATTATTTTATAAAACTAAATCCCAAATATAAGGCATAAATATAAAACATTTATTAAAAGCTTATTATTTTTTATAATACTGTGCTTGCCTTTTATTCGGGAATTCCGGATCGGTTGGCCGTTTCCGAGGTTATTCAAAAAAAAATAATCGAATTAAAAAAAGGGTATAAATATACCCGTTTAATTTATTAAATTATTTCCGAAATAATCCAAAACCAAATAAAAATAACCCAAATCCAAATTTGTAATTTTGAATAACGAATGATTAATAAAAATAATAGGTTTATTGCAGGGGTTTGGAAGGTTATTTCGAAAACCACGGATAATGCGAATATTAAGAACTATGCTTTTAAAAAATTAACCAAAATTTAAAATGTTTACCGGTATATTTTGAAAATAATGCACGAAAAATATACCGCTATATTTAACAAAATTAAAATATGGGCAAAAATTACAAATTATCGGGTGCAAAATGCGGAGCAATATTTGGATCGCGCTAAAAAAAAGCAAAAAAAATTGGAACAAAAACTGCAAAATTATATAAAAACCGCCTAATAAATACAAAAGGTTTGGGTATACAGGCTTTTGGAAAAATACCAATAATAATTCCCAACCTTAAACAAATTACCCAAAATAACAAATATTATATCCGCGGTTGGATTAATCCCACCGGTTTTTTTTCCGAAACCTATTAAACCGTAACGCTTATTATCTTTTGCTTGTTTAAAAATTTCCAAAAATACCCTATTCCGAAATATCCCTTTATTTGAGCAGCTAAACGATTAATACTTTTTATTACCCTTTAATTTTAAATAAATAAATTCCATACTCCGATATAAAGCTTTTATTACCTTAACCGAACTAATGCAAATTTTAAACAAGCAAATCCAAAAGAAATTTTTATTCCAGCTCGCTAATTTTAAACCTTTTTTAATAAAAAAAACCAGCATAATATAATAATTAGGGTATCTTAATAATAATAATCTATTATTTTCCGATAATAAAGGTCCCCAAAAATCTGGGGAACCAGATAAATAATCCTCTAAACCGCCCGCTCGGAAATTTTTCCGTAAAATACTATTATTAAACCCCCCGGTGCAATAATACGGTCGGGTATTTATCCAAAACCCGGTAATTTTTAAATATTCCCCAGTTTTTAACGGATTATAAATTAAATTCGATAATTAATAATTTTAGGTTACCGAATATATAAAAGTGGTACCAGAAAAATTTACCAGCAATTATTATAAAATTTTTTGGGTAGGGTTATTATTTAAAAATAAAATTTTTATATTTTATACCGCCAAAATAAAGGCGTTAAAATAGCTTAAAATAAAAATATTTGGAATTATTATTCCCAAATATTTATTAATTATTATTAGAATTTTAATAAAAAATAAATAAAAATTAATAAAATTTGTACCCTAAAATATAAAAATAATATTATTAATTATTTTATTACCCTAACCTAATATAATTATACCGCAAAATAAACGGGGGTTACGTTCCGGAATTATATTAAAAACATTTTGCCCCGATAAATTATTACCATGGTTTATTTTTTTAAAAAAACCCTTCCTAAAAAAAATGCTAAATTCCTTAAAATATACCAAAAAGCAAAACAAATTTATAAGCAAATAAAAATAAACAAATTATCAGATAAACGTTTTTAAACCAATAATTCCATTACAAATAAAAAAAAGGAAAAAACGAGCCTATTTCGACAAAAAAGCACTTAAATACAGGCTAATCCTGTAACAAAAGCTTCAAACCACGCCAAAACCAATCCTTAAATTTCCCCACCGACCAAAAAAAACCGGCTGGAGGAGCCAAAAAAAACAACATTTGGCCCAGCACCAAAACTGCGCTCAAAAATATTAACCAAAAGGATATTAATACCCGAAAAAATAAAAATACCAAATATTAAAAATGCGGCAGGGATATATATTATACCTTGAAATATTATGCCAAAAAGGATATTACCGGCCGAAAATTCCCCCCGGCGCCGGCCAAAAATACAAGCGTTAAAAAAAAAGGATCTAAGGATTTTAACCCTTCCAAGAAAAAAAAAAAACTTTTAACAAAAAAGTTAAAATTGCAGGCCTAATAACCCATAATAATCAACCTTTTTATAATAAGTTTTTCGAAAAAATTATAACCAATTTAAACTATTAGAAATCCGGGGCCTTAAAATTTAATAATAATATAATAAAACCCATACTAAATATAATGCTCCGGATCAAAAAATAGCCAAAAATCCCCGTCCATATCCTGCTCGATACCGGAAACCACCAAAAATACCTAATATTAACCCAAATAATAACCAAACTCCAGCAATATATAATTAACCATAAAATATTTAGGGTTATAATTAATTACAAAAAAAAAAAAAAATCCGGCTCGGTAATACCTCCCTAATATTATTTTTAAATATCAAAATTATCGATCAGCTATTAATTTTAATATATCCGACCTTAATCCAAATTGTGATATTTTATTACCCATTTAATAAATAGCCCAATATTACCCCACTGGCATTTTAAAAAAATAATTTAAAAATATTTGCTTTGATATTAAAACCTGCAAAATATATCAAAAACCCCGCTCCAAAAAGCCGCAAAATCCCAAAAATCCTGCAAACCTTTTTATAACCACACCGATTACCATTTCCTTTATTAAAAAACTCGATAACTCCAACCTGCCGGAAAAATTGGCCCAAATACCTAACAAATTTAAAAAATTCCTTTTTATAATATTAAAAAAAACCGCTATACAATTATCAAATTACCAGCCATAAAACCACAAAATTATACTTAAAAAAAGGGCCAAACCTATTTGAAAACCCTTATACCCCTTAAATGCACGGGAATATAAGGTTTTTAAGCTTTGGCTAAACAAAAACCTTAAAACTGATCGGATATAGCAAAAAAAAGGGGCCGTAAAATTATTCCTTTTTTTTGCAAAAAAAAAGGATCCCATGGACCCGTTAAAACCTATTATCAATTACCGGAACCTTAATTCGAAAATAATATTTATCCAATATTTTATTTTTTTTATAACGGAATTTTAAAACCATTTTAGCAAAGCCTGATAAATAACAAAAATTAATTTTAAAATAAGCTTTAACCTGATCAGGATAAAAAAAAATATAAATAATTTATAATATTCCGATATAAATATAAATTTTTCAAATTTACCGTTATATTTATAAGCCTGATCAATACCCCTGCTATTTTTTAGAATTTTATGAATCATATTTTTATGAATTTGATTAATATAAATATTTTGGTTTATTTGAATAATATTTTTATTTATGCAAAAATTAAAAAAAAATACAATAAATTGGTTAAGAATATGCTTAAATATTTTTTTAAATATTACCTTGTTATAGTACCCTGTAAATATTGCTGGGAAATTCAAAAAATCAAGTTTTTTGGCCATATTATTGGATTTAAAAAAATTAATATATTATAAAATAAGGTTAATATTGTATTATGCTGGAATAAATTAATACAGTTAAAAAATTGTTAATTTTTTGTGGGTTTTGCCAATTTTTACCAAAGGTTTATCAAAAGGTTTTCCAAAATTATAAAACCCCTAATTATGGTTAATATTTTTCCAAAATTTTAATAATTTTGGATACCAAAAATACAAATTGCTTTTAACACATTTAAATTTGCCTTTATTAATTTATTAATATTGTAATATTTTAATCCAAAATTTCCGGCGATAATTAAAATAAACTTATCCGATTTTGCTATTAGCACAGTAATTTTTTAACAAAACCCGGAAAATAGCAAATTATATTTCATAACCTTTTATTTCCGAAAAATAATTTCGGTTAAAATTAATTATAAAATTTATAATAAAAAATTCCTGGCAATTATTAATTGTTTTGCAAAATAATAATATTATTTAAAAAGCGCTAAGTACCGTATTAAAATTTTTATTAATTACCAAAATTTAATATATTTTATAATAGCCAAAATTTTTAACCAATAATAAGCTAAATAGGCCTAATAACTTTTAAATTATTAATTTTTGATCAATTATCGGCCGGGAAAATAAAATAAAAAGGTTAATATCCTTTTAAAACTCGAATAATATAAATTTTAAAAAAAAAGGAATAAAAACCAGCCAATTGCAATAATTTTGCAAAAAAAACATTTTATTACAGGGAATAAACCTTTATAATTGCCTTTTTTTTTATCCGCACAATTTTACAATATCCTAATCCTTAAATAAAAACCGGCCTTTACAAATAAAATTAAGCAAATCGGATAAATAAATATCAAATATCAAAAATATTTAATAAACTTTTAAAAAAGGAAAAATATTATTAATAAATTTTTATACCGGAAAAATAAATTTTGGATACCAGCTTAATTAAAATTTAAAAAAAAAATCCTCAAATCCGAATATAATATTAAAATTGCCAGGTATATAAAAATAAATAAAACCCTTAAATTAATTACCAAATATTTTTAATAACCGGATATAAAAAATAATATTAAAAATTATATAAAAA
>PYSS01000148.1:0-23522 GCA_003049465.1 Magnaporthiopsis rhizophila
TTATTATATTGCCCTAAATAAGGCTGGAGTTATGGGTTTATAATTTTTTGGCATATTTTTTTGGCAAAAAACGGCCATTTGTCGGTTTTTTTATAAATAATTTTTTTTAATATATTTTTTTTTTATATTTAAAATATTTCCTATTTTTTAAATTTTTAAATTTAATATGCTTTTATTTTTTTTGCTGGTATATAGTTTTAGTATTAAAATTTATAAATTTAAAATATATACTATAAACCGTGGATTATTGCTATTTTGCTTTTTTTTGGTTAGTTTTATTATTTTGCATTACTGGTTTGATTCGCTAAGCTTTTTTTTAAAATATTATTTGTACAATTTATTATTAATATAAATAATTATAATAATATAATTAACAAAATTTTCAGGTTATTTTTATTTGGATAATTTATTTTTTATATTATTTTTTAACTTTTGGTAAAGCTAAATTATTTTGGTATTTTTCGTTCAGTTAAATTTATTAATAAATTGCTAAAATTCGGAAATATAGGTTAATGCGGGACTTTTTTGCCGAAATTGGAGCAATTTTTTTTCGGCCACCCGTTTTTTATTAATTTGTTCGAAAATTTTGGCAATTTTTTTTCCGAATTTTTCAAAATTGGCAAATATCAGCTTAATTTCCTTTTTAAATTTGTTATATCCTTTTAAATAATTAAACCAAATAGGTTTGAACCAATCCTTAACCTTGCTATTTAAACACGTGGCTACATAAGCAATTTTCTGTTTTTCTTGCTAAAAATAGTTTCGATAAAATAAAAAGTACCCTTTATATTTGATTAGGAACATTTTAATTTTGCTTTTTTTTTTATCGTATTTATTAGGCAAAAGAAATTTGTAAAATTTAATAATAATATAAAATTTGGCCTGAGCTTTTTTAAATTTTTCGATTTTTGCAATAAATGCTTGTATAACCGCCAAAGGGTTATTATATAATTTGCCAACAATAATAATACCCTTGGATTTTTTGCTTACGGTTAATATAATTGCTACTATTTATTATTTTCGGTAAATACTGAACAAAATTAATCAAAATATTACAAATAATTTTTTACTTTTAGGGTAAAATATACTAAAAAAGGTATTAAACAGTATGGTTTTCACAAGGTTATTTTGTGCTAAAAACTGGGGTAATAACAAAAGTTTCGATTACTTGTTTAAAAGGGTGCCTTGGAGCTAATTTAGGTTAACTGATGCTAAGGCCTTCGTTAAAAACTATCTAAGCCAACAGGAAACCTTAATCCTTATATACCCGTGCTGCTTTGCATTTTTGGGGCTGGGGATACTAACAATACATTGGTTTTCCTAAGTATCAGAAATATCCCTAATAACACTTTTGATACATTTAGTACCGGGCGTATCATTTTATTATTACGTAACCTGGTTATGTAGTTTTCTCCCCTCCTGACCTTAGTTATTTGGCCCTTAGCCTTCGTGACTGCGGGGTAAAAGCGTCCCGTTGGGGGTTAGCCCCAGCCCTTTTGTCCCTTGCCGGCTCTGGTCGTAACAAAAAAATCCTATACCTTTTTGGCTTTTTTAATAAGGATACCGATGCTTTGCTCGTTATTCGGAAACCCTTTTAGGTTAAAAAACCTCTTGTTTAGCTGATCTTTTAGCCAATGCTACGCATTTTCCATAAGGTTTATATCCGAAAAATAGGGCGGCCAAAAAATAACTTTTACCCCTTCCCCCTCGAAATATCGGATTATTAGGCGGGCAGTATAAATAAATGCATTATTATGCATAAAAAGGGTATCGAAATCAAATAAAATAAATAGGTATTTTTCGAGCACCTTTATGTATTGTTGCGCGGTAACGCCTTTTTGTTATGCCTCTGGATCTCCATTTAAAAGCATAAGGTTAGATTTTAACCCGTACCGGATAACCGCCCAAAATATTTTTTTAACCCCGGAAGGCGTAATGCGTAACTGGACGTATTTTTTATTTGTTAGCCGGTCTTTTGTTATGCTTATTAATAAAATTATTTCCAATTTAGGGATAAGGGGTATTTTTACCTGCCAAATGCTATATTTACCACCTTTGTCCGCCTTTCTTATATTTGATAATGCTTTTATTTATAAAAAAAAACTCGTTTTTAATAAGGGAGTAACTTTTTACGCATCTCCCAAACCTAATTATATCGTTATACGGCCGCTATTTTGTTTAAAAAAGGCCTTATTAAAAAAAGGTGGTATTTTATGCCCCATTTAATTATATACCTTGTTATAATAATTGCAAAAATAAAAGAACAATAATTCCAGCGGATTTATGCAATTTAAACAAAAGGATTAATAATAACAAACCTTAATATTCACCATTTATCCTTATCAAAAAGGGCGGAGGGTTATCCTCGGCCGGGCCTTAATATCCCCCAATTTTGGAGGTCGAACCTCCGAATAACGCTATAAATATGGGCTGGATTAACGCCCTTTGCAGCCGCAATTTTTTTTTAGCTTTTTGGCCCAATTGATATCGGGCCTAAATACGGTTTTTCCGGCGAGGCGTAAAATGTATTCCTTTTGGTTTATGAACAGTTGCGCGATATTGTCTGGCCATTTTTGTTAGGGGGTTGCGGATCCGTGGTGGTGAAAGAAATTAAATTGCGGGGGCGGGGCACGGATTTGCGTTTTTTTTGTGGGTTTACTGTATTATATCACGCAAGGCATCGTATTGCAGGCGAGTGTGGTTTCTCCACACCCCCGGCAAGTCGGCAAAGCTGCCATCGGCCCCAACAAATCTCTCGTTGTTCCGTGATCAGCAGGGCTAAGGGTCAACTCTCCCGTGATCCTCAGAGTCTGAGTGCTGCCCCATCTATCTGGGCCCTTCCAGATGCCGAGGTGGATGGAGTCCGGGCATAGTGCCCGCCGGGCTGGTGGATTTGTGGCGTGGGTTCCCGACCTTGCCCCTTTGTCCGGCTGAATTTTCTCCTTGACGGGACAGTAAAATTCCGATGAAAAGGCTAGAGGCTGGCACCACGCATGGGAAGTTACATAATACTCTTCTTTCTGGGTCGGCTTCCGCCACAGAGGTCACCTGGCAATCACCTTGTCGCCGAGGGAGACAATCTCGAAGGCAACCACGCGCCGTTGACCACTTGTTGCCATGGGATAAGTATTGCAGTTGATCTACTATTGTGTTACTCTGTTTCTCTGTCGTCTCTTCCACCTTGCCTTGTGCCCTGCTCGCCCCAAAGCACGCAATAATCCACTGCCTGCTTGGCTTGCTTGTCTGCCTCGGTAAGCAGAATCGCAGTTAGGCAGGCAAGGGAACGGACACTTTATGTAGTCTCTCCGGACACCAGCGGCGCATGTTTTCCATACCCCCTACCTCTCGTTGGGGCCCACCCCGAGCCAAGCACCGGTAGCTCGGACATCTCCACCGTCTCCCCGTGTTAGCCGGCTCCGGTCGCTTGGTGTCTCCCCACGCCCGCCTCCGTACCGACGCCCTCGACGTGTATCACCTTGCTACCCAGTCCTATTTCGGGAATAGCGTGCGCTTAGGGACGGCATGCTGGCGTTGGCGTGCAAGGTTCAAATTTAGATCCCATTCCTTTTATTGGACTCCTATCACATCTCCCCTCCCGATACCTCTCTTCACCTCCTTAATGTTTGGCACCACGGCGTTCCATTTCTCCCCTGCGTCTGCCCCCTCGTGTATCTGTCGGCGCCGGCGCCGGCTGGCTGGTCCAGACTTCCGGCTCAGCAGGCCCTTCTCAGCTCAACGAGCCTCCCCCGTCTCTGGGCTTTGCTGATGATACGGATTGCCTGTATCGCCCCACTAGGC
Organism: Magnaporthiopsis rhizophila; assembly: GCA_003049465.1. NCBI lineage: Eukaryota > Fungi > Ascomycota > Sordariomycetes > Magnaporthales > Magnaporthaceae > Magnaporthiopsis > Magnaporthiopsis rhizophila. The sequence continues at coordinate 3,799 of PYSS01000148.1, forward strand.
CCCCGAGGAGGCTGGCGCAGAGGCTTGTTGATCCTCATCGTCGCCGGCCTGCTGTGATGGCTCGTCGCCGCCACCGCTATCACCGAGCATTTTATCGATATCCCACGCCCACACCTCAGCGCCTATGATACCCTCCAAGAATCGGAGCACCCGAACCTCCTGGTCTGTGTAAGGACGCTTCATTCCTCCTCCGTCCTCTGGGGCCGTCGGCTGTGGGACTGCAGTCGTGTCCTCTGTCTGAGGCCTCGTGCGGGATCGGCAGCGGCTGGCTGGTCCTACTGGGTACGGTGAGCGTAGCACTCGGTGGTGGCTGTATCCCTTCTGGGGTGCTTACCATGGTTGAACTTCGTCGAAGATTGGGGAGATATCCTGCGTCTCAGAGCAAGAGAGCCGTTGGAAGCTGGTGGAACGTCGTCCACAAGGCAATGATGCTAATTCTTGGGTCGCTGTGCTTGCAATTTCCTGTACGGCATTCGGCCCAGTGTTGGTCAGCCAACACGCCAATGTAGCTCAGCATCGATACCAGTCACTGTAGACCATGCATCCATTGGGAAGGTCTTCCACTCTGCGCCGAGGTGGGTACGACCTACCTGTACTTACGTACCTCTTCTCTTACTGCCAGAAAGGGTCGATTTGGGCTTGCTTCGGCGTAGAACTAGAACGGAAAGTGAGCTGGATACTTTTGGATCCCGTTGAGAACGCGCAGCTGGAATTTTCCAAGTACCACTGCGTGCGAGCTCTGTAGCAGTTTGTTGATGTGGCCAGTCGGCGAGGGAAGGAGCTACCCAGACGCGCCCCCAGATGCCCCTCGTCAAAATCCCACATCTCAGACTTGGAAAATTCTTTGCCAGTCTTCACCTCCTCTGCCTTCACGCTTAAGCCGATAGTCCCCCTAAGAAGCCGGCGCAAGGTCGTGCGATTGGGGAAGTTGTCGTGAATCACCTTGGTTCGAAGCCTCCGGGGTACGTCCATCGCGTTTCTTATTGTTCCCATGCGGGCTCCGACCCCTGTCACCACCCGCGAGTCCGCAAGCCCAGAGCATCCAGAGGTTTCACGCATCCTTTTCGAGCTAACGATCCTGATGTACCTTGCCTACTTTTCGAAAACAGCATGTTTGACACCTTCACACGCGACGATTGGTATCACTCCAAGGCGAGTCTCTGCCCTCCCCGCACTCGCAGGGTTGAGGTTCATCCTTCCGGTTTCCATGTTCATTCGGGCGCGGCGCCCCCCGCCTCGTCCGCCCATCTCCCTGCAGTACATCGGTCTAAGCGACCAGAGGCTGACAACTTTTTTGGAGACAGGGATAAAAAGAGATGCCTTGTTTCTCCCGGGCGTGTATGCCACCTTCGACCGCGACAGCGACCTTGAGGAAATGCACGCGGGCCTTTGTGCCGTACCTTACTCCGGCGCGACACGGTTTAACGAGATTAAGCTTGTTACTCTCGGTTGGGTCTAGACCCGGGTCCAAACGACGTAGCTTCACATCGGTAACCTCCGTGTCCCCAACTGTTGTCCATGCTAGTGATACACACCGACCGGCCGCTAATGGGCGTTCGTGGGCTCAAGCGGGGAACGGACCTTCCGGCCTTTGCGCCAACCTCCTGGGCGACCCGGCGACGCGAACACGGACGATACGGTGTCGTCGGCGGAGCCTGGAGGCGTTGGCTCACTGGGCTGGGAAGGATGTCGACACAATGTGCCGACCGATGCGGTCGGCTTGTGGTGTCGTGTGGCCCAATGGGTTGCCTGATCGTCACAAGATAGGACGGTCCGATTCTCTTTCGTGTAACCGTTTTGGGCGTCTTAGTCCTGAAGAGGGTAGGCCTTCGTCGTCCCACTCTGCCACCAAGGAATTTCGGAGCGTGCCGGCACTCAAGGCGATCTTACTTGACATGTGGGTAGCATGGAGGGCCGGACATGCTTCCCCGGGCTGTTCATCGGGCTCGAGATGCCCCTCCCTGATGGCCTCAAGCTAGACCCTATGAAAGTGTTCTAGTAGCGACCGTGCGCGAACCCAATTCCTGGTAAAACAGCACAAAATGCAAACGGCGATCATCTCATCCGCTTGTCCTGGATATATCGTGATCATGGTGTCCATTCACTGCAGACGTTTATACAATAGCGCGTACATGGTCCATCGTTGTGGTCCTGAGCAGCAAGGGCGGCCCCTGTGACGGCCGAGCAAGAGTCTCGACATGGGCGGCTCGTCCTGTAATCAGGACACACTGACTGGCTGCGGCACCTTGGCAGCCATCACAATGTGTTTGGGGGTTTGCGTGGCCGGCAAACCACGGTATCGTAGTCGGCGTCAGGCATTAAATAAAGGGTCGCCCAATGGCACAAGCTGAGCGTACCTATGCACCAGACACCTAGTCAGGGGCAAAACGAAGCCATGTCTTTCCCATGCCTTGCCGTCCGCGCATGCGTTATTTTTTTTTATCTGATGCATTCCAATGTCAGGCGGAGGGCAACTCGGTGGTATCACCGCTCAACAGATGAACCAGCGAAAGATGGGCTGCCTGCCTGGAGGCCTACCTAGCGTCTCATTGCAGCCTCGGCTGGGTCCCTGAATCCGGCATTCTGTGTCCAAACGCGCATACAGCGTGCCGCGAGCCGAGTCATTGCCGGCGACATGGACGGTGCATGTGCCGTTGCTTGGAAATTGCTTGTCGGCAACAAGCAAACGAGGAAAATTCGTAACGAGCCAGTGGGCCCGCGATCCACCCGATTGCCGGCTTGGGCTTGGTGCCCAGAAACGAGACGAGACGAGGACGGCAGGCCGCGTTACGGGAGCCATTCCCGGCCTTCCGCCATCGAGGATGGGCCTGCCCGTGGGAATTATGCCTACTTCCACCTCGTCGCCGCGCTGCCACTGGCATCGGTTGACACCTCTCGCCCCTGGGTGGAGGCTCGAGCCGCCCTCCCGCGGGAGCCAGGGGCGCCGCCCTTATCAAGGTCCAACCTTTTGCGGATAAAAACTTTCCCTCGCTCCCGCCCCGTGGACCCCGACGACCGACTTTTCACCCTGCCTGTCCCCTGTATCCCCTCCCACCGGGTCCCCGGCCACGGCCTGCGCGAGGCTACTGTGACACCATGGTCCACCCCGTGGGGGACCGGGGCTCCCGAAAAGTCACTCACTGCTACCCGGCCAGCCGGTTGCGGAGCCTTTTGAGATATGCTTCCTGGGGCGGGAAGAGAAGTCGCCGCAGAGTTAGTCAGTCGGATTGGGAGGCGTCTGGTCGTATATAGGGTTAGGCTGCCTCGAGCCATGGCTGACCGCTCGCTCTTCTCGGGACCTGCATCCACTACCAGGCGCCAGTAAGAACTGGTCCCATACCCAGAGACGCGTTGCCGCACCCGAGAATAGCAGCCCCTAGCCAAGATGACTGTCTCCACGAGCGGCGTAAGCAAGAGCTACTTTGGCGGGCTGACCGGCCAGCGCCTGGCGGTGCTCCAGACGACCCTGGTCACCGCGCCGGCCTTCATCCTCTTCGGCTACAACCAGGCTGGGCTCGGTGGCCTGATCGGGCTCACGGACTGGCAGCGCACCTTTCCCGAGATCGACACCACCCACAACAAGGACCCGTCCGTGTCGACGCTCAAGGGCTTTGTAGTCGCCACCGCCGTCATCGGCGCCTTCTTCGGCTCGCTCTCGTGCTCGTACACGGGCGACAAGTTCGGCCGCCGCCACGTCATCTTCTTCGCCGGCCTCTGCACCCTCATCGGCGAGGTGCTGGAATGCTCCGCCTTTGGGCTCGCCCAGCTGATCGTCGGCCGCATCATCATCGGCTTCGCCATCGGCCAGCTGAGCACCATCGTGCCCGTCTGGCAGAGCGAGACGAGTGGTGCCAAGAACAGAGGACGCCACGTCGTGCTAGATGGCCTCTTTATCTGCCTGGGTTTCGTGTTTGAGAGCTGGATCAACGTGAGTTTCTGACAAACAAAGCTGCGCTTCTTCCTCCCTTGAAGCCTGCGGATCCCTAGGGGAAGGGCCCCCAAACTAGGACCCTAGTCGCTAACCGGAAGCCTCGTGTCAGTTTGGATTCTTTCACTTTGGCGACAGTCCCGTCACCTGGCGCCCGCCCATTGCCATCGCGATCCTGTTCTCGCTCGTCCTGTGCGGCTCCGTCTACCTCTTCCCCGAGAGCCCTCGCTGGCTGGTGGCCAAGAACCGCAACTCCGAGGCCCTGGCCGTGCTGTCGGTCCTTCGCGGCCTCCCGCAAGACTCGATGGAGGTGCAAGCCGAGCTGTCGGGCATCGAGCTCTCGCTCGAGGAGACCACCGGCCAGTCCGCCAAGCTGTCGGAGCTGCTCGACCCCAAGAACGAGGACAAGCTGCTGTACCGCTTCGGCCTCTGCATCCTTCTGCAGTTCTTCCAGCAGATGTCGGGCACCAATCTTGTCAGCGTCTACGCCACCATCCTGTTCCAGGACAACCTGGGCATGAGCCCCCAGCTTTCGCGCGTCCTGACGGGCGGCGCCTTGACCTGGAAGTTCCTCTCGTCGTTCCTGGCCTTCTTCTGCATCGACCGCTTCGGCCGCCGTGTCGTCTTCATCATCTCGGGCACGGGCATGGCCGCCTGCATGATCGCGCTCGCCGTCGCCACCTCATTCCCCGAAGACAACCGCGCCGCCATGATCAGCGCCGGCTGCTTCCTCTACCTCTTCAACACGTTTGTGCCCATCGGCTTCCTGGGCGCCAACTTCCTATACTGCACCGAGGTCGCGCCCGTCCGCCTCCGCATGGTCATGACCAGCATCTCGACGGCCAATCACTGGCTGTGGTACGTCCAGTCCCACCCCTTGCAAGAACGGTAGACATGCCCCGTATTAGGTTTACCGATTAACGCAACCCCGCGCCACAGGAACTTTGTCGTCGTCATGGTCACGCCCGTGGCAATCTCCACCATTGGCTCCAAGTACTACATCGTGTACGCTGTCATCGCGGCCTGCATCCCAGCCTCCGTCTACTTCCTCTTCCCCGAGACCATGGGCCGCAACCTGGAGGAGATCGACCTCATGTTCCGCGACTCGCCCTCGGTCTGGGGCACCGTCAAGTACGCAAAGACCCGGCCCGCCGCCATGCCGCAAGAGTTTGAGAGGAAGCAGAAGGCGGAGCACGTCGAGGGCGCCGTGTCCGAGTCTGAATCATCCAGATAGGCTCGCAAGCAGTGTGGTTAAAGGGTATTTGTGTGGGGTAGATTTAAAGGAATGGATTTACGGACTTGGTATATGTACATAGGTTAGCGATGTGATGTTCAGAATGTTGGATGGCTTGAAATAAGTCCTCCATCCAGGGAGCTTGAGAGAGGCCAAGTTGGTGCCGGGGACTTCTCGGGCAACGCTCGATTCGTCAACGCCTCTGGTACCCCGGCTCCGTCTCTGGCCGTGAGTGCCCGCCATGTTGTGGTGTTTGTGCCTGCCATGCTAGCTAATGCGATATTTTTTGTCTAGGATTGTCCCCGGCGCGGCTGGTGCGATGATTGACTCCGCGTCCGGATGTACTAAATAAGGAAACGGTCTGGAAAATGCTGGCGTCCCACAGCACCAAACACGTCATCGACGTGATTCCCTTGGCTATTAATGCCATGCCTGTCGCATTCGTACGTATACAGATACGGCTGGATCAAGATCCTAAGCATTCTTTGTCTTCTTCTTCCCTTGGTCTCCAAGAACGTTGCTCGCCAAGATCGTCTGGTCTTGACCCTCAACCCCTTTTCCCCACCTCCATAGGCCTTCTAAATCCACACAATGACCAAACGCAAAGCCTTCAACCTAGATCACGATATCCCCAACCTCGTAGGAAAAGTCATCCTTGTAACAGAGAGCAACAACGGGCTCGGCTCGAGACGGTCCGCCAGCTCGTCAAGCACCGCCCGGCGCACATCTTCCTAGCCTGCCGGTCTCTGCCCAAAGCCGAGGAAGCCGTCCGGAACGTGCGCGCGTCGGCCGTGGCCGCGGGCACAACCCAGATCACGGCGCTGCAGCTGGGCCTCGCCTACTTCGCCAGCGTCAAAGCCGCCGTGCGCGCTTTTGCTGCCGCCTGCTTCGAACGACCACGGCCACCGCCTCGATGTCCCCATCAACAACGCTGGAATCATGTGCACGCCCGGAGGCCTCACCGAGGGCGGGTACGAGGTGCAGTCCGTCGCCATGCTGACGCAGCTCCTGCCCCCAACCATCAAACGGACGGCAGCGGCACACGGCGACGGCGGGGGTGGCGTCCTTGTTTGTTTTACTGTCACCGGACCTCGAGTGCGGCGTCCCCGCGGATACGTACGACAGGCTCGGCGAGCTCAAGACTGCCATGGCCGATACATCGACGCGGGCGCGGCACGGTGTCTCGAAGCTGGCCAACGTGCACTACGCAACTGCGCTGGCGGCGCAGAACCGGGGCCTGCGCGTCGTGAGCGTCATCCGGTCATATTCAGGACGTGGCTGGAGGGGCCCATGGTGGGAGGGCCTGGTCCGCTGCTCAGGGGTATCTTCAGTCTGGCGCGCAACTCTTTGACACCAACGAGGAAGGCGGTAGACAACTCGCTGTGGGCTGCCACTGCGAATGAGCGAGTTTTATCATTCTGTCTGCGCGGGCGGGAAGGATCTTGGCTGTGTAGGGATACGAAGCAGGGGGACGCTCCGTGGGACCCGGACGCAGAAGGAGCTGCAGCCACATTGATGCTTCGCGGTGGGTGTACGGTCGACGCAATTGGGGCCATGTCTCTTCGTGTTGTCGAGACCGTATCCTCGCGAGATAACATGAAGTGTCAGAGAATGACACCAAGTGTAGATTTTCCTAACTATTTCTTTTTACACATGAGCTAGAGATGAAAGTCCAAAGATTCCCTACATCAGACCCGATCAGCCTACTTGGCAAACTGCCACCAGTTCATGTTAAACAGGTACCCCGACCCGCCGCCGACAAACTTGAGGAACAGATCCTTGGTGCCCGTCGCCCCGCTGACGCTGCAGTTCACCGTGGTCCAGGACTGCCACCCACCGGTGCTGCCGGGGACGTTGCAGGTGCCGACGAGGGTGCCGGATTCGCCGCCCAGACGCAGCTCGATCTTGGAGTTCTGCGCGTTTCCGCCAGCCGCGACGCGGGCCGTAAACGTCTTGGGACCCGGAGCGGCGCCGAATGCGACGCCGGCGACCTTGATGTAGTCGCCGTTGTTGATGTTGTTGACGTTGATGCCGCCCTCGGAGCATGGCTCGGTGCTGACGCCGCGCGAGAAGGCCATGGTCTCGGCCTCGCGGCGCGTATAAGGGTCGAACTCCTTGAGCTGCGGCGCCCCGGCCTTGCTCATCTTCATGGTGGGGATGGAGCCGTCGGCGCCGTAGTTGAAGCGCTCGACCGAGACGGAGCGGGCGTAGCCGCCACCTCCCGGGAGGGCGCCATTATGGTAGAAGAAGTAGGAGTTGTTCATGTAGTGCGCCACGCCCGGGTGGTTAGTGAAGCTGGAGCCCTCGGTCGCCATGACCAGGCCTCGGTACGTCCAGGGCCCCGTAGCGGTCGGGGCGGTGGCGTAGCGGATGTCCTCGCTGCAGCAGTTGGCCGCGTAGATCATGTAGTAGACGCCGTTGCGCTTGTACAGCCAGGGCCCCTCCTCGTACGACGTTGGGCGTCTGCCGTCCCCGCGCCCTGCCGCGCGCGGGCCGAAGCCCTGGGTCGTGAGCTGGACCCGGACGGGCTGCCCCTGGTAGGAGATCATGTCCGGGTTCAGCTTGACATAATTCAGATTCGGGTTGCCCCAGTAGAGGTAGGCCTGGCCGTCATCGTCGACGAAGACGGTCGGGTCGATCTCGCCGTTCTGGACCAGGGGGCGGCCGATGGCGTCCTTGTAGGGCCCCTCGATCTTGTCCGCCACGCCGACGCCGATTGCCGCACCGCCGCCGGAGCGGGGCTGAACGGGAACGTAGAGGTAAAACTTTCCGTTCCTCTCGACAGCTTGAGGAGCCCAGGCGTCCTTGGAGGCCCACGAAAACGTGGCGAGGCTGGCGGGGCTGCCGTGGTCTTGCCAGTTGGCCATGTCGTCGGTCGAGAACAGGCGCCAGTCCGTCATGTTGAAGTACGTCGCGCCGTCGTTGTCATGGCTGGTGACGAGGTAGAGACGGTCTTTGTAGACCATTGGGGCCGGATCGGCCGTGTAGCGCGTCTGGACAATGGGGTTGTCCGCCTTGACAAAGCTGGGAGCGCCGGCGAGGACAGCCAGGAGGAGGCCTCGGCACGCCGTCTTCATGCCCCAGCGCATGTTTCCGGCCTTGAGATGATCCATGGGAGTGGCCTATCTGGTTGTGCGATCAGGTAGCTAGCGGGTATTTGACGATCGAGTCCAAGCCGAAAGCTCGAGAAGGTGCTCGGGGCTCAGGGGTCAAGGATAGCGCAGACCTAGAAGTGCCATGAAGTAGCCGGAGACGCCTCTTATAAGACGAGTAGGGGGCCAAACCGGGCAGGGGCGTCTCCCCACAGCGGGCATCCTCCTTGAGGCTAGACCCGCGCCAATGGGAAGATTCGATCGGGTCGTAGTCGTAGCGATAGCAGAGAAAATAGCTGCTGTTATGTTGGTTTTTCCCGGAAACCAGGACGTCGCGGGCCGCAAAAAGGGGCGAGAGGTATTCCCAAAGAGGCGAACGGGGTCGGTATTTGGAGAAGCGGGTGCGGGGAAGTGGAGGCCCTCGCAGAGCAGGCAGTTAATCCATCCACACAAGGAGCAGCATCGCGGATGTTTGCGTGCCATCAGGCGGAGTTGACGTCTTCCGTCGCTCTGGGCTCTCCACTTGGGGCTGGTCACGGAGAATTGGTTCCAAAGAGCAGAAGCGCTGCTCTGTCCGTCGGGTAATAAGACACACCCCGCATCGGTGGAACTGAAGCAGGACAAGGTAGGATTTGGGAGTTGTGGCTAGAAAAGTTGGCCGTCAATCGTGTTAGGGTTATCACATCGTGAGTGGTCAGGGGTGAGGCGCGAGAAGGCCAGGGCCGACATTTAGCGGGCAACTTATCCCCAAAAAGTACCCAAACAACAAGGGCACAAAAAATCAGGTTGATATGCCTGCGTACCGCAGGCGCATCGGGAATTGAGCCCAATGCGGGGGTCGAACCCGCAACCTTGAGATGACCGGAGTCTTAAGAGTCTCACGCTCTACCGATTGAGCTAACCGGGCTGCTCCGATACGGGGAATCGAACCCCGGGCTCGGCAGGCCTCAGGACCGGAGCCTTGAGAGTGCCGGATGTTAGCCACTACACCATATCGGATGTGCTTTAGAGCATGCTGCTGCTTGGTTGGGCGCCTGGGTCTGGAGGCGGGAGTATGACTCCTCTTGGGCACAGCTTGTGTGCGGGAAGCGGCATTGTGTGGGCCGGTCGCCGCGGCGAGAGGATGCGGGTTCCAGCCTGGGGAAGCGGGAGCAGGGGTGTAGCGGTGATGAGAATGGAGCCTGGTGACATCCAATCGGGCCAGGGCTGGCTCTTGGGGAAGTTTAAAAGATTTGATGGCCTTGGAGATGTTTCCTGCGAGAGAGTGCAGCAATGGAAATGGTTGCTTGGACAAGCTGCGATCTTTCTGGTTGGAGCGGACCAGGGGAAGATGGCTGAGGATAGAGGCACTAGGACGGCAGTGCTCAGCGCTGGCTGAGCGAGTTCTGGCGGCTTCCAGTTAGCACAGTGTGGTCAGAATTTCTCAGCCGCCCGCAAACACCATGAATCCCAGTCACAACTGGTCAGCGCAGCTACACGACCTGCCTCTGCCAGTACCTCCCATCGCACGGACAGGCTCTTCTCTAGGACGCGATTCGTCAAACGCCCGTGCCATCAAAGCCAAGCAGCAAATCAGCAACTGCCCACCATGTTCTTCTTCCTTTTCCTCATTAGCCGAACCCGCCGAGCGTTCTTTTTCGGAAGGTGGTATTTGGGCACATGGTTCCGCGGCCCCCAACCCAGGCGGCGATCCATGTACGAGGCGCGCTATGGGTTCTTGTACGAATGCCCTGTAGGCCGTATTCTCTATTTGCGACACTGCATCATGGAATCGCATCGAGTCTACTTGGCCGTTTGAAGCCGTCGCACAAGCAAGCGGGACTGTCGCTGGCCACATAAATACAAAGCCCAAGCCGCATCCATCGCATAAAAAAAGAAAGGGAAATGAGCACGGGTTTTCTAAGCTCGTCTGCTCTACAACAAGAGGTGTGTGAGTTATTTTACTCAAACAATCGCAGAGGCCCCATCTTACCGCGCTCCCTGGAAATCCTTCGACTGACCAATCCGTGTCCACGCAGGTGTCGACATGGCGACAAAGATGATGCTCGCCGTGTGGCCTCTGTGTACCATTATTGGCGCCGTCGCGGCTCGGTCGGCGCCCGTCAGCGTCAAGCTCAACATCACCGCCGTGAGCCGCGAGATCAAGTCCGGTTGGACTTCTGTATACTATCGAGACGCAGCATCAAGCTCGTCGTCGCCGGCGTCCCCTTATTTGATTGGAAACGATGGCATGACTGCCACTGGTGGCTTCCACATCTTCAATCTAGATTCGCCATCCCCCATTTCCGAGGTCACCAGCATCGTTACCGGGAGGACCAAACTCGTCACCACGTTGTATGGATTGGGCAGCGGGAAGGGCGCCAAAGGCGGCTCCAGCGATGTTATCATCACTATCGCGCAGACCGATTCTATCATTCGCGTTTTTGATACCGCCTCGTTCAACGAGATTCCCACGCTCGCATCGCCACGTGTGACTTTGGGTGACTGGAATGCCATCTGCCCATGGCAGAGCAGCGGAAACCACTACTTCTTTCTCTTCGGCAAGGGAGGCAGGGCGTTCCAGTATCTGGTCCGCAAGGTCAACGGCGCTGTCGAGATCCTAGAGGTAAATACTCGCTGATCCCAGAGAGACGCGGAGGAACGGTGTGTCCTAACCAGCTTTATTCGCGCTGCAGGTCCGATCTATCCCCGTTTCGGCCGTGTTCGTCGGCTGCGCGGTTTCACAGAAGCACTCCACGCTGTTCCTCACTGAGGATGTGGGCCAAGACGTTTACACCATGGAGCTGGTCGAAAACACTGCCGCGCCAGTAATCACCAAGGTAGACAATGTCACCGCAGCCACCGGCGTTTCCGTATATGAGACGAGCTCTTCCGAGAAGGACTACGTTTTCGTCGCTCAAGAGAACTCCATCTCTGTTTACCGCCATCCTTGGGACATCGTCGGCAAGGTTACCCTGACCGGCCGGGACAAGATCGAGATCGAGGGGCTGGGCACATACCAAGCGTCCACATCAAGGTACCCTCAAGGCGCGCTTACCTACAGCATGAAGGCTAAGTCCTTCAGGGGTTTTGGTGTCTCTTCTCTGTCCACAGTGTTGGCGGACCTCGGTATCCCAGCGAACACAGCGTACAACCCCAGAGCTCGGTCGGGCGGCAGCGGACCTTCTCCAATCTCCAGCTCATGCTCCAGAAACGGCTACTCCATAAACAAGCAGTGCAGCTGCTTCCTCGGCTTCACCGGGCCAGATTGCAGCCAGTTTGCCTGCACAGATTCATGCTCCGGCAAGGGCCGCTGCACCGGCCCGAACCAGTGCAGCTGCGATGCCGGCTGGGGTGGCCTGCACTGCTCGTTCCTGCTGGTCGAGCCGTCCTACGAGACGGATGCCAATGGCGGCGATGGTGACGACCCAGCCATCTGGATTTCTCCAGTTGCCCCGGAATTATCACGCATCATCACTACAGTCAAGTCTGAGCGAGAAGCAGGCCTCGGGGTGTACGACCTTCAGGGAAAACTGGTGCAGGCTTTCCCGGCGCCGCAGCCAAATAACGTGGATATGATCTATGGCTTCCAGGCCGGTAACCGCCGCGTCGACCTGGCATTCGCAGGATGTCGTACTGAAAGCACTCTGTGGTGAGTCACGGAGACTCTTTTAGCTCCCAACGCCTCTGTATGCAGATGAAGCGCTAACATATGGCATCTACTCGACAGCATTTTCGAGATGCACCCCAACGGAACCCTGACGGACATCCCTGGCGGCAGCCAGCCGCTTCCTCCCAAGTACAAAGTCTACGGCTCGTGCACCTACCTCTCCCCCAAGACCGGAAAGCAGTACCTCTTCGTCAACGAGAAGTCGGCCCGCTACCTGCAGTACGAGCTCACGGCGACGGCGAACGGCACGCTGCAGACGACCTTGGTTCGCGACTTCACCGTCGGCAACGGAGGCCAGGTCGAGGGCTGCGTGACGGACGAGCAGAACGGCTGGCTCTTCCTGGGCGAGGAGCCGGTCGCGCTCTGGCGGTACGGCGCCGAGCCCGACTCGACCGCGCCAGGCCACCTCGTCGCGTCCGTCGGCGACGGCGGGCCGCTCAACGCCGAGGTTGAGGGCGTGACGCTCGTGACGGGCAAGCGGCCCGACCAGGGCTACATCATCGCCTCCAACCAGGGCGTCAGCTCGTACGCCGTCTACCGGCGCGCCGAGCCGCACGAGTACGTGACGACGTTTCAGATAGTCAAGTCGGCCGACGGCCAAGTCGACGCCGTGTCCAACACGGACGGCATCACGGCTGTGGGCACGGCGCTGGGCCCAGACTTCCCCTACGGGCTGGTCGTGGTGCACGATGACGCCAACGAGCTACCTGGCGGCGGGACGAGCGAGGATGCCAGCTTCAAGCTGATCAGCCTGGAGAAGATCTTGGGCGCCAAGCCGCTCCAGTCGCTGAACCTGCTCGGGGATGTTGACCACGAGTGGAAACCTCGTGCCCGGGCTGCTTCACACGACGGACTGACGTCTAGCGATGCTGGTTCGGGGTGGGACAGCGTGCGTTGAAGAATTATGACCAGAGCAGAGAGTAATTGGTAATCAAATGGTCTATTGTCCTGCGTTTCTACTCTTGTGAATCGTCCGGGACGTTTATTTTGCGCCACGTAAGCGGCGAACAAAATCCGCTTGGCAAGCGGGAGTCACCACCGACGTAGGGAATATATAAAGCCTCCATATCATCACACCCTGGGTCGGTATTCCCGCTTCTCGGGACACGCAACAGAACGATCCATAAATTCTTAGACTGAGCAGTGAGGCCACGACCAGCACACAAATCCGTCACGTGGGTGTCGGTCGACTCCCCGCGTTCGCTAAAGTCCCTGCCTGATTCATCTGCATCACAATTTCTCTTCGTTCCTTGTCACAAACACCCACGAAGAGTATGTCCCCAGCAGAAGTGTTGGGCTCTTCCGGCCATTGAACCCTATCTCTGGGCAAATCATTTTCTTCTCTGGGCGAGCCAAAAGGCTCGCCCCAGAACGTCACGTTCACCATATCCAGCAGGAGGTGGCCACCTCACAGCCTCTCGCTCGCCACCTCCTGCAGGAGATGGCCATCTCAGAGCGTCACGCTCACCATCTCCAGCAGGAGGTGGCCGCCCAGAACGGCACGCTCACAATCTCCTGCAAGAACGGCACCTGTGCAAAGGAGTGGGTGACCCCGGCGGTTTCCGAAGAAGGCCTCTCTCACCATAAGAGTGCTTTTAAGATTCGCTTGTTTGTTGCTGGAGCCCACACAAACGCTGCCACCAACAAGGCCATTGAGGTAATTAGCTATTCCCAGAATTCTACTAGAGATTTCCCAGCCTTGTTGCTTGCTGGTGCCCCACACGATATTTTCCATCAGAGATCGGAAGAATTCGCGATGCTAACAGCTATTTAGACTAGCAAAAGCCCTCACGTCGACACCGACAACCTCCACGCCAGCAACGAGCGCAACCATTCAAGCAAGACAAGATTCCGTCCGTCCGTCCGAAAATCCATTGCTCTGCGCCCGCTCCCAACCCTGACAAGGCCTGTAGCTCTTCGTCCCGGAGCTCGGAAACAAAGTTGCTGGTGCGGCCAGACAAGAGTTGCAGAAAGATTGCTCGGTAGCTGAGAGGCCGTAGGCAGTAGCCTGACATCTCCAGAGCCAAGTCTGTCAAGAGACTGGTCACGGGCAACCAGCGGCTCCAGCATGCGTGTCGGCGCCATTACCGAGCAGCCTAAGCCGGGTGTAATGGGTTCCTTGAGTTTCCCTGGCGGCGCCGCTTGAGGTCTAGCAGCAGGTGCCGCAGTTGGTAGCAACGCTGTACATGCATTGCTTGATAATTATGTGCAGGAGCTAGGAGGAGTAGATATCTGTGCAGGATGCGGAGGCACTATGGCCATCCTTTTATGCCAGTTGATAGAATGGTCGTTGAGCTTTTCTTTCAGAGCCAGGAATCTGGCCAGGATTTTCTACTCTCAAATCAAGGTCATTAGTTAATTAGCCTTCAGCCATACATATCCACTCCCATCAAACATCGAACCCGATCCAACTCAACAGAGGGATTGTGTTGAAATACTGGGACAAAGGAAACTACACAGCATTGCAGAGGTAAAAAGGCACTGCAAATAGCAACAAGGCATATATGCTGCTTGTCAAAGGAGTCAGTTTACCGCGGGAATAAACCGTCAAAAGGTAAGAGTAATCAGTTCCAATCTTTATTTTGCTCTATTTGCGCGGTTGTCCGGTTCCTCATGGCGAAAGTGCTGCCGCTGTGTCTCACATCATCCAGGCTGTGGATAATGCAAGCTCACCAGACACGGTTACCTTCGCAAAAAACTTCCCAGCGCTCCGCAAGATCTCCCGAATCACCTCAGAACCTGCGGCTACGTTAGCGACACACAGCAACAAGCGGTTAAACGCTATGGCTTGAGGGAAAACATACATCAGAGAGAACAAGACCCGGAGGATCTAGTTGTCAAAGTCCTTCAGAGCCGCTCCGTGGAGCATCTGAAGCCGTGCCCAGTGGTCGCACGGAGTGTACGCGGCCAGTTTGTTGCAAAAACCGGCAGCCAACACCTTGCACTCCTCCAGCTCCCGTATGAGGTTTGACAGGCGGGAGGCCAGGACTTTGGCGATCGGCTTGATGTCCTCGATGTCCAGGTTCAGCTGGACAATGTCGCCGGCGTACCGGGCCATGTCCGTGCGGGTCATCGCCTTCTCCAGGTACTGGTTCTGCCTGCGGCAGAAGTCGTCGAGCTGTCGGCTTTGGTCCTTGTCGGCGGCGGACCAGAGCGGCGACACCCATTCGTGGCACTGCCTGAGGTTTGTGGCGAGCAGAGCGCTATCGCACCGCGCATTGTTGACGAGCAAGGTGAGCTCATCGGCGTGGTTCCTTGAGGTGTCGGTGCCGAGCAGTAGGCCCCTGGGATCCTCGATGTGACGCTGAATAGACAACTCGTCATAGAGGAAGATCTCCAGCGCGCTCTTGGCGGTGCTGCAGCTGCTGGCATAGAGGGCGGCAACTTCGGCCATGTGACGCTCGATCTCTTCGTGCGAAGACATTTTTGATCAACGGGCCGGGGTGAGTGTACTTTTGGCAAATCGAAGTGATGTGGTCGTAGGGTATCTTGATCAGCCGATGTATTTAGTCGGTGGGGTTGTGGTGGTGAGTTTTGGATTTGGAGAAACACGTTTGACTTGCGTCTGATTTTGTACTCAGAACCGACCGGCTAGTTACAATGGAGTATGTCTGCCGGGAAGAGTATTTGTTGCCCCCACAAAGCAATGCCGCAAGGGTGAAAGGAACCAGTATTCAATTATCAAAGTAGACGCGAGGCTTTGTAGGTCCGCCCGGTAGCCAAGAACTCCTCGCAGGGGTGAAAGGAACCAGCATTTTATTAAAAAAATTAGCCACAATGGCTTTGTACTTTCCCCTGCCAGCCTTGAGCCTCCAGCAAAGACGGCAATCACGTCCTCCCCGCAAGCTCTTGAGAGTGTCACGTGTTGATCAGCACTTCACTGAGGATCAGCTACCGAGAGCAGTTTACTGTCGGCGGTTGTTGGTTATCAGACTCAGCTTGTGACAGTGTGTTCATCTCGATGCGTTACTCAATTTTCTATGTGTGGCTCACGTTGACACCATCGCCGTAGGGAGGAGAAGTTGTAAAATCAGGTTTTGGATCCCCTTGGAGCTCTGTCATCGTCCACTCTTCCACTTTCTCCAGTCCATCCGGGTCCTTGATCTTGTGGCCATTCCCTCATTTCTCTCTTCCCCACCGCACCAGCTGCAACTCCAGCCCTCACACCCCCCTCTTGGATCTCTTTTCTATATCTGGGACTGTGAGTGGGATCATCAACTGGCTGCAGTCTCTCCTACGACGGCTGGCCGGTATCAAACCCTCGCAAGGTGGACCGGTAAATTCAGAGAGCCACGACAGGTCTGAGAGGGCAAGAGGACACGCGCACACTCTGTCAGTCGGGAGAGACGAGGTGCTCGGTCTTGGCAGTACTGGAATTGAAACCAGGGAGAGACGAGTTTGTGCTGTGGACGGAAGCTCGGCACAGATACCGCAGGAGCAACAACATGCAAGCAGCAACACCACCAGCAAAAATTCATCCCCGATTAACAGCTAGCTTGACAGACCGGGAGACGAGCCCCAGATCCGCTTCGGCAGGCCCCTTGAGATTGTATCTTTGGTCTAATTACCTTGTCTGCTGCCTGTATATCTACACCGAGGGCTTTCGGGGTATCCGTCACAGTCGCAGGGGGTGTGCATGACAGCAAACAAGTTTCTGCCATTCGTCTCCTAGATCCGTTCACTCCCAGTTCATGGGATCCTGCGAGAGCTGCGGGTTTGAACGGGTCTCCTTGGGATAGACGAGATGGAAACAAAAGGCCAAAGAGAAATCCTATCAATCCGTCACGCTGTAGAGACCATGGCTGTTGCTTGCAATAATTATCAACGGCTGTGGCCAGTCGATGTCAGGCTCCAGCCCGAGAAGCTCATCAGCTGGAAAACCTCGTCTTCGACCAATGCAATTATGAAGATCGCACTGCGCCACACAGGTTAAAAGCGAAGCCCCCCTAATAAAGTACGATTCCTGACGGGAATGCCTCCCCGAGACTTTAGCAATGATCCAAAACGAAAAAAAAACAATGAATGTAACCGCGATCTCTGTCCAAAACGCTGGCCGAGGAGTGAGGTTGCAGTGTGCGTCGGCTGGGGGACAAGGTAGCTGTACCCGAACTGACTAAACAGGGCCCTCCAACGCAAGCAGTCTCTATCCACCCGACCAAAATAATGTAGCTATTTTTTAAATACTTTTAAGTTATCTTGATCGGACGGAGTGTTTAAGTATTCTTTAAATAAAGGTACTGGAGTTTATTCTTTGGTTATTTATACAGTAGATATAAATTTTTACTATATTTTACCTTTTTTTGAGGGCTCCAAAAATAGGTAGCAGAATCAGTCGTCCGTTGTCCGCTGCTCAATGTCTCTTCAGCCGTCTCTGTCCCTTGCGTCTGTCCAATGAACCGGCCAACATCCATATGAACTGCTTGCTGCGTTTGCACAGGTAGGGTAAGGAAGAGACAGGCCCTAGACGCGTCCACGCCAAGTGTCGTCGACAATGCGCCAGTACCGCTCCACCAGGCTCCTGGTGTGCGCAGCTTCAATTGGCGGTCCGGATGCATAGTTATTGTCCAGGTTGTCCTTCGTCCCACGGCCCAATGACTTTTCGATATCCCTTGTCCTTACTTGTACTAGGCCAGCACTTTCTGGATGTCTGCCGGCTCAAGGATACGCCTGTCGTAGCCGGCCAGCAAGACCTTGACCATCGCCTGCGCGAGCTTGTCCGCCACGATGCCCTTGGAAAGAGGTATCGCCATCTTGCGCAGTGCGGATCCGTTGGTGGGGATGATGTCGCCCGGGCGGACAAACCAAGACTGAAATCTGTCCGGTTGACCGTCCGCCATGTCAGCAAGGCCCTTCTCGACTTGGCCCTGGATGTGTAAAAACGGAAAAAAAAATATGTGTTAGCCATGTGCATGTCAAAAAGTGGCGTGGGCAAGGTGTGTGGTGTGAGTGGGGGAGCGGCTCAACCGGCGGCTGCAGCCCTTAATGCACCTTGATCTTGCGGGTGTGCTCCATGAATCGTAGATGCTTCTCCTGGTTCCACTCGGCCAGCCAGCCGCTGCAGAAGACCATCCTAAAAATCTTGCCTTCTCCGGCTAGCTTGGCCTCGACGAAGGCCTTGGCGGCGGCCAAGGTGTAGTCGACGCCGACCTTGCGGGCCGTCTCGACGTCCGGGAACTGGGCGACCCGACCGCCAATGGCCCTGTTACGATGATTCGTTAGGACGAGATTGCGGTGGATAGAGCTTGTGACGATGAGGGCGACGGGATGTAGACTCGCCAGAGACAGGCATCGGCGCCTTGGAGCTGCAAAAGCAGCTCTGGCGGGTAGGTGCCGAAGTCATCGTGCAGGATCACCGTCACCTTCTCGTGGCTGGTGACGGCCTCGGAAAGCGGCTTGCGCGTCAGGGCGTAGACGTGCTCGATGGCGGGGTTCTCGATGCACTCCTTGACCAGCTCGCCCCCGACGAGGCCGGTGCATCCAGTGACGATGACCTTCATTGCAGGCGGGGCCGGCGGCGGTGGATGAAGACGGCCACAACCGGCCGCTTGAATTCTGGCGTGATAAAAATTTGCGGCTCTCACACCTGGCGGAGTGATGTCTTGATCGGTCTTTGACCGGGTAGGGCGGAGGGGATCTCGACGGGAGAGGCGAGGAGTCTGATGAGGAGGTGAAGAATTCGTGGGAGCTGGGTTCCATGCTATCAACAAATTGCTTCGTGTCCCCGTCCTCGGTTGCTTCTCGTTCGACTTCCCCACTTCCACGATTACCGCAAGTAGTTTAGCCCGACGGCTCGGCAGGAGGGGGGCCCTGGGCAAAGTCGGGCGAATATCGGTCGCCACTAAGGGCTGCAGGTGTGGCATGCTGCATGCGCCCTGCAGCTCGATGTAACACTATGACGGCGGTTTAGAATCACAGCGCCAAAAACGGACAGAAAGATCGGACAGCACCATAGGAGATGGCCAAGTCGTCGTCACCGCCTCCCAACTTCTGCTGGGGAGAAGGACGGGCGCAGAAGCTGTAAATATTCAGTTCGGTACAGCTAAATTGAGCGACAGTTGTGATTGTATTCGCCGCAGTTGCCGTAACTACCGTGCCACGGTGCTCATCCTCGGGCCATTCCAGCAAATCCCATCTTCAAGACCGAGACGGAAAAAGGTGTATCAAGTTCGACGCGACCGCACCCATCCGAACGAGAGAGAGAGGTAGACTGATTTCCCTTATAATTTCCAAGACGACAGTCCTCCTCCAATAGCCAGACACGCAGTGTCTCTCCATGATATCATTCCCTCCTCACAACACTGTCTCGCAAACCATCCCGCCTAAATGTGCAATGACCACCTCGACTTGGAAAGTTCACTCTCCACTTTACTTGGCGCCACCGACTCTTGCCCGGGTGCTCGCGGTCAGATACGTAATTACCTATTCGCTTGGCCATCAGCACCGACCCAATTGGGCGGCTCTACCTACCTCAACCGTGCTGCGGGAGCCTACCATTGGCTCAGGTACAACCGCTGTCGCCCTCGCCTCCTGCGCTGGGCAGAGAAGGCTCTGCGGTCAAGATCGCTTGCCCAAGTTGCCGAAAGCGCATGCAACCTTTGCTGCTATTAATAATTAACGAACAAAGAGAGGCGCTTAACTGTCTGTGGCACCAATAGTAGAGGCAAAATAGCAACAGGCTGCTATT
Organism: Magnaporthiopsis rhizophila; assembly: GCA_003049465.1. Lineage (NCBI taxonomy): Eukaryota > Fungi > Ascomycota > Sordariomycetes > Magnaporthales > Magnaporthaceae > Magnaporthiopsis > Magnaporthiopsis rhizophila. Next base: position 23,386 of record PYSS01000148.1, read on the forward strand.
CGCCAGGGCTATCCGCAGCAAAAGCTACATAGGCCAGGCAGCGCGGCCCGAATTTCACCAAGTCAAATTCGCCGATCTAAATCAGTGCACCCCCTGTCGGCCACCCCCCCCCCCCCCCCCCCCCCCCCCCCCCCCAC
>PYSS01000148.1:23545-87462 GCA_003049465.1 Magnaporthiopsis rhizophila
CCCCCACCGACCACCTGGCCAAGGCCCACTGCACCACCAACCCCGGTATATTCAACTACAAATATCTACCTTTATTTAACCAACCATAATGCAAAAGTGTACGGATTCCTGATCAGATTTTTCCGCTTTTTCAGATATATTTTTATCCACCTTTATAATTTCACCCTTTGCTTGTGCAATTTGGCGTATATCTATAAAGGCCTGGTTTGGGTCCGGCATAACCCTTTTTTTTTGCAAGGGCATTGCGCTTTTAATTTGGCTTTTAACTGCCTGATTTTTTGCTGAACCATAACCAATTCGAATTTATATATTTTATATTTTTTTTTTAAACCTTTTAAAAAAAGCTATATTGTAAAATTTGCAAAATTCGATTTTAAAAAATATTAATTTGGATAATTAAATTTTGATTTTATTTGGAAATTTTCCAATTAATTTAAAATAATTAAAAAAAAACCTTTAAATAATTTTTAATTTTATTATTTTTAATGGATTATTAAATTGTGGATTGCCAATTATTTTAATTGGAATTTTTAAGCAAAAACCGGTTTATAAACGGTTTAAACAAATTATATAGCCAAAAATTTATTATCCGCCACCCTAATACAATTATATAAAAAATAAAAGCTTTGGTGCATATATAGGTATAAACCGTTAAAAATTGGCATTTTTCTATTATTATAAACAGATAAATAAAATTTGGGATTTTAATTTTTGGTAATAAGCATATTTAAAAAGGTTAAAAATAAATAAATCCAAAAATTGCAAAATATAAAAAGTATAAATAAGCAAATATAATAAATAAATATTATTTTGCAAGCAAAAAAATATAAATTTTTTGGTTATATAAAATTTATGGCTATTTAATATTAAAAAATATAATATAAGGATAAAAAATTAAATATCCGGAAAAAAAACCTTTTATAATTATTTAATTTTAATATTATTAATAATTTATTTATTATTTATTATAATAAATTTTTAGCTTTTAAAAAGGCCTAAATTGTTCGGAAATTATTATTTTTGCACGCTTTTCCTTTTAAATATAATAAGCAAAAAAAGGCAACCCCCGTAACCGAAATATATTTAATAAAAAAAATTCAAATACAGGTTTCGGGCTTTTTTTTTTTACAAAAGCCGGGCTTTTGCAAAACCTAAAACAAACCTATTACCTGTTTTGCCCTTTTACAGGCCCCTTTTATTAATATTATACATATTTTTTAGCTTTATTTGAATTATTCCTGGAATTTATAAATATACCCACCATTTTTTTATTATAATAATAATAATATTTTTAACGCATATAAATTTTATACACCGTATTTTTCCGGTACAGATTTCCGGATATCGGTTTAAAAAATCGCATATCCAATATTTTCCTAAAAGCTAAAAATTTTCCCATTAATATAAAATTTTTTGCACAAAAAAGCAAACCTTTATATATATCGATAAAAGCCCCAAAAAGGCTTAAAAAATATCCAATTTGCTAAATGCTTTTTTTATTCCAAAAATATTCGTTAATTTTATTTTTAAAATTATTGGACAGGTACAAACCCAATTAAATACTAGCATAAGATAATCCTTAATATGCTATAAAATTGGGCGGCTTTTAAAATAAAAACTTTGGTTTGCACGGCCTTGATAGCCCGTTCGACGTTTTTTTCGGTGTACTGTTTTTCTGGCATATAGGTATTGGATTGCAATAAAAAGTATAAAAAACGGATCAAAATTGCGAGATTTGTGGCAAGTTGAAGACGTGGCCATATTTGAGGCAGTGGGCCCGTTTGAGGTGGCCGTCGGGGGGGTGGCCGACAGGGGGTGCACTGATTTACCCTGCACCGACCCAAATCGCTTTTCGATCTGCTGCCTGGAACGGCAATCCCTCGAATTCTATCAGCGGGAAGACCCACTATATGCCACCTTTAGCTCTTCCATCAGCTGGCCCGGCAGTGGTAGCGTTGTTACTGGTCGCTGGTGGTAACAATCTTGTGGGTGACGGTGATGGAGTTTCCGCAACGGCCCGTATATTTTTCTCCGCCCCTCCTTATGGTTCCCCCTCTACTCGTCGGTCTTACCTTTTTATGCACAGCCGGCCTTGGCCGATTGCGTCTCCCAGGTCTCTCTTGCCGTGACCAGAGCAGGGTCTCAGACTGGGCTGGCTTTGACGAGACTCACCTCAATAACCTATGCTAGCGAAAGCAAAATGAGTTGCTTGAGAAAGCGGAATGCGGCTTGGTAGCAGTGAGAGAGGCGGTTTCTTCATTTACTTGGTCATGGTTTGAACAAAAGTCGTGTTTCCATCGCACGATGTTCCACGGGTTTCTGGCTACCTATTTCCCAATAATTACAGCTTTCATGGACAGGGGTGTTTTCATTTGGGGTATGGGCTCATAGCTCCGCTTGGAACGAACGCTGTGACGTCCGGAACCTGGCAGTAAATGATCCCACTCTTTCTGCCACAGCTGCTTGGGATCTGGATCCATGCCCATAGTAACGCCGCCGGCTTGAAGCTTGGTGTCCATAACTTGCTAGGCGTACGTACACACCTCCCAGCAACTCAAAACGCATGTGCCGAGATGAAGCGATGCTCTTTTTCGTCGTCTCCTGCTATGGTTTGCTCGAGCGAGCGTAGCCACAAATATTTTGCCACATCGAGCCAACCTTCCACAGGACAGGCCCCCATCCAAACCAGGCCAATCACAGTGGTGTTCCCCCACTGATAATGCCGATGTAAGCTATGCAGTTTTCCTTGACCTTGCCCCATTCCGTGGTGACGTTGCCCACCGACGAGATGAAGATCTTGGGGCTCGACCAGATGGCCATGAAGGCCTGGATGTTGACCAGGTTCTGGGCGATGGCCACCCAGACGGCCGTGACCTTGGCCACGGCGTCAGCGACCTTCTTCATCGGCTCGCGAAGGCTGGGAAGATGGTGCATGTCATGTCAGTCAGATTCATGTCGCAGCTACGAGGCCTTCTCGAAACCATCGTGTTTGACGATGATTGTTGGAAGGTTGGAACTTACACCGTGAGGTTCTTGTTGGTCTCATCGGCGGTTTTGGCTGCGCTCTTGAAGCTCTCGATGGCGGCGTCGATCTATTTGTTTCCCCAAGAAGCAGCGGAGCATGAGCACGGTTAGCTATCGAGAAGCACAGCAGGAGGACGGAGGGAAGACGAAAGGCATGATGCGTGGTAAAAACTCACTTCGGCAAGGCTCTTCAAATCCTTGATTCCCTTGTATAGGAGGTAGCCGCCCGCTCCGATGGCAAGCAGGCCTATGATGGGAAAGAATCAGCAATTCTGCCCAGAGACAGTCACGGAGGTGGGACATCGAGAAAGACCCCTGAGGGAGGAGCTTACCCAGGGGCATGGTGAACGCAGCAAGGGTGAACAAGGCCAGGGCACCAAAGATCTCGAGTACGCCCATGATGGTGGTCTTGGTGTATTGCTCGCGCTGCTTCTCGAGCGCGTTCCGGGCGCTGTCGGCGTCCGCCTTGGACTTGTTAATGGCGTTCTCGAGGTTGTCCTGGCACAGTTTCCACTTCTGGCCGAACTTGGTGTACGCGTCGCTCAGCTTGGCGGCCTCGTCCGTGTAGTTGTCGACCGTGGTGCTGCACGAGTCCAGGTACTCCTGCAGCGCCACCTGCCCCGCCTTGGGTGTGAAGGGTGTGACCTTGGGGAGCAGCGCCAGTTGGACTGCCGAGTACGCGACGAGCCTGCGCACGCAGTTGATGGACCGGTTTTGCAGGTCGAGGTACATCTGGAGAGGTGGGCCGTGGGGTTAGTCTTCCTGTGTATCTAGGTACGTATCTAAGTGGTGTCTTATGGGAGCAGAGGCGACTTACAGCCTGGAACCGGAGAACGATGTCACGGATCGACAGGTTCTCCTTCTCGTCTGGCGTGTCCTTGGTCTTGAAGGGGTTCAGAATCTGCAGCTGGTCCGTGTAGGGGACATGCAGAGCGTTGGAGAAGGTCTGGATAATGGCTTTGCATTCACCGGCCAGCTTATCCAGGGCATCCTGAACCTCGATAGGGGGTCTAGAGCGGTTGACCGAGGGAGGGTCAGTGACGGGGCGCACAGAAGGTCAGTAGCTGGAAAGCCGCTTACCCCAGGTAGCCAATGATTTTCTTCAGATCATCCTGCGCCTTGTCGTCATCCTCGCTGCTGGTAGCCTCCATGCTGGTAGCCTCCATGATCTCAGACGGAGCAGCCTCGGCCCTGCAGGCAAGCATGTGCGACGTGAGAGTCGCGACATATCTGTTGGCTACCGCCGGTGAGGCTGCCAGCTTCCTCATCCCTGACGCCTTGCGCGGATCCAGAAGAAGTCTGATATTGAGAAGCTTCACGGTTAGCTAGCTGTCCAGCACAGGCAACGACGCGGGGTACGGCATACTCATCAGTTCCGGCGTCGGCAGCCATCTGGAACAGTTTCAGCTCGGCAGGGTTTGTCGGAATCGGAGGCCGGAAGTCACTCCCATTCATTGGTGCCGCCTCAGTCACGGACATCAAGTTCATCGAGGTCGACCCGAAGTTGGCGTTGGACAGGGCGGCAACAGCCTGGTTGGCCTGCTCCTTGATGTCCTGCCAGGCCTTGACCAGGGCCGTCACCTGGATGGGAGTCAGTTTGTCCGACGACTTCTCGTTCATCTGCACGGACAGCAAGTTGTCTGAGACGCCGCTCCAGATCTCGTTGAGGACATCGTTGGCCTCCACGGTGTTGGCCAGAGCGTTGGCCAGGAGGGACATGCTGGTGGTGAGAGTTTGCAGCTGCGCCTGAAGGCGGTTGAGGCTGTCGACGAGCTCCTTCAAGCGGGACTTCTCCTTGTAGAGGGCGGCGAAGTCGTCCGCGAAGGTGGCCAGCTTCATGCCGAGCAGGAAGGCGAGCTGCACCAGGCTCTTGTCATCCTCGGACTGGAGGGCGAACAGATCCTTGAGAAGGGTCAGGAGAGTCTTGCCGACGTTCATGTTGGCGATCTGGCCCTGCATCGTCTGGATCTGCTCCGACAGGCCCTTGATGCGAGTGGTGGTGGCGTTGATGTTGGTCTTGAGAGCATCGCTGAACTTGATGAGCTGTGTAGAGAAATGAAGGTCAGCATTACCAGTTCTTTTATCGTTGATGTTCCCTTCCATATCTCTTTAGAGGCTATCAGGCCGAACTCACGCGCTTGAACATGTCCGCCTTCTCAGCGTTCTTGGCATCGATCTGGTCGGCATACTTGGACACGATGGGGCCCACGGACTCCGCCAGGCTTGAGGCATCGAATAAAAAGCAAACATCAGCGTTGATCAACGTAAATATTCGCCAGTAGAACTCACTCGGCAGGGGACAGGGACCGCGCCAGGGTGCTGGTCACAGTGGCATAGCCAATGAGGTTTCGGCATAGCTGCTTCTCAAAGTCGGTCCAGGCTAGGAAGCTCGACTGGCCGTCTAGGAACATCTGACGAGTACTTCCAAGACTGGCAACCGCGATCAATTTGTCGGCATCGCCGCCAGAATCGGCATTCTCAGGGGCTTTGAGGTTCTCGAGGAAGGGGAAGGAGAAGATGTCGGAGAAGGAGGAGGTGGCCGAGGAGTAGGAGTTGGTGAAAAGGGTGAGAGCCTGTGAGAGGTCTTTCTTGGGGCTAAGAAGGGATACGATGCTGACAGTTGCAGCATCCCTGGCCACAACCTTGGGCTTGGGCAGAGGCACGGGGACAGTGTTTCCATCGCCATCAACGGTGGCAAACATGGGCTTCTCCGCGAAGGCATCAGCCGAGGCACCAGAGGTCCTGAGGCCCCTTTTACGGCTGGCTAGGCCTGAGAGGGTGCTGGAATCCAGCACATGGCGCAAGTTCACGGGGATAGGGGTGACAAGAACGGAAGACATGGCGATGTTATCACGCGGGAAGAAGGAAGTGATGAGGGGCTTTGTGAGAGAGCACTAGGAGGAAGGGAGATTCGAGGCGAGGAATTTGGGAAGAAGAATGGGCAAGAAGGGTTTTTGGTGGTCTGGATAGTGGGCAGATGGTGGATTTGGTGGAGGTGTTTGGGTTGGCAGATGAGGAGAGATACCCAGCCGAGGCCGCAGTGCTCGTCTTATAACCCTTGGGATACTGGCCACACGTATAGACGACATCTGTGACAAGAAGAGCTGGCCTTCCTTGGAGACTTTTGGAGACGTGGATGAGGGCTGTGTTGTTGGGCAGGATGGCGATATCGGACCCCCTAGCACTTGTCGATCCCCCCCTCCCTACCTCTGTTCGGGCTTGGACAACGCCATCGCCATAGGGACCTTCCGCTTCCGCCTCTAGGTTCTCTTGGCGCTCCTGCAAGCGTCGGGGCGCTATTATCCTGGTGACGCGGATGGGCCGATGTGGCACGGGCTCCGGCTCTCCACGGTTCCCAGCTCCCGCCGTGCCAGGTCTAGCGGCATGCAGCATTGTCGAGCGCCAAGCTGAAAACAGGGTGTGCAGCTGTCAACAACGCGGGTTCCGTTCATCAAGTCCGACAGTTTGGAGGAATGGCATGTACCGCAAATGGTCATGGCGGGCTTCGCGGGTCGGTTCCTTGCGCGTGGTGCTGTCAAATGCAGCCAGCGGGACATGACATCAAAAAAGGCCCGGTGGCGGGGCGATCATTTTGCCTAACTGGGGCCTCTTTTAGGCTAGCGGGCAGTTGACGCTGGCTGCCGATCGCCGAAAAGAGGGCGCCAGTCACATCAGTGATCTGCCGATGACCTCGCCATATTTCTCCACCTCGGGACTGAGCTGATCAATTATTGCCCGGCCGCGTCTGCATGGCGACGATCTGGACTGGTCTTCGGCCACGCCGTCGTCACCACGGTAATCCCGATCCCGGAGAGCCTCCAGCGGCGTAGCGGTGCTTGTGGCGGGATACCTCGTTTGGAGGGGTCGAGGTCACGAACATGGCCTTCCTTGAGTCCGAGTGCAGCTCAGTGTTGTGCCGAAGCTACTAACATCAAGTCGTGTCCGAGCTGTGTCTGTCTCGTGCATTAAAGCCAGTCCTATACCCCTCAATATCCCATCTTCTCCGTTTCCCAACCCAGACCAGTTCCCTCCCCAGCACTCATCATACATCTGGACTGGACTCCTGATCTTTTCTCCATACAGCGCTTCTCCTTCGCACAGACATTTTGCTATCCTTCTTCTTCCCTCCTCCTTCTCATCCTCTTCCCAGCTCTCATCTCCCCTCATCTATAGTTGATACCTCCTATCTTCTAGTCACCATGCCCAGCGCAGCACCTGCCGAGTACAAGGCGCTGGCCCCTTACGGCTTCGAAGGCGTGGGAGACTGCACGATTAATCTCCAGACGGTGCTGGAGTGTATCAAAGATCTCAAAAGCAACCCCTTCGTGGTTGCTGCTGCGGATGGCAGTCCCTCGCCGTCCGAGTCTCCCTTTGCCCTGCTCTCTTCTGCCTCCACATCCGTCGGCACTCTTTCCACCTTCCCTATTAATGCCTTCCGCTCAGCGGCGGCGTATGCCAATGTCATTATGACCCTTGCGCCTAACGCGTCGGACCTTGAGGGCTTCTGCAAGGCGCTCGACGGTGCCCTCAAGGCGATCCCCAAAGTTGATCAAGATGCCGCTGCGGAGACCGGCAAGGTATGTGGAAAGCATATCCCCGTTGCCAGTTTTATAGGGGACTGACAGTGAAACGCCACAGTCCGCCTCAAATGATATCGGCAACGCCAGTGGTCCCATCTCCTCGGCTGCGGTGGCAGCCAAGAGGATCAAGCTCGCCCTCGCGGCCATCACGGCGGGGAAGCCACCGTCGCCGACCCCCCTCGACGGCGTCAGCCTGCTGAGTGCCGTGGCGGGCTGCTTCAAGCCCATCACGGGCGATCTGGACATCACCAAGCCCGGGGCTCAGGCCAAGCTGCTCTCCCTCGCCGGCCTGACCATCTCGTCCTCCAACATGCTCAAGACCTTTGATCAGATCCTCGCCTCCAACAAAGCCGAGGCGCAGAAGATTGTCACCAACTGGAACTCGTGCACTTCCAAGCTCAACCAGGCTTCTTCGTTGTTCGACCAGACGAGCTTCGCGGTTGACACGTTCCTGCGTGCGCTGAGCGGTTGCCAGACTGCCATTAGCAACCTGCCGGCCGGCATCGCTCGGTTCCGCCGCTCCTTCGACAACCCGCCCAAAGGCTGGGAGCAGGGGAACACGGACATGGTCGCGACCTGGCAGGTCATCAGCAGCAACCTCCTGGGTTACATCACGCTGGCCACGCAGGGGCTCCCTGCCACCATGAGTCTCCTTTCCGTCAACAACGTGAGGGTCCCTGAGGTCTACAGCATGGCCGAGTCAGCCCTGTTGTCTGCCGGGCTTAACGGTAGTAGTGACAAAAAATCCCCTGAGGACATGAGGGACGCGTTTGGCCCGCCGTCGTACATGGACACTCTCCTTGCCGACATGGGACCCGAGTCCGGCCGCATCAACAAGGCCCTCAGCGACTTCCTAGCCATCCCCTACGTCAACGCCTTCAAGGTGACCACCAAGCAGGGCTTGGAGACCGATCTGCGCTCCGTCGTGCTGGACATTCGGGCCAAGTATCTTGCTCTGCAGACAAAGTCGCTGCCTATCATCAGGGATATCAGCGCGTACTCGCTGGTGTCTCAGGTTCTCCTGCCCAAGGTCAACCAACCCGGAGGCATCCCCCTCGAAACCTTCCTTGGGGAGGCCACCACGCTCGTAATGGTAAGTGCATCATCCTGTCCGGGAAAGCCTGCGAATCGACCTGGGACGGGAGGAGGATCTAATGGGCTGACGAGATATAAAAACAATAGCGCCACGGCCAAAAGGCAAAGGCTATCGCCGAGGAGACTCATGCTCTTCAGCAGGAGTTCCAGGAGATCATGGATCAGCTCCAGAAACAGCTCATGCAGGTCGTGAAACAAATTGAGGAGCAGAAGGCAGCTCTTACTCAGGCCGAGAAGGAGTACAAGTGTGAGTACCCTCTGTTTACCTCCTTCTTCAAGTCAATGACCTTGCCGATAAGACGCTGATGAGTTTGGGTGACAAGATGCCTGGATCACGGCCGTCCTGGAGGGTATCATGACACTGGCCTTCGCTGCCGGTGCCATTACCTCCCTGATGAGCGGAGCTGCCCCTGCCGCGGGCTCGCTGGCCATCAAGGCAGGGCTTGCCCTTAAAGAGACGATCCAGACGACGCTCAAAGCAGTGGGCCTTGCCCAGGTCATCGAGAATCTCAAGGCGTCCATCGCGCGGGCACAGGAGAGCAAGAGGCAGCTGGAGACGGTGATACCCATGTTTGGGTCCATCCTGGCCATGATGAACAAGATCGGCGACGGCTGGGACATGATCAGCAGCAACTTGGGCGACGTGGAGATGATGTATGAGCTTTGGTAAGTCGCACCTTCCCGCCCTTGTCTTCCTGTGTCTCGCTGCACAATGACCGAACTAATAATCATGGCACCCGTCTGCTTAGGAGCAACCCCAAGTTCTTCACCCTGTCGAACCTGGAGCTTACCCTGGAATCCTGGATCAACGTACGCAAGGGCGTGCAAGCCTACGTTGAGGTCGTCACCGGCACCGCCATAGAATCCCACGGCGACGACAAACCCGACACCCACAACCTCTTGTCGATCGAAAGCCTACCAGTCTACACCGAAAGCGCAGTCGAGGCCCAGCCGGTCAGCGCCGAGGACCACGAGCTGGGCCTCATGACCCTGATGGCGACTTCGGCCAAGCACGACGTCGACGCCTTCTTTTCCGGCCCGACGCTGCGCGGCCACCCGCCCTCGCCGCAGGAGCTGGCCTCGCTCGCGACGCAGTGGGCAGAGGTGGCGCAGGCCCTCCGCAGCGTGGGGCAGAACGACCTGGCGGTGCCAGTCGAAGGGCTGTGCAACTCGCTCACCTCGATCGGCATCCCGCGCGTGCACGCCGCCGTGCGGTCGCTCCTCGAGTTCGCGCGGGCCCAGCCGCAGGTTCCCAACCTGCCCGTGTCCGAGGCGGACTGGGCGACCTTCTACCAGTCGCGCGTCGCGCGCCTGGCCCAGGGCCGCAACACGTCGGCACTCGTGGACTCGGCGCTGCGCGATCTGCAGGCGCAGGCACGCAACGCGCTCGACTTCACAAAGGCTCGCTACTCGGAGCTGCAGCAGCAGCAGCAGCAGCTGATGCAGAAGATCGCCGACATGCACCGCGACCTGGCCGAGAAGCAGGCCAAGATGGCGGCCATCATGTCGGGCGTCGGCGCCATCTTCGGCTGGGTCACCGTCCAGGCCATCAGGGTCGCCATCGAGGCCATCATGGGCAACCTGAACAGCGCCTACCGGCAGCAGGCCCAGCTGGGCGCGCAGGTCAACGCCATGGGCCACACCATCAACGTCGTCAGCATGAGCCAGGATCAGCTGAGCAACCTATTTGGCCTCTCGGCCTCCATAGCCCTGTTCTGGGCCGACATGACGACCGAGGCCAACACGGCCTCGGACCTGTGGGTCGTCCTGAAGAAGATGAAGGAGCTCGAGATTGGTCTCTACGAGGCTACGTGGGATGCTGTCGTCAAGTCCTTTGGCGCCTGGGACGGTGTGGTTTAAACTGTTTTGGGAAGAAAGGGAAAGGATAGTATTGAGAGAGGTAGTCTAGAAAGTACACAGGTGTTCCACCTCAGAAAACATGAACAAAAAGGTCCGACTTGATGATTTATAGGCACTGCAGGTTCACTTGCGCGCGAGCTGTACGTAGCCTCGCCGGGCCGCCTAGAGCAGGAAAGAAGAAGAGAAGATCGGTTTCCGCCGCCGGAGCTAGACGTTGCCATGCATTCCTTCTTCATATGGTAGAAGGACGTCCGAGGACGACCGAGTGGGGTTCGAGTCGGGAAACTGGTGGACGGCACCGCCCAGAGCGATGACGCAGGCCGTTTCGAGCCAAACCCAGGTGTTCATGAGACGGACGATATGTCCGAGCAACGTAAACTCCAGGAATCGAGGTCTCACGCCAAAGATGCGTTGGCCTTCTCGTAGCCAAAAAGCCCAGGCTGCGATCGCCTAGGCCAAAACGGTGCCAGACATCACGCCACCAAATCCGCCGCAAGACCAACCACCCGCCTCTTCACAGGCTTCCCACGTGCCTGCTCTCCACCAGCTGCAATCACGCAACAACTTGCCTGTAAAAGCTGCGCAAGCGCCGGAGGAAGGTCCGAACCAGAGCTTGCGGTGCGTAGGGAATGTGAACATGGCCAGGAGTGACGCTGACTGCGGAAAGAGGCAAAGTACGGTTAATTATCCGTTCAAACTTGTGGAATTGACGGGGACGTATTTCCGTCACGGGAACTCACCGCTATAGCCCTCGAGTACTCCGCAAGCCGGACATTCATCCCCGTCGAACAGAGTCGCAGTCACCGTCGGCGCCAGCCACTCGAGGATGCCGATGGCCAGGAGCGAGCACAAGGCCATCTGGGGCACGTGGTGGTCGGTCTCAAAGTCGAAAATCGCCATAACGATGCGGCGAATGATGACCAGCTCATCCTTGAGGCCGTCGGAGATAGGCTTCTTGCCGGACTCCAGGTCCCAGACGTAGCTGGTGAGGCAGTCGAAGATCGTTCGGTGGAATGCCTTGACGATGGGATCGTCGAGGCCGGAGAGGTCGGCGCTCTTGCGAATTCTAGACTTGACCACTTCGCCAAAATCACCGTTCCGGTGCAAAAGGTCTACGATCTGCCAGGCGCGCTGGTCGGCCTGCTTCTGCTTCTTGGGAACAACCATGGTCTCGGTTGGCTGGTTTATCTGGTGTGTTTTGGTTTATTAGGCGCTTGTAAGTTGCTGGTAAAGGCCAAGGACTTGGTAGGGATGGGAGCTTACAACTTCTGGCAAGAACCAAGGACCCGGCAGGACTGGCGTTTATAAATCGCGAATAAAACCCGGTGGTGAATCAACCTAAAGCCTGACCAGAAAAAGAAAAAGAAAAAGAAAAAAGATACCAGATAAAGCGAGGCTTATCGAAAGGATTCCTTAGGCCGTAGAACCCCGAAGAATCTTTGTAGGACCCCACCTTTTTATGGACCTGAATCGTTGCGTTTTCTTCCAAGGTGCTCTTCGTTCCGTTTCTTTCCATCGACCTTCCAAACCAACACCTCTGGGAAATACCAATGTTGGCAACGCACTTTTCAAACCTGCCAAATTCTACTTGTTCTGTTGATAGAGCTTTCTCCTTCCCTCAGCCAGGAAGGCCAAGACATCTCGGTTTTCAAAACTTTTTCTACCATTTTGACATGCATCAAACACCGCCGCTGGCAAAGTGTTGATCCAGCACCTGCTCGACCAGCCCTTGGCGTTTCTGGATTGCATAGCACGAAGCGCGCTTCTGGCTTGCAAGGCAGAGGTGAAGGCGATATACCAGATACCCTCAACTAGATCTACCGGGGGGGCTAGACGACAGCCTGAAGCACGTGGCGTGGTGTTCCTCCTGACCACTCACGAGGGCAGTAGCGCCAACATGAGCAGCTCTACGAACAGCGACCGGGTACGTGGCCTTGCCAACTCCAGTCATCGACTCATTTCAACCTCCATGCCCTCTGACAGACGATATTCAGCTCATTTCCTCGAGCAGGTCTCCCCCATCGCGAGTTGGCACGGTTTTTGCTTGAGATGATTATTCAACGATAGTCAATTCCAGGCCTTCATTCCGCCAGCAACGATCCCGTCTTCGACGCGGCCGGAGTCGAGGCAGCGTTTGCCAAACTCCTCCGTCAATGCGGGGTTGAGCCTGGCTGGACCTGGAAGTCTGCGCATACTCAGCCTACCGTGATAGATTCTTGGCGTGAGAACTCGAAGGGCATGGATATATCCAATCTGCCGACCGGTTGATAGAAACTCAATGGATCACAAAAAAATCAAGTAAGTTCTCCCGCTCATGTCCCCTCGGCACATCCTCACTCATGCCTGAAAAATAACGAATTATCTTCGCATGTCGACATTAGCTGACCCAGCTCACCAATTGTTACAACAGCTCTTTTTTACACTTCAGTCCTTGGAGTTCTTATTCAAGCCCTTGCGAGTCACAACGACGCTTGCACGGTTTACGACGTCACGATTTCTCGGCGAGGGGGTTTTGTCGTTGGAAGCAACGAGTATCGCAGAGGGAGCGGGTCGCCGAAGCGCGGGGGGTCGACCTACGAGCAGGACAATAGAGATCGAGCAATTCAGTTTACTGCATGCGCCTCTACTTTGCAATACAGACTATATTTTACGATGATTCTTCTTCGATACAACCCTTGCTCCCGGTAGCACAGAGAAATTCCCCATTGGCTGCTGCCTCCACGTGCCCAGCATTTCAGCCGCACATGCCATAAGCACAGCCACCGCCACTAGACAAATAAAAAGCCAGGCTTCCCCTCACGAGCCGAAAGCCGTGAATCTTCTAATTAGTCCGTCTCACGCACCATCCATACTTCCAAACTGCTACAAGGGACCAACCGAATATTTGTCGCCTGCCGAGTTCTCGCAGCTGTATAGATGGATACTCGCGATGAGGATGTCACCACGGAGGAAATCCGGCGGCGAATGGACGCCATAATGGATGACTTGCGCCAGCAAGTTCTCAAGACGGGGTACCGCTGCAATGTCGGCCGCCAGGTTCCGCTACGCCTTCCACCCCCTGGTTCCTCTCCAAGGCGGAACGAAAGCAATCTCAAAGGTGCCGTGCTCATGGCTGCTCTGCTTGGGCTTTGCAACGCCAGACTCTTCGGCATCTGGGGGCTGATCCTCATGTCTGCGTACCTGTCGGAGCTCACCTTTCTGATAACGCGCGAGGAGCCGCATAATGCCCATGCCTTTGAGACTTTTCACATCAAGGCCAAGGGGTTTATCGTCCACACCATAACCCTGTCATTAATGCCTTTTGTTCGTCGTGGCATCTTCCGGATCGTTTCCGTCATTGCTACCTTGCCACAGCTATCAGCCACTGCTTCCCAGAGTCCCGACGTCCTTGCCAGGCTTCTTTCGGTTCTGCTGATTTGCTTCAGCATAGTGTGGGCGGCAAGGCGAGGATCCATTCGAATGTCGCGGCTAGCATCAATATGGAAACCATGTAAACTCTCCCTAAGAAGTTCCTTTGCCTTGCCCCGTTTTCCGTACTTTCATGCTTATCGGCTAACGTCCCTAGTTGTTCCAATTGTGCCTAGTGTATCCACCATATGGCGGAACCACCGCCATCGTCGTTATCCTACTCGAGACTCTACGCGGGGTTCAGAAAGCCGCGGCCTGGCGCCGCAGGCTACACGCCAAGCTTGCGGGTGTCCCCGCTGCGCTTCACCTCCCAAGATATCTACTCCCTGGGCCGCCACGCTCTCCACCACAATCATGGGGCTACCGGCCGCTCACCCAGCCTAGACAGATCCGGCTAGTTCGGCTACATCGCTGGGTCCCTTTTCGGGGTGTTCGGGCAACAATAACACACGTGGAGCTTGAGAACCCACCGCTTTACGATGCCATTTCGTACCACTGGGGGACTTCCGAAGAGCGGCGCCGGCTTAAGGTGCTAGACGAGATAGGCGCGTCCTCCAGTCCCAGGTGGCTCGAGGTGTCCGAGCCAACTTATGACGCGCTTTACAACTTATCCTCCCCTTGGGAAACTCGGCTGCTATGGATCGACGCCGTTTGTATCGACCAATCACCGCACCCTAGGAACACGGAGAAAGTGACACGCGAACTTAGCTTTGACAGTTATTGGGGCGCTTACAGAGGCTGCCAACAGATGCACAAAAATCTTGCAATAGATAAACGCCTGACCCCGCAGTTGGGAAACGCGCCCTTGGGATGCATACCCTAGTTCGGCATCAGTACCCGAGTTAGGAATGCACGGGCCCCCAGCCCCTTTATATAATAAGGGCTGCCCAAGGGCCCTGGATTGCTAAAAAGGGGAATTCTCTAAGCATTTTTTAAAATTTTAGAAAAATTATTAGCAAATATAGGATTTTTCTTAAATTTGCACTTTGTATTTTTGTTATAAATAATTCTTTTTTCCCTTAAAACCGCCCTATAACAGCCTTTTATCTTTTTTTTTAAATTTTGGAAAAGCTGTTCTAATAAAAATTCACCCTTTTAATAAGCCCAATGTTACAATCACAGGCCTTCTGCTCCTAGGGTAGGGCACCTAGGGGCGGTGTTGAGCAGTACTGGGGTGCAAGGTCGCCTTGCACGTGATCTGGTAGAACAGTTGTCTGTATTTTGCTTGCCCAAAAGGTTGCCTTAAACCTAACTTAGGTTGACTGATGCCGAAGCCTCAGTCAAGAACTACCTAGCACCGTAGGAGACCTTGCCTTATATACCCATAATTTCCCCTACCATGTCCGTGCTATATCTGTTATGTTGTATAACGAATATATCACCGTGCTATGTTTGTTATGTCGTATAGCGAACATATCACCGTGCTATATCTGTTATGTTGCATAGCAAACATATCAGTTTTATCACCCGTGCTTAGGTAAGTGTTTAGTTATGTGACTCCCTCCTGGCCTTGGTCACTCGGCCCATGGCTTGCATAATTGCGGGGTAAAGGCGTCCCGCTGGGGGTTAGCCCCAGCCCTTCCGTCCCCTGCCAGTTGTGGTCGTAACACCCAACTGCTTTTTTTGTGGCTATTATCTTTAAAAATGCTATTATAATATTATATTTTTGGGCAATAAATCTAGCAAATATTTAAGGAAAATATTCCAAAATAAAAAACAAAAAAAGTTTTATTAATATTTAAACCCTAATATTATTTATTCCAGCCCTTTTTCAGTACCTATATTGTATATAACCCATTATTTTAGGTTTTTTTTAATATTAATACCACCTTATTAAATTCGAAAAAAAAATTTAAAACCGATGCATTAATTGGTTCATTTATTATAAAACTTTATTAGGAATAATAATCGGCCTTTAATAAGTTATTTGCCCTTTTATTATCCCCTAAATCCAGCAAATATTAGCGGATTTTTCTAAGCAAATTTTTACGATAAAATTCGAGCTATATTATTATTTCCCCTATTATAACCAGTTTTATAAGTGAAAATTATTTAACCCAAATCGAACGCAAACAGTATGCCCTAAAATAAAATTTTGAAAATAAATTTAAAATTTTTAACAAAAATTTTAATTTTGTTTTTAATTTAATATAAACCGCTTTTGATAAAATAAATTAGCAATAATATCAAACGGTTAAATTTTTAAAATGAAACACCAAAAAGCAGGTTTATAATTTTAAAAAACAAAATGGACAAATTAAATGCGTTATTAATATTATTAAAATATATTTTTGTAATAAAATAATTTAAATTATAAACCTTTTTATATAAAAAATAAATAAAAACCAAAAAGATTTTACAGTTCTGATACAAATAATAACGGATATTATTAAGGAAATTTCGGAAAATTTTTATAATTTTATAAAAATATATGAGGTTTTTATTAAAAAATTTGATAATATTTTCGGAATTTTTAAGCCCAAAATTAAAAAATTCCGGAAAAAGGTAAATAATATTACCTTTTTGATATATGGTTTAAAAACGGACGTACAGGATATAATATTTATTAATAATTTTAATAAATGTTGCAATACTTTTGCCCAGAATATTTAAAAGGGCGTAAATATTATTAAGGAATATAATAAAACTATTATAACCTTTTAATATAACCTGGGAATTTTTACCGAGGTATATAAGGATTAAGCCAAAAAAATTACCCGAATTTTTTTTTTACCGTTATTTTTTTATATAAAAAGCATATGGCTATTTATTAATAATTTTATTATAATAAATAATAGTTTGATAAGTATAATTAGCACAGGTAAAATACCGGAGATAATTATGCAGAAAATTATATAAAAGGAACCTTTTCGGTTCCCCAAGCCAGGAAATTTCCGTTTTAAAAGCGCCAGTTAATTTTGCAATAAATAGGATACTATAATAATGGATATAAACGGGATGCTTATTTTATATACCCCTTTAATTTTCGAAAATTTTTAAAAGAAAGGCAAAAAACGATAATTAATGCGGATTAATCCTGATTAAAATTATCCAGCCATATGCCGGATTTATAATACAAGGCATGGTTGAAAAAAATTTATTAGGGATTTATTATTAGTTATACCGTTATTTTGGCCTTTTGAAAAAGCATTCCGAATCGAATTATTATTCTGGAAATTGTTAAAAAATAATTAGGAAAATTTTGGAAATAATACAAAAATATCCGTATTATTTACCAAACTGTGGTTTATATAATTCAAAATCAGATTATTTTTATCCAGGCATAATTCCGAAAATTCGAAAAAAATATAATCGAATAAAATTATTAATTTGCGGAAAAAGTTTGGAATATTTTAATTAAAATAGCCCGGAATAAACTAATTAAGGAATATGCCTTTAATTAAATTATTTAGGCCCAAAAAAATTACCGGGCAATTTTAATAATTATATATTTTTGTTTTAAGTTAATAATAATAAATGTGAAAATTTGGGCAAAAACGATTAAAGGATAAGTTTAAAATATTAAACGATATTTTAAAAATACCAAATAATAACAAAAATAAATAAAATATTAATAAAGCATTATGGAAGGATAAATTACCGAATTAGCAGTTTAACAGGAAGATGTTACAAACGGTTCTCTGCTCCTAGGGTAGGGTACGCTAAGAAAGGTATTAAGCAGTACGGTTTTTATAAGGTTGCCTTGTGCTGGGAATTGGGGTAATAATAAAGGTTTCGATTGCTTGCCCAAGGGGGTGCCTTGGAGCTAATTTAGATTGATTAATACCAAAGCCTTAATTACGAATTACCTAATACAATAAGAAACTTTTGTTTTATATATCCATAATTTTTCCGTGCCAAACCTGTGCTATGTTTGTTATGTTATATAGCAAATATATCACTGTGCTATATTTGTTATGTTATATAACGAATATATTATTATGCTATATTTGTTATATCGTATAACAAACATATTACCCGTGCTTAGGTAAGTGCCTAGTTACGTAACTCCTTATTTGCCTGTCCTTAATTATTTGGCCCTTGGCTTTTATAATTGCAGGGTAAAAATGTTTTGTTAAAGGTTGGTCCTAGCCTTTTTGCCTTTTGCCAGTTATGGTTATAACACCAGGTTTCTCTTTTTTAGGCCAAATCTTTTTGGTTATATTTATAGCCCTATTTTTTTGATAATAATAAATATTTCCCTTTTTTATTAATTTTTGTTCCCTTTTTTTTTAACAGAATATTTGATCGGGTGCAAAAGCAAAAAGCTATTAATGCGCAATTTACTGTTCGCTGCAATAACCTGCTTGTTATCCTTTTATTATTTTCCACCAAAATGCTTTTTTATTTTGCTTGTAAAGCGTTAGGATTTGTGCATTATGCTATATCCTTTTGCAATTTTTTTAGGTGTATCAAATATATTTATTAAGGATATTTTCGGTGCAACGTGCTAGGTTTTTTTTTGTTTTAGTTTGAAAAGTTTAGTTATTAATATTTTAGGATAAGGGTTAAACTGGAAGCAGCAAAGGAAAAGTGCTATTATGCTAATATTAAGGTTAAGCATTTATACAAGCAAAAAAAAATCCGTTGCGGGATTAACATTGTGAAAAAGCTGAAGCGGGTTAAGCGGGAGGAAGCCGAACAGGCGGCCGCGCAGGCCCTTATCGCGCTTTCAAATTTGTTAGCCCCCGATTTTCCTTTATTATTTCCGAGCTGGGCCGATCATAAGGTTAATTTTAACCTTAATTTGCTGGCCCTGTTTTAACCAGATAAGTTATTTTGGTACAGGCATTTCGAGCCAAAATCCAAATTTCGGCACTGGTATTAACTTTTTACCAAGGGCTTTTTGCCGGTACTCCTTAAAAGCCTCTGGTGCATTTTTTAGGTTTATTTTTTTTTCCCAAATGCTTTTTTCGATTTTATATCCTGCCTATTTAACCAAATAATGTTTGGTTTTGTTGATAACTTTTTTGTCCAAAATTTTTTCGATTTTATACTTTTATTTTGGGTTAATTTTTATTAATTTGTTATTTTTAAACCCTAATGGTGCTAGTTTAAATAAATTGATATAAAAAACCGGGTGGTTGTGTATGGTTAGTAATAGTTAAAATTTATAATTAACGTTGGAAATTTTTTTTAAAATTTTAAATAATCCCAATTTTTTGTAATTTAACTTATTATTTAATTGTTTTGTTTTGATATTATATTAAAAAAGATAAATATTATCCTTTTTTTTAAAAGTTGGTTTTTTGATCCTTTTTTTGTTAGTTTGTATAGATATGCATTATTATAATTTTTTTAGCTTTACCTGGAGGTTTTTGTGCAGTTTGGTAAATTTTTTCACCTATATTTCTGCTATTGGGATATATAATTTTGCTTTGGATTTTTTATATACCGTAAATATATACCCGTAATTTGTATAAAACGGCATAATTCCCGTACTTTTGTATATTAAATTATTATACGCAAACTGAGCCATAAAAAATAATTATACCCAGTTATTTTATTTATAACTAATAAAATAATATAAATATTATTTTATGGTTTGATTTGTTCGTTTTATTTATTTATCCGTTTAAGGATAATAAACTGTAAAAAAAGCATATTCCGCGCCTAAATTTGCCGTAAGTTATTTTTAAAATTTATTATTGAACAATTTGTTTCGGTTTAAAATTATACATTTTGGGGTTTTATATTTTGCAATTATATTTTGGATAAAAATATAAACTAGGTTTATAATTTTTGCGTTTTCCTTAAACGGCAGGTATATAATATATTTGGTAAATCGGTTAATTATTACCATAATGCTATTATATTAAATATTTATAAAGGATTCCTTTAATTTGGATAGCCCTGTAATAAAATCCGCCGTGATTTTTTGCCATACTTTGCTAAATGCTGGCAAAGGTTGCAATAACCTATAAAATTTATGCCTATTGGCTTTATTTTTTGCACAATTTTTGCAATTTTTAATTACATTTTATATTTTGGCACAAGTTTTTATAAACCTGTAATATTACCAAAGCTTTTTCCAGGTTTTAATAACCCCTTAATATTTATTAATTATCTGGCTATAAATTTGCTGGATTTTTTTTGGGGTCCAATTTTTTTATCGGGTTATTTTAACCAATGCCTGTTATGCCGGAATTAGGGATTTGTTTGATTTTTTAGCCAAAATTGCATATATTTTTGGTAGCATATTTATTTAATGGTTTAATTAGCAGTTTAAAGCATTTGTTTGGCCGTTTTTTGACCTTTTCCTAACCTTAATTCGAAAATTATAATTTTAAAAAAATTAGCTTTATTAAATTTGTTTTTTATTCAGCGCTTAATTAGTGGTAAATTGTAATAGGTTTTTATGGTTGGTATATATTATAATTTGGTGGTTGGCTTTGTACAAATATACTTTTTATTTTTCCAGAACTTTAATAATAGCAAAAAGTTCCTTATTATGGATTTGGTAGTTTAGTTTAGGTTTATTTAATTTTTGCAAAAAAAATGCGCAAAAGTGCAACCTTTTTTGATCGTTTTGTTATTTTAGCTATCTTTCGATAGCAAAATTCGATATATTAATTTTAACCTTAAAAAGTTTTCCTGGGTTTGGTATTATTAGTACCGGTATTTGAATAATGGCTTTTTTTAATAAATCGAAAATTATTTATTTTTATATCCCCCAATAAAACTGGGTGTTATTTTTGGTAAAATCCGTAAATAGTATAGCTTTTTTGTTAAAATTTCGGATAAATTTTCGGTAAAAGTTTAAAAATCCCAGGAAATTTTATATTTTTTTAACCGTGATAAATATAGGCTAGTTTTTTACCGCCTGTACTTTTTTGGGTTTTATCCGAATTTTTCTTTATTTGATAATAAATCCGAAAAAAGTTATTTTTAGGAAATGCTATATATATTTATCCGGGTTAACCAGAAGCTTTATATCCTGCAATTTTTGTAATATTTTATATATATATTGTTTATATTTTTCCAGCATTTTTGAAAAAATCAGGATATTATTCAGGTATGCAAGGATAAAAATATCGAGAAATTTTTATAATATATGGTTAATTATTCGTTAGAATATGGCTGGTATATTGGTAAGTTTGAAAATTATTATTAATAATTTAAAAGTTTTAAATTTGGTTCGAAAAGCGGTTTTTTATTTATTACCCTTTTTAATCCTTAATAGGCTATAAGCTTTATATAGGTTTAGGGCTGTAAATTACCGATTTTTCCCGAGCTTATTTTTAAATTTGTTAATTAGGGGTAAAAAATATCGATTTTTTATTATTTCCTGATTTAACGGACAGTAATTAATATATATCCATTTTTTTTTATTTTTTTTAGGAATAAACAAAATTTTATATCCCATAAGGAAATTAAAAGGTTTGGTAAATCCTTTTTTAATTTTTTCCTTTAATTGTTTTTATAGCAGCTTTTTTTGCTAAGGGTTTAATTAATACAATTTTTGGTATTTAAGTTATGCTTCCGGTTTAAGTTTAATTTTGTAATCAAACGGTCCGTATTTTGGTAATACTGTTTCCAAATTTTTCTGAAATAACTTTCAATATTTATAATATTTTTTAAAAATGTTTTTAAATCCATTTTTAATAATTTTTTGCTTATCGGGTTTGTTTGTATTTGTATTTATCGGTATTTTGGTTAGTGCGGTTTGTTAGGGCTAATTGTTATATTTTGCCGCCGTTGCGGTTATCCTTTCCGGTATCCGATTTTTATTACCCGAGGCCTGTGGCTGTTGGGCTTTTTTGCTAATTAATAATAATTTCCTCCATTAAATTTGTTCGGTAATCCAATTTATTAGAGAATTATACTTTTTAAATTATGGAAAGCCTAAAATTAGGTTTTTTTTTTCTGTATTTATAATATTCAGGGTTATTTTGCAGGTTTTTTCCAAAAATTGAAATTTGAAATGATCAATTTTAGTATCGATTTTTCCTTTATTAAATATAATTGGCTTTTATTTTATTATTATAAAATTATATGGTTCTTTTTTCTGATATATTAAAATGCCGTACTTTTTTACCGCTTTTGGTAAAAAATAATTTTTTTATATTCCGCAATCGATCATAATTTTTATTTTTTATCCTTTTTAGTATATTATTATTCTGATATATTTGTACTGATTATTAATTATTGCTGTTAAGGTTTTTGCAGGTTATTATTATTCTGCCTGTACCTTTTTTTCGGATAAACCCTTTAATTTTTTGCTTGGGGTGCCTTTTTCCGGTCCCCGGTTGCCCTTATTAAACGGATAAATTTGTTTATCCAGGTTTGCGCTTTTTTTTATATGGATTTTGTTATTACAAACGGTTCTCTGCTCCTAGGGTAGGGTACGCTAGGAAAGGTGCTAAACAGTATGATCTTCACAAGGTCGCTTGTGCTAAAAAACTGGAATAATAACAAAGGTCTCGATTGTTTGCCCAAAAGGTTGCCTTGGAGCTAACTTAGGTTAACTAATGCCGAGGCTTCAGTTAAAGCTATCTTAACACAGTAAAAAACCCTTGCCTTATATACCAGCAACCCTTCCATATTATATTTGTGCTATATTTGCTATATTGCATAGCGGATATATCACTGTGCTATATTTGTTATATCACATAACAAATATATCACCCGTGCTTAAATAAATGCCTAATCACGTAACTTTTTTCCCAGCTTGGCTTTAATTATTCGGCCTTTGGCCTTTATAATTGCAGGGTAAAGGCATCCCGCTGGGGATTAGCCCCAGCCCTTCTGTTTTTTGCCAGCTGTGATTATAATATTAGGTTTCCCTTTTTAGGCCAAATTTTTTTGGCCAAAACCTGCAGTTCTGTTTTTTTATTAATGGTAAATATTTTTTTTCCTTATTATTTCCTGTCCCCTCCTTCCTGACAAAATATTTGGTTGGGTGCAAAAACGAAAAACTATTAACGCACGATTCACCGTTCGCTATAACAACCTATTTGTTATCCTTTTATCGTTTTCCACCGAAATGCCTTTTTGTTTTATTTATAAAGCGCTAAAATTTGCGCGCTGCGCTATATCCCCCCGCAATTTTTTTAGGTGCATTAAATGCGTTCGTTAAAAATATTTTCGGTGCAACATGCTAGATTTTTCTCTGTTCCAGCTTGAAAAACTTAGTTATTAATATTTTAAAATAAGGGCTAAATTAAAAGCGGCAAAAGAAAAGCGCTATTGCACTAATGCCAAAATTAAGCATTTGCATAAGCAGAAAAAAATATGGTTTGAAAGAAAAATGCGTGCAATTTGTTGTGAAATTGATAGCGTGAAAAAATTGGAGCGGGTCGAGCAGAAAAAGGCCGATAAAGCAGCCGCGCAGGCTTTCGCCGCGCCTTTTAATTTGTTAGCCCCCGATTTTCCTTTATTATTTCCGAGCTGGGCCAATTACAAGATTAACCCCGATTTTGATCTATTGGCCCTATTTTAACCAGATAAATTATTTTGGTACTGGCATTCCAAATCGAAATCCGAATTTTGGCACTGGTATTAACTTTTTTTCAAAAATCTTTTGCCGGTACTTTTCAAAAGCTTTTGATGTATTTTTTAGGTTTGTTTTTCTTTTCCAAATGCTTTTTTCAATTTTATATTCTGCTTATTTAACCAAATAATATTTGGTTCCGTTAATAATGTTTTTGTTCAAAATTTTTTCGATTTTGTATTTTTATTTTGGGTTAATTTTTATTAATTTATTACTTTTAAACCCTAATGGTGCTGGTTTAAGCAAATTAATATAAAAAACCGGATAATTTTTTATGGTTAATAGCAGTTAAAATTTATAATTAATATTGGAAACCTTTTTTAAAATTTTGAACAGTTTTAATTTTTTATAATTTAATTTATTATTTGATCGTTTTATTTTGATATTGTATCGAAAAAAATAAATGTTATTTTTTTTTTTAAAAATCGGTTCCTCGATTTTTTTTATTGGTTTGTATAAATATATATTATTATAATTTTTTTAGTTTTATTTGGAGGTTTTTGTGCAGTTTGGTAAATTTTTTCACCTGTATTTTTATTATTAGGGTATATGGTTTTGTTTTGGGTTTTTTATACACCGTAAATATATATTTATAATTTGTATAAAACGGCATAATTCCTATACTTTTATATATTAAATTATTATATGCAAATTATATTATAAAAAATAATTATACTTAATTATTTTATTTATAATTAATAAAATAATATAAGTATTGTTTTATAATTTGATTTGTTCGTTTTATTTATTTATCCGTTTAAGGATAATAAACTGTAAAAAAGGCATATTTTGCGCCTAAATTTGCTATAAGCTGTTTCCAAAATTTGCTATTAAATAATTTATTTTGGTTTAAAATTATACATTTCAGTATTTCGTATTCTGCAATTATATTCCGGATAAAAATATAAATTAGGTTTATAATTTTTGCGTTTTTTTTAAATAATAAATATATAGCATATTTGGTAAATCAGTTAATTATTATTATAATATTATTATATTGGATATTTATAAAGGGTTTTTTTAATTTGGACAGCCCTGTAACAAAATTTGCTGTAATTTTTTGCTATATTTTGTTAAATGCTAGCAAAAGTTGCAATAAACCATAAGGTTTATATTTGCTAGTTTTGTTTTTTGCATAATTTTTGCAATTTTTGATTATATTTTGTATTTTAGCACAAATTTCTGTAAATTTGTAATATTATCGAAACCTTTTTTAGGTTTTAGCAATCCCCTGGTATTTATTAATTATTTGGTTATAAATTTGCTGGATTTTTTCTGGGGTTTAGCTTTTTTATTGGGTTATTTTGGCCAATGCCTGTTGTGCCGGGATCAGGGATCCGTTTGGTCCTTTGGCCAAAATTGCGCATATTTTTGGTGGTATATCTATTTAATAGTCCGATTAACAGCTCAAAGCATCCGCTCGGCCGTTTTTTGATCCTTTTTTAACCTTAATTCGGAAATTATAATTTTGAAAAAACTGGTTTTATTAAATTTATTTTTTGTTTAGCGTTTGGCTAATAATAAATTATAATAGGTTTTTGTAATTAATATATATTATAATTTGGTAATTGGTTTTGCACAAATATATTTTTTATTTTTCCAAAATTTTAATAATAGCAAAAAGCTTTTTATTATAAATTTAATAATTTAGCTTAAATTTATTTAGCTTTTGCAAAAAAAATGCACAAAAGTGCAATTTTTTTTAATTATTTTGCTATTTTAGCTGCCCCCTAATAATAAAATCTGATGCATTAATTTTAACCTCGAAAGGTTTTTCTGGGTTTGGTATTATTAATACCGGTATTTAAATAATAGCTTTTTTTAGCAACTCGAAAATTATTTATTTTTATATTCCCTAATAAAACTGGGTATCGTTTTTGGTAAAATTTATAAATAATATAACCTTTTTGCTAAAATTTCGGATAAATTTTCGGTAAAAATTTAAAAATTTTAAAAAATTTTGTATTTTTTTAACCGTAATGGATATAAGTTAATTTTTTATTACTTGTACCTTTTTGGGTTCCATCCGAACTTTTTTTTATTTAATAACAAATCCAAAAAAAACCACCTTTAAAAAGTGCCATATATATTTATCCGAATTAACCAGAAATTTTGCGTTTTGCAACTTTTGTAATACTTTATACATATATTATTTATATTTTTCTAATATTTTTAAAAAAATTAAAATATTATTCAAATATATAAGGGTAAAAATATCGAGGTACTTTTATAATACGTAATTAATTATTTGCTGGAACGTGGCTGGTACATTAATAAGCCCGAAAATTATTACCAATAATTCGAAAATTTTAAATTTGGTTCGAAAAGCGGTTTTCCATTTATCCTTTTCTTTAATTTTTAATAAGCTATAAATTTTGCATAAATTTAGGGCTATAAATTATCGGCTTTTTCCGAGCTTATTTTTAAATTTATTAATTAAAAATAAAGGATACCGATCCTTTATTATTTTTTGATTTAACAAATAATAATCGATATATATCCGTTTTTTTTTGTTTTTTTTGGGAATAAACAAAATTTTATATTCTATAAAAAAGTTAAAAGGTTTGGTAAATCCTTTCCTGATTTTTTCCTCGAGCTATTCCTATAATAGCTTTTTTTATTAAAGATTTAATCGGTACAGCTTTTAATATTTGAGCTATACTTCCGGTTTAAGCTTGATTTTGTAATTAAACGGTCCATATTTTGGCAATACCATTTTCAAATTTTTTTGGAATAATTTCCAATACTTATAATATTTTTCAAAAATGTTTTTAAATTTTTTTTTGGTGATTTTTTGCTTGTTAGGTTCGTTTGCATCCGTATTTATTAGTATTTTGGTTGGTACGGTTTGCCAGGGTTGATTGCTAAATTTTGCTGCTATTATAACTGCCTTTTTTGGCGTTTATTTTTTATTATCCGGAACCTGTGGTTATTGGGCTTTTTTATTAGTTAATAATAATTTTTTTTATTAAATTTATTTAGTAATCCAATTTATTAAAGGATTATATTTTTTAAATTATAAAAAGCTTAAAATTAGGTTTTCCCTTTTTATATTTATAATGTTTAGGGTTATTTTGCAAATTTTCCCCAGAAGTTAAAATTTGAATTGATTAATTTTAATATTAATTTTTTTTCCGTTAAATATAATTAGCTTTTATTTTATTATTATAAGGTTATATGGTTTTTTTTTTAATATATCGGAATATTGTACCTTTTTATTGCTTTTAGCGAAAAATAATTTTTTTGGGTTTCGCAATCGATTATAATTTTTATTTTTCGCTTTTTCCAATATATTATTATCATAATATATTTATACTGGTCGATAATTATTATTGTTAGGAATTTTGCTGGTTATTATCCTATCCGTGCCTTATTTTTGGATAAATTTTCTAATTTTTTGCTTAAAACGTTTGCTTTTAGGCTTTGATTATTTTTGTTAATCGGGCAAACTTATCCGTCCAAATCTTTGCTTTTTTTTTTATATATACCTTATATTTCGGTTTTTTATATATCTGGTATGTAAAAATTCCTGCTAAATATATTATGGGGTACGCTGGTAATAATTTAAAGGTTGCTGCAAAATTTTTGTAACCCATTTTTATTATTTATTATTTTGGAAGCTGGTATTTTTATTATAAATATTGCACTAACCCTTTTCCCTTTTTTTATGGGAAAAAATTATATTTTAATTTTTTGGCTATATATTATTAATAATTATTATACAAATATTTGGCCCAAAAAAATTTATTATAATAGCCTGTATCAAGGTTTATATTTTTATAATTTAGCATATATGGCTGTGCTAACCGTTAGTTTAGGTTCGGAATATTTTCAAATAATGCCCCATAATAAATAATCGATTGGTTATTTTTTAATTAATCCAAAGGTTTTTTTTTATCGTTTTGCGCCAATTTTTTATATATTAAACTATCGATAGGTTTAGGCTGATCCTAAAACCATTAATTTGTTTTCAAAAACCTAAATAAGGTATATATTTTCCGTATTTTTTTTTGGTTATAAAGGATTATTTTTTTATATCGATCAGTTACTAATCAAATTTTTGCTGAAATTTTTTGAAATTAATAATATATTATTATTATTATTTGTTAAATTTTTTATTATTAGGGTCCGTTTTTATAATTTTCCTAAGTATTATTAGGCTTAATTTTTTTTTTTAGGCTCATATTAAATGCATTTGGCCCAAAAACTGTTCCATTTTTATATTTATATTTAAATTTTCCTCGGAATTATTAACCAAAATATTCGATACATTTTTATACTAAACTAGCTTTTTAAATTTTTCCAAAACGTGCGCTGCTATATTATTTTTTTTTTGGATATTATAAAATTGGTATTTGTTTTAATTTTTTTTTAATTACCAAACCGGGATTGATCGACCCATTATATTGCAGCGATTTATTATTTTGGATAATACCCTGTGGCATTTTTATCGAAGCAATAAATTATACAATTTTCGTTAAAACAGTAAATTCAGCTAAACGATGCTCCAAAATACAGGCTTTTTTCTTTTATTTATTATATTATTTTGGATAAGGCCAAAATTATAGGTTCGTTTTTTTTTTGCTTATTTTTTTGGCAAAGGACAGCCATTTATTGGTTTTTTTACGGACAGTTTTTTTTAATATATCCTTTTTTCCCATATTTAAAATATTTCTTATCCTTTAAATTTTTAAACCTAATATATTTTTGTTTTTTTTGCTGGTGTATAATTTTAGCACTAAAATTTATAAATCCAGGGTGTATATTATAAACCATAAATTATTGTTATTTTGCTTTTTTTTGGTTGGTTTTATTATTTTGCATTACTGGTTTGGTTTATTAAACTTTTTTTTTAAAGCAATATTTGTACAGTTTATTATTAATATAAATAATTATAATAATATAATTAATAAAATTCTCAGATTATTCCTGTTTGGATAGCTTATTTTTTATATTATCCTTTAACTTTTGATAAAATTAAATTATTTTGGTATCCTTTATCTAATTAAGCTTATTAACCAGTTGTTAAAATTTAAAAATATAAATTAATACAGGGCCTTTTTGCCAAAACTGGAGCAATTTCCTTTTAGCCATTTATTTTTTATCAATTTGTCCGAAAACCTTTGCAACCTTTTCTCCGAATTTTTCGAAATCGGCAACCACCAGCTTGGTTTTTTTTTTGGATTTATTATGCCCCTTTAAATAATTGGACCAAATAGGTTCGAACTAATTTTTAATTTTGCCATTCAGGCGCATGGCTATATAGGTAACTTTTTATTTTTTCTGCTAAAAATGGTTTTGATAAAACAAAAAATATCCTTTATATTTGGTTAGAAACATTTTAATTTTACCTTTTTTTTTATTATATTTATTAGGCAAAAGGAATTTGTAAAATTTAACGGCAATAAAAAATTTGGTTTAAACTTTTTTAAATTTCTCGATTTCCGTAATAAATATTTATATAGCCGCCGAAAAATTATTATACAGTTTGCCAGCAATAATAATATTTTTGGGTTTTTTATTTGCGGTTAATATAATTGCTATTATTCGTTACCTCCGGTAAATACTAAACAGGATCAATTAAAATGTTACAAATGGTTTTTTGCTTTTAGGGTAGGGTATACTAGGAAAGGTGCTGAGCAGTATAATTTTCACAAGGTTATTTGTGTTAAAAAACTGAAATAGTAATAAAAATTTCGATTGTTTGCCTAAAGGATTACTTTGGAGCTAATTTAGGTTAACTGATGCCGAGGCTTTAATTAAAGCTATTTTAACACGGTAAAAAACCCTTGCCTTATATACCGGCAACCCTTCCATATTATGTTTGTGCTATATTTGTTATGTTGCATAACGGACATATCACTGTGCTATGTTTGCTATGTTACATAGCAGATATATTATCCGTGCTTAGGTAAGTGCCTAATCACGTGACTTCCTTCCTAGCTTGGCTTTAGTTATTCGGCCTTTAGCCTTTATGACTGCGGGGTAAAGGCGTCCCGCTGGGGGTTAGCCCCAGCCCTTTTGTCCCCTGCCAGCTGTGGTCGTAACATTTGTATTCCGGTTTTTTGTATATCCAATATGTAAAAATTCCTGCCATATATATTATGGGGTATGCTGGCAATAATTCAAAGGTTGCTGTGAGATTTTTATAACCCATTTTTGCCATTTACCATTTCGGAAACTGGTATTTTTATTATGGGTATTATATTAGTTTTTTTCCCTTTCTCCGTAAAAAAAAATTATATTTTAATTTTTTAGCTATATGCTATTTATAATTATTGTATAGGTATTTGGCCCAAAATAATTTGTTATAATATTTTGTATTAGGGTTTATATTTTTATAGTTTAGCATGTATGGTTATGCTAACCGCTGGTTCAGGTTTGGGATTTTTTCGAATAGTGCCCTGTAATAGGTAACCGATTGATTATTTTTTAACCAATCCAGGGGTTTTTTTTTATTGTTTTGCGCCGGTTTTTTGTGTATTAAACCGCCGATGGGTTTGGGCTAATCCCAAAATTATCGATTTATTTTCAGGAACCTAAATAAGGTATATACCTTTTGTATTTCCTTTTTGGTTATGAAGGGTTATTTTTTTATATCGATCAGTTGCTGATCGAGTTTTTGCTGGAGTTTTTTGAAATTAATAACGTATTATTATTATTATTTACCAAAATTTTTGTTATTGGGGCCTATTTTTGCGGTTCTTTTGAATATTATTAGGTTTAGTTTTTTTTTTGGGCTTGTATCAAATACATTTGGCCCAAAAGCTGTTCCATTTTTATATTTGTGTTTAAATTTTCCTCGGAATTATTAACCGAGGTGTTCGATACGCTTTTGCATTGGGCTAATTTTTTAAATTCTTTCGAAATATGCGCTGCTGTGCTATCCTTTTTTTCGGATATTATAAAATTGGTGGTTATCCCGATTTTTCCTTTATTATCGATCCGGGATTAATTGATCCGTTATATTATAATAATTTATTATTTTGGGTAATACCCTGTAATATTTTTATTAAAATAATAAATTATACAATTTTTATTAAAATAATAGGTTTAATTAAACGATATTTCGGAATACAGGTTTTTTTTTTATTTATTATATTACCCTGGGTAAGGCCGGAATTATAGGTTTGTATCCTTTTGGTGCATTTTTTTGGCAAAAAATAGCCGTTTATCGGTTTTTTTGCGGATAATCTTTTTTAATATATCCTTTTTTTCCATATTTAAAATATTTCCCGTTTTTTGGGTTTTTGAACCTGATATGCTTTTGTTTTTTTTGCTGGTGTGTAGTTTTAGTGCTAAAAATTATAGGTTTAGGGTGTATATTATAAGCTGTGGATTATTATTATTTTGCTTTTTTTTGGTTGGTTTTATTATTTTGCGCTATTGGCTTAATTTACTGGGCTTTTGTTTTAAGTATTGTTTGTATAATTTATTATTAATATAAACGGTTATAATAATATAATCGATAAAATTTTTAGGTTATTTTTGTTTGGATAATTTGTTTTTCATATTATTTTTTAACCTTTAATAAAGCTGGATTATTGTAGTATTTTCCGTTTAATCGAATTTGTTAACCAGCCGCTAAAATTCGGAAATATAGATTAATACGGGGCCTTTTTGCCGGAGCTGGAGCAATTTTTTTTCGGTTATCCGTTTTTTGTCGACCTATTTAAAAATTTTGGCAACCTTTTTTCCGAATTTTTCGAAATTAGCAAATATTAGTTTGGTTTTTTTTTGGATTTGTTATGCCCTTTTAAATAATTGAACCAAATGGGTTCGAATTAATCTTTAACCTTGCTATTTAAATATATAACTATATAAATAATTTTTTGTTTTTCCCGTTAAAAATGGTCTTAATAAAACAGGAAATATCCTTTATATTTGGTCAGGAACGTTTTGATTTTGCTTTTCTTTTTATCGTATTTATTAGGCAAGGGAAATTTGTAAAATTTAACGGTAATATAAAACTTGGCCTAAGCTTTTTTAAATTTTTCGATTTCCGTAATAAGTGCTTGTATGGCTGCCGAGGGGTTGCTGTACAATTTGCTAGCAATGGTGATGCTCTCGGATTTTTTGCCTGCGGTTGATATAATTGTTATTATTTGTTACTTTCGGTAGGTACTGAACAGGATCAATTAAAATGTTACAAATGGTTTTTTGTTTTTAGGGTAGGGTATGTTAAAAAAGGTATTGAGCAATACGGTTTTCACAAGATTGTTTTGTGCTGGGAACTGGGGTAATAATAAAGGTTTTGATTGCTTGCTTAAAAGGGTGCTTTGAAATTAATTTAGGTTAATTAATGCCAAAGCCTTAGTTACGAATTATTTAACACAATAAAAAACCTTTGCTTTATATATCCGTGATATTTCCGTGCCAGATTTATGCTATATTTGTTATATTATATAACGAACATATTATTGTGCTATATCTGTTATGTTATATAACGAACATATTACTGTGCTATATTTGTTATATTGTATAACAGATATATCACCCGTGCTTAGGTAAATACCTAGTTACGTAATTTCCTGTTTGCCTGTCCTTAGTTATTCGGCCTTTGGCCTTTATAATTGCGGGGTAAAGGCGTCCTGCTGGGGGTTGGTCCCAGCCCTTCTGCCCCCTGCCAGCTGTGGTTGTAACAGAAGAATGGGGCCGCTGCTTTATAAAAGCCTACCGAAATATGACCAAAACCGGTTATTAATCCAAAATTGAAACTGTTTTAGCCATAATAGGATTATCCCTTATTTTTAAGCAAAAATGCTGGTTGAACCACCCAAAACTTTTATTATTCAAATATTATTCGCCCCTTTTATATAAAGCAAAATTAGTACTTTTTTTAGGGATGTATTTGTACCAACCAAAAAAATGAACGCCTATTTATCCAAAGCTTTTTCGGCCTTTAAAATTACCAATTTTATAAAAAGGTATTAAATTATTATTATTTTAAAAAGCTTTTTGCAAATAATAAACATATCCAATAAGCTTTTATAAAATAATTGGCAAGGGTTATTTCCAACCTATTCCAAAATATCCCAATATACCGTAAAACAAAACCATCCAATAATAATAACCCTTTTTTGGATAACAAAAGGCTTTAGGGCGGTCCCGGTTAAAGGCTTTTATAAGGATCACCCCAGGGGCCCCCCAAACGAATATGGTGCACCCCATCCCCCCAGGAAAAACCCAGCTTAAAACAATATGAACAAATATATTTTAATTTTTCAGCCAATCTAAAATAATCACCTTATTTTGATAAAAATAAGGCCAAATTTAAAAATTGATAATTTCAGTCTACAATTTATATAAAGGTTATACCAAAAGGGTTTAAAAGTAACAAATATAAAATAATATGGATCGGGTTTTTGTTAAAAGGGTAAGTTTTTCGGTTCCATATTATTTATGCACAATCCTTTATTATTCTGAAACTGGAAAATACCTGGAAATATTACGCTTTTATTATAAAGGATTATTATAAAAATTTTAATAAAAAACGAACGGAAACAAACAAAATGCAGGCTTTTAAATATAAAAATAATATTATTAATTATTTTACAGAGCTTAATTAATATAATTATATTGCTAAATAAACCGGAATTATTTTCCAAAACCATATTCGAAATGCTTTGCTTAATAGGATTATTATTTTGGTATATTCCTTTAAAAGAAAAATCTTTATTAATAATGCAAAATTTTTGGAAGTTTATTAAAAAGCAGGTATTATTTACAAATAAATGCAGGCTAATAAGGCTTTTACGAAAGAAATACCGGTGAAAAATAAAAATGCAAAAAAAGGGAAAAGCGAGCCCATTTTAATACAGAAGCGCTCGAATACAGGCCAATCCTGCAATAAAAATTTTAAAATCTGCCAAAATTAATTTTTAAACCCAGTTGGGAAATAAAAAAAATTTATCCCCGAAAATAAAAAGGATAATATATAGCTTTCGGTGAAACAAGCTTTTAAAAAAATAAAATAAGCCGATATTAATAAGCGGAAATAAAATAAATATCCGTATTAAAGGTGCGGCAATTCCAATTACCACACCTTTATTTATTTCGCCAAAAAAAATATTAATAAAAAATTATTGCTTCTGGCACCAATTAAAATTTTATCCATTTTAATTTTACGAATAATTAGCAAAAAATTTGCTAAAGTGCCTCCTTTTAAAAAGTTGGCTATAAAAAAACCCAAACTGGCAGCGGTTATTTTTACCGATCCCCCTTTTAAGGTTTTTACGAAGGATAAATCCGATAGCGATTGCTAATAATCCAAATTTGCGGTATCCGATAATTAATTTAAAATAAATTACTGATTTGTTATAATAATAAGGGTTTCAGCCCTAAGGTTTAAAAAGGAGATATTTATTAAAGCTTTTTTAGATCCAGAAAGTGCTATAGCATTTATCTCCTACAAAATTGCCAAAAAAATGAGGCTTTTTATCAAATTGCGTAAATTTTTTAAAATAGTGCTCGGAGTCAATTATGCCCCGTTATAATTGGCCGGAAAGGCTTATATGCCCAATATTATTATCCGATACCAAAATTATCAGTCCAAAATTGCATTTAAAATTATAAATATAGGACCAGATTATAAAATTATCCTTTTTTATTAATAATTATAATAATACGAACCTTTAGAATTTTGGAGAAGCCTGATAAATATCCGGTTTGATCATCCAAAATATGATTTATGCAATATAATTAAAGGGAAAAATTTGCGATTGTTAAAACCAGGATAAAATTTTTACCACCGATCCTGTAATAATAACTGCTATCAAAATATTGGCCAAGGCAAATAATAAAAAATACATTTAATAAGCAGTATCTGATAAATTTAAGGATTTTTTTTCTATTATATTAAATAAAACAGTAATGCGTTTGCCCGATTATTAACCATAAAATTATGCTATTAAATTTAAAAAAGGAGCTATATTTGCCTAAGGATTTATATATAATATAAGCGCCCAAAAATTTGAAATTTTTAAACCCTGGATTTAGAAAAACCTGGAAACAAAACAAATAAAATATTTGATAATTTTTTATGGAGCTTTTTTAATATTTGTGTTACAATCACAGGCCTTCTGCTCCTAGGGTAGGGCACCTAGGGGCGGTGTTGAGCAGTACTGGGGTGCAAGGTCGCCTTGCACGTGATCTGGGGGTCTGGTAAAACAGTTATCTGTATTTCGTTTGCCCAAANGTAAAACAGTTATCTGTATTTCGTTTGCCCAAAGGGTTGCCTTGGAGCTAACTTAGGTTGACTAATACAAAAACCTCAGTCAAAAACTACCTAGCACAATAAGAATCCTCCCCTTATATACCCGTAATTTCCCCTACCACGTCCGTGCTATATCTGTTATATTGTATAGCGAACATATTACCATGCTATATCTGCTATATCTGCTATATCGCATAGCAAACATATCAATCTTGTCATCCGTGCTTAGGTAAGTGTCTAATCACGTGACTCCCTCCTGGCCTTGGTCACTCGGCCCATGGCTTGCATGACTGCGGGGTAAAGGCGTCCCGCTGGGGGTTAGCCCCAGCCCTTCCGTCCCCTGCCAGTTGTGGTCGTAACAATTTGTAACCAAAAAGGATTTTATTAAACCCTTTAAAATAATAATAAATTATTATAATATTAATATAAAAATTATCCCGGTCCGATATTTTATTTTATTTATTACGGAATTTTAGGATAGGTTTAAAAATGCCCGATAAATGACCAAAATTAATCTGAAAACCGGTTTTAATTTGATTAAAATAAAAAAAAAGCTATAAATGGAAAATAATATTTCGTTATAAATATAATTTTTTTAAATATACGGTTATATTAATGGAATTTATTAATATACCTATTATTTTTTAAAATATAATAAATTATATTTTTATAAACCTTATTAATATAAAAGTTCTGGTTTATTTGGACGATATTCTGGTTTATGCCAAAATGAAAAAAAAATATAATAACCTGGTCCGGAAAATTTTTTAAAAGGTTAACAAAAAATAATCTGGCAGTAACCTTAAAAAAGTGCCACTGGGAAGTTTAGGAAGTAAAATTTTTGGGGTATATTATTAGCCCGGACGGTATTTTTATAAAACAGTATAAAATTAATGCTATTAAAAATTGGAAATTTTTATGATAATTTAATAATTATTAATTTTTTGTGGGGTTTGCCAACTTTTACTGACGGTTTATTAAAAGGTTTTCCAAAATAATAAAATTATTAATAATAACTAATGCTTTTTAAAAAACCAGTAACGATGGATCCCGGAAATGCAGGAGTTTTTCGATACTTTTAAATAAACCTTTATAAATCCGCCAATATTATATCATTTTAACCCAAACAAGCCAGCCATTATTAAAATTGATTTATTTAATTTTGTGTTGGGAACAGTGCTGTTATAAAAAATATATCCCGTTACCTTTTATTTTTATAAAATGTTTTTTACAAAAATAAATTACAAAATATATAATAAAAAGCTATTAATAATAATAAATTGTTTTGCAAAATAAAGGTATTATTTGAAAAAAGCCGAATACTGCATAAAAATATATACTGACCATTAAAACCTGTTATATTTTATAACGGCCAAAATTTTTAACCGCTAATAAGCAAAATGGGTATAACAATTTGCAGGGTACTGGTTTATAATTAATTATAAACTAGGCAAATAAAATGGTAAAGCCGATATATTATTTTGATTAATATAATATTAATTTAAAAAAAAAAAGAAATAAAAACCAGCCGATTATAATAATTTTACAAAAAAAATACTTTTTTTAAACAAAATTAATTATAGGGGCTATATTAATTTTTTTAGCCCCGGCCCGTTTGTATAATATTTCAGTTATTTAATAAACCGATACTTTTATAATTAAGGTAATAAAGGTTGCCAAAAATGATCCGGAATATTAGGAATATTTGAAAATTTTAACAAAAATGGAAAAAATAAAAGGATAATTTTTTTATTATCGGAAAAAATTTTGGGTTTTTGCCGGATTACGATAAAAAATTTTAAAATTAAAATATAATATTAAAATAACCGGGTATATAAAAATAAACAAAATTTTTAAGCTTATTATTTGCTATTTCTGATAACCAAATATTAAACGCTTAATTTAAAAATATTTAAAAAATTATTTGGAATATTAATATAATAAAGCCTTTAAATACACTTTTTTTAGCCTTTTATAGCTATTAAAATTATATTATACCTTATAAAAAATAATAGCCATGGATTTTATTACGGACCTTTTTTTTAATTAAAAGTGCAATTTTATTTGGGTAATAATAAATTTATTTATAAAAATGGCACATTTCGTATTTTTTAAAAAAAAGCAAAAAAAATGGATAATTTTATCCGTATTTTTGCCAAAAAATATTGGCAATTTTATAATATACCACTAAATATTATTTTAAATTAAAATTTCAGATTTATAGCACATTTATAAAAAAATTTCCTAAAATTAATAGGTATTAAGCTTAAAATAAATATTATTTTTTATTTTTAAACGGATAAATAAATAAAAAAGCTTAATTAAACCTTAAAAATATACCTAAAATTTTTTATAAATTATAAAATAACCAATTGGATTAATTTTTTTCTAATAGTTAAATTTGCATATAATAATATTATTTTGGCCAGTATTATCCTTATTTTTTTATGCTAATTATAATTATTATCCGGCAGCTGCAAATCCATTTTTATTAAAAAAAATATACAATTTTGCAAGCATAGCTTATAATTATTAAATGATCGAAATCTACCAAAAGGCCAAAATATACCTAAATAAAGCCAGAAAATATATAAAATATTAGGCCGATAAAAAATAAAAGCCCTTTTTAATATTTATAAAAAAGCAATTTATTATGCTAAATAAATAATATATTAAAATTAAACGGCCAGCCAAAAATTTTAATTTCAAAATACTAAAACCATTTTATATCCTAAAAATTAACCTATCCCGAACGGCGATATAATTTAAGCTACCCAAAAATTGGAAAATATATTTTACTTTTCATATATTTTTTATCGAATTTTACCGGGCAGGTATTTAGGGCTGTTTTAATTCCAATCAAATATTTTGAAACGCCCCTCCCGTTAAAAAAAAATATAATATGGAAAAAATTATAAATTTTCGAATTAAACAAAGTTTTATCAAATATTGCGTAAAATAAAAAAAATATAATTTAAAAAATAATATTTGGGAATTTTATAATAATTTTTTTAGCGAAAAAGTTTAATAAAAAATTGCCCTTTTTTATTAGCAATATCCTGATAAATTTAAAAATCCCCAAGCACAAAATATATAACCCAAGGCGGGTTTTTAAGGAAGAGGAAAATTATATTATGCAAACTTAACTTTAATAATTATTAGGGCGCTTATAAAGGCCGCCAACAAATGTATAAAAATTTTGCAATAAATAAATGCTTAACCCCGCAATTGGGAAATATACCTTTGGAATGCGTATTTTAGTTCGGGATTAATACCCGAGTTAGGAATGCACGGGCCCCCAGCCCTTTTATATAATAGGGGCTGCTTAAGGGCTTTGGATTATTAAGAAGGGGAATCCCCCAAGCATTTTTTGAGATTTTAGAAGAATTATTAGCGAATATAGGATCTTCCTCAAGCCTGCACTTTGCACCTTTGTTACAGAAAGGCGCTCAGGTCATGCTTATGAGAGAGATATACGGAAAGGCCAACCGTGTCATAGTGTATCTGGGCAACTCTGTCCTAGCTCCCGCAGCTCACAGCCTGATCCATGAGCTTATTCTCTTGCGTTCCGCTGGCTGCCACGGCTCAGAGCTATACCAGAAGGTGTCGAGGGGCGAGGGCATGAGCGTCAGATGGATAGCCCTCATACAGTTGCTTGCACAGCCTTGGTTCAGGCGTGTCTGGGTGATCCAAGAGGTAGCGGCAGCGTCACTCAACTCGCCGAGAATCTGGTACGGTGGAAGGCTTTACGAGTGGGCTTCTCTGCTCGCCGCATTTGAGCTTCTCGGAGGCTTCGAGATGGCCAATTTCTTGCAGACCGTGCATCAGGGCAGGGTGGCAGTCGACCATCTGCAGAGCATGCGAAGCATGGACGACATGCGCAAGAGGGTGGCTTTAGTCGATATGAACAGATGGACAAAGGGCGGCCTGATGCAGAGCCCGGCACCGCTGTTCTACCTCCTGGAAAGCTCCATGGCTCACCAGGCTTCCGACGCCAGGGATAAGGTCTTCGCTTTGCTTGGGTTGACGGGTGACGACCACCCTCCCAAGCTCACCCCGGACTACCGCAGTGAGACAACCGTCGAGTCTGTGTACGTCAACACGGTAAAATACCTCCTGACAACCGAGAAGCCGCTGTCTTTTCTCCAGCTGGCCGGAGTGGGTGTCAGTAGGCGTCATCAGGCACTCCCATCCTGGGTCCCGGACTGGGCGGGCTCGACCGACCGGGGCGCGCCCATGTCGCCAACTCTCTGGGAGCAATCGCAATTCCACTGCAATTACTACCGAGCGACTGGAAGTGCGAGGCCGGCTTTCAGCACTCGCCGCATCGGCGATCGTGAGGCATTGGCGCTTTCCTGTACGCGCGTGGACATGCTGGCGCAGCTCAGCGCCGTCCACGCGCCGGCCATTGAGGACGATGAGTTCATTTCAATAGGGCCGGCTACACTTGTCGATCTCCGAGATATGCTAGAGGCCCGTCGGTGGCACCAAGAAACACTCGCCATGGCACTGGGGAGCCATGCTCCAGACCCATACCCCTGCGGGAGAGATGCCTCCTGGCAAGCATCACCTCCACCAGGTCCAGCAGATTCCGAGGAAGTGCAAAGCGACAAGCCACCCGGCCCGGGGAGGGTCCCGTCCCAGCCACTCCGGGAGGTCTTCTGGCGCGTTCTGACAGGCGACCTCAACCTGTCCCGGATGCTACGGCCTGCGCCGATGACCCGCCAGGAAGACTACAACAACTGGGTCTCCTTCATGGCCGAGATGGCCGCCTATCTAGCCATCGGCAGCAAAGACGCGCGCGTCCCCGTCCACGACGCAGGTTTCTGGCGCAGATACGACGCCGGGCTGCCGTTTGCCAACGCCATGGCGAGCTGCGCTGTCGGTCGCCGCGTCTGTGTCACGGCTGCCGGCCGCCTGGGCTGCGTCCCGCCGCTGTCCCAGGTCGGGGACGAAGTGGTGCTCATCCACGGGGCGCCTACGCCGTTTGTTATCAGGAAGGTTGCGGCAGAGATAGGGGCAGATAACAATCTCTACGAGCTGGTTGGTGCCTGTTACATGCACGGCATGATGGATGGGGAGGCGGTTCCGGCTGACGGCACCCAGGAAGCGGAAAAGTTCTTTTTCGTTTGATAGGCACTGCTGGATACCCCTCAAAGTCCGCCTTGCCAATTGATGTGATGAGCCGCTGGTGGGCCTCCCACCGACAGAGTGGTTACCACAAAAGCAGGCTGCCGTGCTCCACCTCCAATAAAAGCAATTTCCATCATTGGCGCACCCCGCCATGGTGCTAACTGAGCATGCAACAGCCTGACTGCAGCCAGCTCAACCGACCTCTCGCCAATGAGAAGCACTGGCCGCCCGCCTCACTCTTCAAATCCTATGCACACAACCCTCCATCACGGTTGGTCAAAGCTTGGACAGCTTCCCTAGCTCCTTCCCCTCCATTTTGCCCAAGCAGCCCGCTTGGCTTCTTCGCTCTTACATATTCCAACCTTCGGCTTCAGGACTTCCTTCTATGCTCGACTGAAGTCTCGCTTCCTCATCCCACACAAGTTTGCCATCTCCTGAAACACATTCAAGAAAAAACAGTACCTTCCGTGGCCAAAATCTGCATTCCCATCGCCATGACCGCAGGAGGCACGGGCACGTTCACGGCCGACCTCCGGTCTAAGGAGCATCGAGCCCTGTTCGACATTATCGACAGACTCCGCTCCCACGGCATTGGCGAGGTCATCGACCTGCCCGAGATCATCGTCTGCGGCGACCAATCTGCAGGCAAGAGCTCCGTCCTCGAGGCCATCTCCGGACACCCCTTTCCAACCAAAGATGGCGTTTGCACTCGGTTCGTGACCGAGCTGGTCCTCCGACGAGAGCCCAAGCACAAGTTTAAGGTCTCCATCAGCCCGGGGCCCGAGCGAGCTCCCAAGGACGCCGAGCGATTGCGCGCCTTCTCCGATACGATCGGGAATAAGCAGCGGCTCGATGAGGTCGTCGAAGCGGCCAAGGAGGCCATGGGCCTCTCCGATTCCAAGCGCTTTAGCAACGACGTGCTGCGTGTCGAGATCTGCGGCCCCGATCAGGCTCACTTGACGATGGTTGATCTACCAGGCATCTTCCGCGCCGGCAGCTCTGAGCAATCAGTCGAGGATGTCCAGACAGTCAGCACCATGGTTCGCAAAGCGATGGCCCGCCCCCGCAGCATCATTTTGGCCGTCGTTTCGGCCAATAACGAGTTCAACAACCAAGAGATTACAGAGCTGGCGCGCAAGCTCGATCCCGGAAGAACTCGCACGCTCGGCCTCATCACCAAGCCCGACAGGCTAGATGAGGACACACCCTCGGAGAAACTCTACATCAAGCTCGCCCGCAATCAAGAGGTCCACCTAGAGCTAGGCTGGCACGTCCTGCGCAACAGGGGCAGCAAGGAGAAGGACCAAGGCTACACCCGGGACAAGGTTGAGGAGCTGTTCTTCTCCCGGGGCGCCTGGCGCTCGGTCGACCCCTCCCACCTCGGCGTCTCCGCCCTGCGCAAGCGATTGAGCATTGTGCTCGGAAAGCAGATCCTGGAGCACCTCCCGTCGCTTTGCGAGGACGTGTTGGACCGCACTCGCGAGTGTGAGGATATCCTTTCAAGGCTCGGGGAGCCGCGTAGCGGCGTGGAAGAACAGCGGAGGTACCTCCTCAGTGTCAGCCGCCGCTTCTCAGCACTGATGACCGCCGCCATCGAGGGCAACGATGGCGACAGTTTCTTTGGCGACGCCATGACGGAGGCTGGCTATAACAAGCGCATTCGTGCAGTGGTTCAAAACACGTTGAGCGAATTCAACAAGACGATGCAGGCCAAAGGGAAGCTTCAACATATCATCGACGACGAGGACGATCTGAAATCATACCCCGCAACACCGGAGAGGATCAGTCGGTCGGACTACCTTGAGGAGGTTACAAACCTGATGAACAGGAGCAGGGGCCGCGAGCTTCCCGGGACATTCAGCCCCCTTATCATCCGCGAGCTCTTTAGGAAGCAGTGCCAGCCTTGGAAGGAGCTTGCAGAAGGCGCAGCGATCGAAATTTTCTCAGCTGTAAGCTGGATGGCTTTGGAGGCGCTCCGCCATGTCGCACTGGGCGAGACCGTCGGCGGCATCTCGGCCATTATCGAGGTGGGCATTGAGAAACGACGGGATCAGCTGAACAGCAAGCTGCAAGAGATCCTGACTCCCCACTACGAATGCCATCCAATCACCTACAACCACTACCTCACCGACATGGTGCAGAAGGCTCGGTCTCAACGTCGGGCTCAGGCCCTGAAGAAGGCGATCGCATTAGCCGTGCCGAACCACACCTACCAGCGCCAGCTCGCCTGGGCCATGGGCAAATCGGCCACGATGACGGATGAGATGGAGAGGAGCTATAGCATTCCCATTGAGCAGGTTGCCCGTGTCTTCTCCGAGCTCGAGACCTTGGAAGCGGACGTGGAGAAGCAATCAAGTGGAATGGCGACTGACTACTCCGAGGCATACTACAAGGCAAGTTACCCAGTCTCCTCAGTTTGGAGTATCCAGTCTTCTTTGTCGGTGCCAGCACCATACAGCTAACACAAATGGCGCATTCTGCCGCCTATTTTGCAGGTCGCTCTCAAGAGATTCATTGACGACTTCGCCAACCTGGCTGTCGAGCAACAGCTCATCCGCCACCTGCCGAACCTCTTCACCCCGGAGATGATCTTTGATCTTACGATTGAGCAAGTCTCCAGCCTTGCCTCGGAAGATGAGCAGGCGGCTGCTGAGCGCACCCGCTGCAAGGAGCTGCTCTCTGCCCTCCAGAAGAGCATGGAAGACCTTCGGCGTCTCCGCGGCGCTCGCATCAACAACAACAACGGCCTTGGGGTTGTCGGTACGTATTAAATTTTCAATGCTTGTCATCTCAACACATTCACAATGTGGATCATGATCCCAACGCCATCCAACGATTTCATGTGCATCGCTTTCCTTAGAGGCATTTGATCTAATTAATCGTTTTGCTTGATCTAGGCGCGCGTCGCCCCGCCGATCCCCCGTCCCCCGCGTCTCCCATTGCCCGCTCAGCTTCCACCTCCACCGCTGGCGGACAGTCCCGTACTCCATCCGTAGGACTATGTGAACCGGACAGCCCCCGGTCCCCTGCTGCGGAGACTGAGGTAATTTCTGGGTGGCCGTCACGCATCAAAGCTCACGGAGAACTCCGAAAGACGGAACTCGTCCCAAATCATGACCTTTTTGGTGCTTGGGGTTTACAAACCAAGAAGGAAAAGAGGAAGAAGGGGGATCTAATCCCACCGGAGCCGGAGCCGGAGCCGGATCCGTTTCCTGAGGTCAGGCTTATGGTTCCCGAACCAGAGATCGAGCCAAAGCAACCCCCAAGGAGAACAAATTGGCGTGACCGTGAGCTGATACGATAGTAGCAATCCACGGCACCCCCATGCTCTCTGAGAGTCCCGAGAGCTTGAATTTGAACCGAAAGGGCGGGAAACTTTCTGGGTCATGGCCCTTGGGGTCAAGTTTCTCTGGCGTCTACAAAGAATGGGAAAAAAAAAAGGAGCTCAGGCCGGAGCCGGACCCGGAGCAGGTCTACTTACGCGTTATGTAGTTACATGAAGGTAGAAATTTGCAGTTGAATGCGCAGGTTTAATTGAGACCTTGTTAGTTTCTTTCAGGTGGCGGACAGAGGGGACAGCCTAACAGGGGGTGCTTTGAGCTGCGGCAATATGGCGCCGACGGGCACGGTCGAAGCGGAAGGGCGCTGCTGCCTCGGCAACTGCGCAGCCTAACGCATAAAGGCGGGGTCGTCGGTCAACATGAGCAGGATCCCGCCTATGTACCTTGTGACTACCTACATACCCCGCACGGGCTGGGGCTTATATAGCAGGGCCAGCTGGCCCAAAGGCTCCCCGAAACATTCCTTGCTCTTAAGCATCTTTCAGAACCCCCCAGGAAGATTCTCATAATTACAATACAAAGCACCCCTTCCAGGCCGACATTCGTCCCTCTATCGCACCTCAAACTCGTCAAATTCCCCAGGCCCTCCAGGCTTTCACAGACTTTCAGACTATCCATTGATCGTAACCGACTTGTTCAGGATGAGTTCCACTTTCAATTACGTACCTCTTTCCAGCCCACGCCACACCCGGGTTTTGTTTTTGAAACCGTCGCCGGACCCTGCCGTACCACTCTGCTGTTCCATTTCCGAGACCTCCCTCGACAACCTCCCCGAGAATGGATTCGCAAGCTACAACGCCTTGTCCTACAGCTGGGATGCCCAATCACCGTCCCGCGAAGTCATATGCGATGGCAGCACCCTG
This sequence comes from Magnaporthiopsis rhizophila, assembly GCA_003049465.1. Lineage (NCBI taxonomy): Eukaryota > Fungi > Ascomycota > Sordariomycetes > Magnaporthales > Magnaporthaceae > Magnaporthiopsis > Magnaporthiopsis rhizophila. The sequence goes on from PYSS01000148.1 coordinate 67,558, forward strand.
CTCGTCACGCCGAACTGCGAGGCCGCCATGCGCCACATGCGAAGACCCAGCTCACAGTCGGTTGAACTATGGATCGATAGTATTTGTATTGACCAAAGTCCCGAGGCCGTCGAAGAAAGAAACATCCAGGTCGCCCTCATGGCAGAGATTTATAAACATGCGAGGACGGTATCGATTTGGCTCGGAGACGACGATACGAAGTTCAAGCCGCTTGTTGAGCGGCTACGGCCGATAATACACTGGACTCACCCTATCTATTACGCTGATGACCTCCCGAAGACATGGGATGACAGAGCCATGTTTGACTCCACTATGAAAAAAATTGCGGCTTATGGCAAGAGGCGCGTCAGCTAGCTTTCCCCCGAAAACTTCCATACATAAAAGTCTCATAGGGATTGTCGTTAACAAGCGTAGCACAGATATCCGCAGTATGGCTGATGATCCCTTCGCCGCGCTCTTCGAACGATCCTGGTTTTCCCGAATGTGGGTAGTCCAGGAAGCTACATTGTCATCCCGTGATCGCAGTTTTGTCCCCCGTGGCGACCCGTCCATCCCGTGGATATCTGTTCATTACGTCAGCACGGCCATGAGACTGTTGGGCATCCCTATACGGAGTCGTTGGGGACGGGCAACGCTTTTGCAGCCAGTCCCGACCCAATTCCTTTCCACCAAGAGATATGGGAACGACGCGTTCAGCGGCGACATGACCCTTATCCCGGGAAGCGCTCGAGTAAAGCAATCAGGCGACCCGAAGGACAAAGTCTTCGCCTTGTTCGGAGTCTTCAAGGAGCTGGGTATGTTATTACCTGCACCGGACTACAGAAAGAACCTTGCAACCGTTTATACAGAGGCCACCGCTGCTTGCATTACCCACGACAAGCACTTGCGTGTTCTATATCACGTACCATCTCGCCAACGGCTTGAGGATCTTCCTTCCTGGGTCCCGGACTGGAGCACCTCTGGGCAACGGAACTCTGGGCTTGAGCAGAATCCGATAACCCCAGAGCTCTATGGGCATCCCTCGGCCGGGGGAACGGGGCCATCCTGCTGGCGTTTTTCCAGTCATGCGAGCCCCAGCCTGTTCATTCGGGGAAAGATTGTCGGTTCAACTAGCGAGCTAGGCAGGCCGCTTGATGGAGACGAGGCCCTCGACGAGATCAGGTATGAGGAGGTCAGGCTGGAGGAACGAAGGCTGCTCTTTGAGCGACTTGACACGCTCGTCCGCCGCGCTGGTGTGGTTTTCCAAAACTGGCTCGAACTGAGCCAAAGATCCAGTTACATCACCGGAAAGCCTCCAAAACTGAAGGCTTTCAAGCTTGGCCTGGTGAGGCTCGTCTCCCGAGCCAACAATGCATTCCGAGGGTGGATCAAACGAGGCCATCGATCCAGTCGCCAGACGATGGAGACGACAAAAGCGACACAACAGTTCGAGTACCCGACAAGAGAAGCCACGAAAGAGGCACTTCGACAGACATTATTCAGGGAGCATGGAACCAATGCCAGCTATGCGAGTCGAAAGATCTTCACCCGCTAGTGTGACCTCCTCTCCACAGCGCCGGAATCGCTAGACACAGAGGCTCTGGTGCAGGGCCCAGTCTGCAATCTCCATCGTATAGCAGTGCTTCACAATAAGCACACACGTCTCTTCCTCACAGAGCGCGGCCTGATGGGAACCGCCAGCGAGCTTGGCTCCGTCGCCCTGGAGCTCGGAGACAAGGTCGCCGTCATCGACGGCTTGGAGGTGCCATTATTGCTGAGGCCGCTGCCGGAAGGAGGGTATAGGCTACTAACGTACACGTATGTGCATGGAATAATGCATGGGGAGAGCTATGGAGAGGGTGCTCAAGAGAGCGAAGAGATCCAGCTTATTTGAACAGTTTGGACGCGTAGTACATTGGCTGAGGTGCTATGTAATTATGGTAGTTTTCGTTTCCAATGGTCACCAACGGACAATCTATCTCTCCGTCGGGTCAACATGCTGACAGTCAGAAAACCGTCTTTCCACAGGGTACATATTTCAGGAGGTTCCTATGTCACCGAATGCACTGTCATGCTAAATAATTACAAAAAGTATTTGTCAATTATGTAACCATAGTCATGGGCATAGGTGCGAGGATCATTCCACATTCAGCAAATCGTAGCTGCGCCTCCCTCTTCCAGTGACTTGCGACCCACTCACATTCCGTCAGACCACCTAACCACTTGAGTTTCCTTCCAGAGGTCTTTTCCCGACTTCTTTCCAAATACTACAGAAGCCAGTGTGCGATGTGTAAGACCTCTTCTAACACGGACCGTGTACGGTGGTCATCGGCAAGTAAGCCTCTGCCGTGTAAGCGGATGATCCGGGAGGTGAGGATACCACGAGACGAAGACATGGCATCATCAAACATGACAAAAGACAAATAACTATGACATCATAGGTATATAAAAAGAGGGGGAGATGCCCATGAACGAGGAGTCATTTGTATGGTGCTCACAGCTCACCGCAGACAATAAAGCAAAGCACACTCCTCTGCAGATCAACCAGCCGTAGCAATGCTCACCGTTCAGACGTTCTCCTTGGGCTGGCTCTTGGCCACCAGCGCGGCCATGGCCACGCGGACGATGACGCCCAGCAAGAGCTGTGTGCAGTTCAACGTGTCCGTGCCCGTGGTCGCGACCAACAAGCACTACAGCCAGCCCCGGGTCGACAACAACATCGACACGGTCAACTGGGCCTTGAACTTCAGCATCCGGACGGCGCCCAAGAACAATGCGGAGCGCATCCTCGGCGACGTGGACATCAACCGTTCCTTCAGGATCAGCGCCCAGCTCTGCGTCCCGCCGGAGAAGACGACCAAGGCCGATATCCTGCAGATCGCCGTGAATGGCAATGCGTGGGACAAGCGGTACGTCGACCTTCAGAAGTTTCCAAGAACAATAACGAGGAGGTGTGTGTGTTTTTTTAACGATGATTGGTTTCCGGAGCAACAGATACTGGGACGTCCAGGTCAAGCCGGAGCAGTACTCGTACATCGACGCGGCCATCGCCAAGGGATACTCGATCCTCACGTGGGACCGGATCGGGACGGGGCAGTCTGAGATCGCCAATGCGTACGACGAGGTGCAGCTGACGACCGAGATCGAGATCCTGGCCGGGCTCACCAACCTGGCGCGTGAGGGCAAGCTGCTCAGCTCCGCCACCACCACCACCACCACCACGACCGTGACGGAGCCGAAGCCGACACGCATCGTGCATGTGGCGCACTCGTTCGGGGCCTACCTCACCTACGCGTTCCTGCTCAAGCACCCGACGCTCTCGGACGCGGCGCTGCTGTCGAGCTTCCTGCCCAACGCCACGCAGCTGGGCGCCGTCAAGGTGGTGACGTTTGAGCACGACTACGCGGCGCACAACGACCCGGCGCGGTTCGGCAGGTTCATTTCGGGCTACATGGTGCCGGCGGAGGAGAACGCGCTGCAGAAGCTGTACTTCACCAAGGGCGGCTTCGACCCGGAGCTGCTGACGTACTCGGACAAGGTCAAGCAGCCCGAGGCCGTGAGTCTGTACGCGTCGGACCACCAGATCCAGTACGCGACCAGCGACCGGCTGTTCCACGGTCCGGTGCAGGTATGCGTGGGATATTTTCTTTTGTGGGTTGTATGTGGTTTTACGAGGGGCTGTGTTGGCTGACACCGTCGCTTGCTTGCTTCCCAGATCATCGTCGGCGAGAAGGATTTCCCGCTTTGCAACGGGTACTGCCCGGGCACATTCGATGAGGCCAACATCAAAGACATCTTCCACAACGCGACGGATGTGCAGGTCAAGGTGCTGGAAAATACGGCGCATGCGCTGGCGCTGCACAAGAGCGCTCCTGCTGGGTACAAGCTCATGTTTGACTTTTTGTCGGGGCACGGGTTCTAGGGGAGGGAGTAGAACTGTCAGATGGTGGAGGGTGGTGATGGAAAGGACTGTGGGATAACTGATCGCCAGTGTCTTCGAGGGCCCACGGACACCATTCTCTTCTTGGCGTAGGCCGCTGTCCTACCGGTAGGATCTATATTTATTCGTAGAATAGAGCGTGAGGCTATTCGCAGGAGTCGAATGCAATCGAATTAGCTTCAGTGATTTGGTCCCCTTCCTACTGTTGCGGAAGCTCAGGTTTCGCAAAAACACGGACGAGATTACGCGGTCCGCCGGCCTCCGCCGCAAGATCGACGACTTGACGGGCCGCTGGTTGCCGCTATGCAAACTCGATCAATCGTTAAGGTTCCATTGAAAATAACTCCTCTGCGAATTCCGTAATGGCCTGCAGCTTTCCCGTTTCTCTTACCGCTACTCCCGTTTTCCATGGAAAGAGTTCGTTATGCTAAGAAGTTATGGTACAGCTCTGCCACGAATTTAATGTTCAGGGCCACCAGCCCAGCCCTCGGCCGGGATCGCCGGATGATACAGTGCGGCCGGCATTGGCATCCAGATCTTACCCATTGCTTCCGGTGACTCAAGCGGCGGCAGCTCCAGTGCCTGACACTGGCTGAACCGCAGCCGTGTGGGGGCGGGGTCGCAGCCATTGACTTCTGTCGAATTGGGATTGGCCTCCACGTGCATGGATGTTATGTGGCGGTCACCAGCTTCCGCTCGTCCTATTTAAGAGGAAATCTTGCTGCCGTCCAGAAGGGCCGTAGTATCAGCTCGAAGCCTCACACTGCCAACAGCACGTGCAGAGCACGCCTCAAACCAGACACAATGGCCTACATCGCATCATCACCATGGTTCCTCATCGCGCTCTCCGTCGCGGCAGGGTACTGCATCATGGGCCTGGCCGTCCGCAGCGGCCTCTTCGACTTGGACGCCAAGATGGCTGCTGAGCACCCGACGCGGATGCCCGGCTTCGACGCCGACGGCACGCTGTACTCGGCCTTCACCGGCAACGCCGCGGTCGACAACCACATTGCCGGCTTTATTCGTTTTTTCGCCACCATGGGCAGCGGCGAGCTGCAGCCCCTTAGCCTCTTCTCCTTTTGGTTCTCGGGCCAGGTCCTCTCGGGCTTGGTTATCATGACGCTCGACGGCCTACGCGCCGGCAACCGGGGCAAGGCGATCAGCTAGTACGTCGGCCATCTCCGCCGTGGTCATATCTCTCGTCGGCTACCCATATCCATCAAACTATCAACTCAAATCCAAACCTTCCGCTGACCTGATCACACCCAGCACTGCGCTTTGGGGCATGTGCTACCAAACCATAACCTATGGCGTCACTATCCCCATCTACGTCGCCGTCTGGCTGTGGACCTCTCCCCTAGCTCGCATGACCGCCACCGAAACCCCCGGCAGTGAGGTTGCCGCCGCCCTGGCCCTTGACGACGCCGATCTCTCGGTTATGCCGCACGCGCTGATCTGGGGCTACATCCTGCCCACCCTGCTGGCGTCTCTGCCCAGCCCCGCCGTCGTGACGGCCAAACAGAAGGCCGCCTACATCATGATCTGGCAGTTCTTCCCCGTCTGGACGAGCCTCGTGCAGCTCGCTCTGTCCACCGCCGCCCGTCGTCTTCGCCCCGGCCCGGACTCGAAGACGGCAGCCGCCACGGCGCCGGCCGATAGGCAGAAGGCCCTCGCGCACCACCTGCGCTGGATCTATATCTTCACCGTCACCGTCACCACGGCCGTCCATACCGTCGCGGTGCTGTACGCCGTCGTCCCCTCGCTGCGGCCAGAGTCGATCGCGCCCCTAGACCCCTCCTTGGTCAACTTGGGCAACACCTTCAAGCCGGCGCTGACCCCCTTCGAGGCCATCCGCCCCGCCAAGTCGTTCGCCGACGGGCTCCTGCTGCTACTGCAGTATGACGTCTACTTTGCCGGCTCCGCATTCCTCTACTGGGCGTCGTGCCAGTTCCGCGCCGCCACCGAGGCCCCGACTCTGTCCAGCATCCTGATCGTGCTGACCGGGCCCATCGGGGCCGCGCTCATCCTGACGTGGCGTCGCGACGAGCGTCTGCTTCTCGGCACCGACGCGCCCAAGGCCAAGACGAACTAAAGCGACACCCATCGCTCTTCGGGTTGGTAGTGTTTCTCGGCATGTGTGCCGAGCAATAATTTTTTGGATTTCATTTGCGGCCGCCATTCACAGTACACGCCAAATTTGCTGGCCAGGAGTACAGCGTAAAGATAAAACCATTTTTGTAGCTTTCCAAAACAATATCACACTCTCCCAATCAAGCATGCCGTTACCAGTCTCTGCCGCCTCGATATGGGTGGTCACGTGACAAACTTCCTTGACATCACTTAGCCCCTCGCTAGCCACAGTGATGACATCACTGCGCGGTAGAAAGACACGAGGACAAAATCTCGCGAATACTGGGAATACACCTAGCCACGATGCCGAAACCACGACAGATATGCTCACAGACGAAACAAGAAAATTCAAGATGGCCACTTCACTTAGGATCCTGAGCAAGCGCCCATACGGCCTGGTGATGCCAACGTCCTCCGCCAAAGCCACGCTGCTCCTCCCCATCAGCGACCGCCGCCTCGTCCACGTCGGCACGAAGAGCGAGACCACGCCCGCTCCGATCCAGCCGTCCGAGGCCCAGGCTATCCCGCTCGGCGCGTACTACGAGTACGTCCTCAACGAGCCGCAGCCGGTAGACAAACAGAAGCACTACGAGCCGCCGGCCTCTGCCGCCGGGGGTGCAGAGGCAGCGAAGAACTCCGGGCCGCCGAAGCAGTCGACTTGAGGTCTGGTTCTGGCTTTTGTTGTTGAGAGACGCAAGGATGCTTGGAGGATAACATCTCACTGCGCGCCAAGCCGAGAGTTGGTTTTTAGGGAATTCATTAGCGCACTTGGTTGCCGCTCGAGTGGTGGCACTCGGGGACCAAAGAAGCACAATTGAGGCTGCCACGGATACATGCCGGCGAGATGGCAGATGATGGAGTAGAGGCAGCACGTTGTTGCCTCGGTCATTCTGGCGTCTTGGTGGAATACAGGCCTCTACTAGTATCACTTAGTGCCTAGCTGCGCCTTACAGGGCCTTCACTGCAAGCAGACAAGGGTCACAAAATTCCGAAATATCCCCAAAACCTTGAGGCCCGCCATAATTGGCTGAACCGCGTTTTCTCCCACCGCATTTTGAACATCTCATCCGACCGTCAAAGCCCTCACACTTACAAAATGCCAGATAAAAATGATAAAACAGACACCGCCGCAATCGCGGCTGCATGGCAGTACCACCAGGCCGTGCAGGCCGCCGAAAGACGAGCCTCTTTATCCCGCCAAGCAACCGCCGCCAAGGGGCGGCCCCGAGAGTCGCTCCGGGCTCACTGCCGCAGACTAAAAGTCCCCTATTCCACAGTTGGCAGGTACTACCAAGCCCTCAAGTCCACCGGGCGTCTTTCTCTCTCTGAGCGCGGCATCGGCCGCCCACGGGCGCTGACCGATGCCGATGATGCGACCCTGGTGACCTACATCGTCAAGCTCGAGCGGGCCGGCGTCCGCGTCAGCAAGCAGATGGTGGTTGCGCGCGCCAACGAGCTGCGGTCCTTGCGGAGCCCGGGCGCCGGCCCCCTCAGCAAGGGCTGGTATCCTCGATGGAGACTGGACCATGACGACGCGCTTCGCGCTGCGGCGGCGAATAGCGCCCAGTCAAGCAAGGTCGTGGAGGGATAGGATCCACAAGGTACGGCACTGCTGCCAAGTCGTGAAGCCTCCGCCGGCCCGCCGTTGCGGGTCAGGAATGCATCATCGGCCGCCCCTCGACGCTGGGTCCATCCACGCGGGGTGGGTGACCGCTGGTCTTCCTTACGCGCACACACACAAACACAGATCAAGGCCAAGCACTAGGAATACGCCATCATACTCACAGCAATGTCGTCCGATACAGCGCGCGTCCGTAGGTGGCAGACGGTCCAGGATGGGCTGGACAAGTTGTACCTCACGGACGGGCCGATGCCCACGCCGGGCGAGGGCGAGGTTCTCGTCGAGATCCGTGCCGTCTCCATCAACTACCGCGATACCGAAGGTGAGCATATCCGGCTGGCCATCGTCATCTGCATACACCTCACTTCCAGCCCGGACTAATATCAACCATTGAACCTGCACAAAGTGGCCAACGGAATCTACAAATCCCACCACAAATCCCTCGCCTCCACCACCCCGTCGCCCATCGCACCCTGCTCCGACATGTGCGGCGTCGTCGTCGGCCTCGGCCCCTCCTCGGCCCCCTGGAGGCTCGGCGACCGCGTCGTGTCGACCTTTTTGCCGGGCTTCGCGGCGGGCCAGGTGCGCGAGCACCACCTGGCGACCAGCCTCGGCTTCCCCGCCGACGGCGTGCTGCAGACGCACCGCGTCTTCTCCGCGGCGGAGCTGGTGCGCGCCCCAGCCCACCTGAGCGACGAAGAGGCCGCGTGCCTGCCCGTCGCGGCCCTGACGGCCTGGATGGCCCTGTTCTGGGACCGCCCGCTTGGCGAGGCGGCGGCGCTGGGTCTGAAGGATAAGACGGTGCTGGTGCAGGGCACCGGGGGCGTGAGCATCTGCGGGTTGCAGATTGCCAAGGCGAGCGGCGCGACGGGTGAGTTTTGGACTTTCCTACCTAGTTTACCCTCCTAGCCATCGCCGATCTACAGATTTAGCAGAGATGTTCAGTCTAACGTCGATACCACACACGCAGTCACCGTCACCTCCTCGTCCGACGCCAAGCTCCAGCGCGCCAAGGCCCTGGGCGCCGACCATGGCATCAACTACAAGACCACGCCCGAATGGCAGGATGAGGTGCTGCGGCTGACGGGCGGCCGGGGCGCCGACGTCATCTTCGAGTGCGGCGGTGCCGAGACGCTGCACCGGTCGCTGCAGTGCGTGTCGTTCGGAGGGCTCGTGTCGTGCATCGGGTACCTGTCGGGCACGCACGAGAAGGCCGACGCCACTGCCGCAAGCAGGCCGCACGTGAACCTGCTCGCGCTGACGCGCAACTCGACCATCAAGGGCATTCTGAACGGGCCCCAAGACAGGTTCGTCGAGATGAACGCGTTCCTGTCGGAGAAGGGCGTGAAGCCGCTTGTGGAGCGGGTCTTCCCACTAGAAGAGGGCAAGGAGGCGATGCTGTATCTCGCGTCTGGGAGCCACTTTGGCAAGGTGGTTGTCAAGATGTAGGGCCGTCTCATTGGGGTCACATGTTGTCGAGTATTGCCCTTGCCATCGAGGATTCTCATCCGACCAACGTATGTAGAGTTTCCCCGAGAAAACAAATCCCCGTACATAAACTTGCAACTCCGGATGCCTCCGCTCGGTTGGGTGGCAACGAGTCCCGCTTCTGCTGGGACGAAACCCCAAGGCCGGGATCGTGGCAGGGGTCTACTGTCACTTGTGGATGCTCCACATGTTTGCGGAAATACAACACCACCTTTCAGGCAGATCGAAAGGCAGTATGTACTAGATTGCGGCATTCAGCCATCGAGAAGCGAGCGTGACGGTGAAAAGAAGCCTGACAAAAAACGAACAGAAAAGCAGGGAAGGAAAAAGAGCAGCCTTTCAGCTAAAATGAGATAAAAAAAAACCCGGACGAGAGCACAGGCCAGCTGGGCGGCAATCCGCAGCTGAAACACAGCGAACCCAGCCCACCTCGGCCCCAACCAAACGCCACGGCGAATGCAAGGGCTCAGGGGCAACTCGACCAGAATGCCAGCCCCGGTTGGCGCCGCATCAGCTCGCGCTCCGGTTGGCTCGGGGAACAATGACGACCCCTGAAACGAGCTGGGGTAAATCAGAAGAGGCGAAAATCGTTCCACCAGACTTGACCTCGACTGCTGCGGCGGCTTCGACAAGACCGTGATTGAAAGTTCGCAGAGATCGTCGCTCCTTTTTCGTCCGACCTCACTGCCTGCCTGCGCTACCGAACGCCAAACTCGATCTGGCCTGTGGCCTTCCCAACTCAAAACCTTGATCGACGCTTCCATCGCCTGCTTCAGAGCTTCACGGCTCTCCCCGCCGCCGCCGGCACAAGGCCGTTCAAGAGCGAACGAAGGCTGCCGAACCATGTAGTCGCTCCTTCACGTGCACCATCATTCCTTCATCCATCCTTACCTTCACTGCTTTCCCGACTTTTGGTCTATTTCATTGTCTGACAGTCCACGTGACTGCATACCTTTCTTACTCTTTCCTTTGGTGTCGGGCTCTCCCACACGGACGGCTGGCTGTCTGCTGACAGAGGGAGACGTACGCGACGCACGTATCTATACTATATATCTCTATCGCGGCGACCATGGACCCAGAATCACAGCGCCGGGAGGAGCGCGAGGAGCTGCTGGCCGGGCACGATGGGGAATATGAGCCGAAGCAGACGCGACGGGCCGCACCCCCGGCTCCGGTCAAGCGGCTCTCGTCACCCGTCATGATAGTCGCCTGTGCCGTGTCGATCCTCGCGCTAGTCGGTTTCGCCATGTCGTTCTTTGCGACGACCCAGTCGCGACCCCCCTCGTCGGGCGGATCCCAGGGCTCAGCAAACATGTCAGACCACGCCGGGACTGGGACAGGGACGGTGTCGTTAACGACAACAACATCCAGCACGCCGACGCCTTCTGCAACCAGCAACCCGGCGTCGATCATCCCCAAGGACGACTTCTTCAACCTGGACGTGGCCAAGTCGGGCTTCGTCGTGGAGACCAAGCCCCGGGCCCGCGACTACGAGTTCAACATCACGCGCGGCATGGGCTCGCCCGACGGCGTGGTGAAGCCCATGATCCTGGTCAACGGGCAGTCGCCAGGGCCGACGGTCGAGGCCAACGTCGGCGACGCCGTCCGCGTGATCATGTACAACTCGCTCGTCAACGAGACGGCCACCATCCACTGGCACGGCATCGACCAGCGCAACACGGTCTGGATGGATGGCGTGCCGGGCGTGACGCAGTGCGCCATCCCTCCCGGGCAGAGCTTCGTGTACGAGTTCATCGTGCCCAACCAGCGCGGCACGTTTTGGTACCACGCCCACGTGTCGGTCCAGTACACCGACGGGCTGTACGGCGCCTTTATTATCCACGACCCGGACGAGAAGATCGCGGAGCACCACCACGACCGGCTCGTCTTCATGGGCGACATGCACCACCGGTACGGCGGCGACATCCTCTCGCAGTACCTGAGCAAATCGCCCGACTACGCCCCGAACGAGGCGGGGACGGAGCCGTACCCGGACAACATCATCATCAACGGCCAGCACCTCTTCAACTGCACCAAACCCGACTCAGACGACGCTAGCGCCTTCACGGGCGAAGGATGCAAGGCCGGGTCTCGGCACGTGGCGCGCGTCGAGGCGGGAAAGACGGTGCGGCTGCGTCTCATCAGCCACAGCTCCAACACGCCCTTCCTTTTCACCGTCGACGGCCACGTGCTCGAGATTGTCGAGATCGACGGCGTCGAGGTGCACCCCATCAGCACGACGCTCGTGTTCCTGAACCCGGGCCAGCGCTACTCGGTGCTCGTGCGGACCGACCGGGCTCCCGGGAACTACCTGATGCGGGCCGTCGCCACGTGCTCCATGCTGGACCCGAACCCGGAGTCGAACCTGAGCACCGTCGGGAACCAGGGCACGGCCGTCTTCTCGTACGGCGAGGGCGTCGACCCCAAGGGCCCGCTAGTGGTGATGAACGACTCTAACAAGGCCACCGTCGCCCAGGAGCCCTGGGACAGGCGCTGCCACGACCTGCCGTTCGACCTGGCCAAGCCGGTGCGCGAGATCGACGCGTACGAGGTCGGCGACCGGAACAAGCACTCGTTCCGGTTCAAGTTTATCGAGGACGACCACGGCGTCCAGCACACCATCATCAACGACGTAAGTTTTTTTTTTTTTTTTTTTTTCTTACCAGTTCCTTCTATGCTCGAAGATCTAACCACCTCTTTTTCACGCCACACCCAGACCGTCTACGCCGGCCTCCCCAACGGCGCCACGCTCTGGCAGGTGCCGCAGCAGGACGTGACGCCGCAAAATATGAACTCCTCGGACCCAAAGTACGCGTGGAAGCCGGCGCAGCACGTCTTCGTGTCGCGCGACGAGGCCATGGGGGCCGAGGTGGCCATCAGCGCCGGCAACATGATGGGCCACCCGTGGCACCTGCACGGCCAGCAGTTCCAGATCGTCGGCTGGGGCCGCGGCACCTTTGGCAAGCGCGAGACGACGTGGAACTTCAAGAACCCGCTGCGCCGCGACACCGTCACCGTCCCGGGCCACTCGCACGTCGTAATCCGCTACATCGCCGACAACCCGGGCGTCTGGGCCCTGCACTGCCACATCCAATGGCACGCCGAGGGCGGCATGTTTGTGCAGACGGCCCAGCGGCTGAGCAAGCTTCAGGATTTGCTGAAAGCGCTTCCCGGCTTTGGCGACATCAAGTACCGCTTCTGCCCACCGTCGCCTCCCCGGTCGATTGGAGGCCGTTAGCGGAAGACCCCGTGAGCCTGGGGTGGGTGGACTACCTGAGTACCAATTAATATCCATGTATCTGTGTTGGCGTCGGCTGGGCGACGGACGGCGCCTTTGAGCCGCTGGCCGGCCCATTTGACAGCCGAAACACCTGCCGCATTTGTATATAGAGCATCAGTATGCCTTCTCAGAAGCATGTTATATATATCCATATAGATCTTGTATTCACTCTTTCAAGCTAGCCGACTCGTCCCTCGCCTGCCGATATCGCCCATGTCAAAGCCGGAGATGTCACTAAGTTTTGCGCACACGGCGGTGAATATCGGGCGCGGTATGGCTGGGCGGAATACTACCTTCCCTTCCAGTCACCGACCCGCCGCCCTGGTGCTGGTCGATGTGTGGGGGCGCCAAAACATGTCAAATGCAGAAAAAAGAAAAAGAAAAAGAAAAAAAAAAAAGTCTATCATGATCGACACGCTGTAAGCTGCAGCCATGTCGGTGGATTCTGGCACGTTTGCCCAGGTTGGTAGTCGTCGAGTGGGCGGGCCAGAGCGGTCGGTCATCCGCCAAGACCTCCCCCTCCTTGACCCCTGCTCCCCGAGCAGCCACCACAGCGGGGGAGGGTGAGCACTGGAGAGGGAGGAACAGAAGGACACTGAGCTCTGCAGCTGCCATGTGGCGCTCGCGACGGCATCTGACTTGACCAACGCAGCCGGCAGCCGACATCGAAGACAAGCTTGTTTTTCTCTTCTTGTCCGTCCAACTGGATGCTTGAAGCACAGCCGATGCATGACGCCGTCAACCGGCAAAGAGATCACCCACCGCCACCCACCCCTGCTCCCGGGCTCCGCGATACTACACACGACTACTACCTACCGGGCGGAGACTCAGCTCGTCGCACGCGCTCGATATTGCTTTTTCTCCGCAATGCACGGTTGCATAGTGGAGAGGCGTCGGGGTGGCCCTATGACAGGGCGTGTGTGTCTCTCCGGCCCGAGGATATCGGGGACTGCCTTGGTAGGTAGGTCGGTAGGTATTTAAAGCTACCGCTATGCGCCAGAACGGAGGGCAGAAGCTCGTGGGAGGCAGCCGTCGCTCCCGCTTCCAGAAGACAGCCCGGCCCGTCCAGCCCAGCAGCCCCTAGATTGCCCCGATTTCTCGTCTCGCCTTCGTTGGCCCAGACAACAGCAAGAATGCGCACCAGCGTCGCTCTCGCCGCCGCCGCGGCCGCCCTCCTGGTGCAGGCGGCACCGTCGGCCAAGAACTTCATCTACATAGTGCCCGACGGCTTCGGCGTGGCCTCGCAGACCATGGCGCGCGACTACGTGTCGCTGCTGCGCAACGGCGAGAACCCGGGCAGGCCGGTGACGTTCCAGCTGCCTGCCGACAAGCTGGTCATGGGCAGCGTCCGCACCCAGGCCAGCGACAACCTGATCACCGACTCGGCCGCGTCCGCTACAGCCTTTGCGTGTGGCGTCAAGACTTATAACGCTGGTAGGTCGGGGAACTGGCTCTTCGAACTTGTCGAAGGGACGCTGAATAGCTTGCTGACGTATTGTTGTTATCGCAGCCCTTGGAGTCAACGATTCGCGGGAGCCTGTCGGTTCCATCCTCGAGGCCGCCCACCTGGCCGGCATGAAGACCGGTCTGGTTGTTACTAGCGTTATCAACCACGCAACCCCGGCTGGTAAGCCATCCACGTCGACGTCTGAACACATTACGAGGGCCTTGGCCTAACAGATCCATTTGCAACCCACTTACAGGCTACTCTTCACACGTCTCGCACAGAGACTCGTACGCCAAGATCGCAGAGCACCAGATCGGATACACCCACCCGTTTGGGCCCTTTGTCGACGTCTTACTGGGCGGTGGCCGGGTAAGCTGCTCGCATTGGGCCAGTTGAGAAGAGCGAGAGGATCAGCAAGAAAACAAGACTAACACCCGCTCCCTTCCGTCAGTGCTACTACAAGCCACAGAGCGAGTCCGGCTCCTGCCGGTCCGATGACGCCGACCTCTTCGGCTTCGCGCGGCAAAACAGCTACCACGTCATGCAGAACCGCAGCGCCTTCGACGCCATAGAGAAAGGGCTCGGCTGGGTGCGACTGCCCTTCATTGGCCTCTTCAGCGACAGCCATCTCATGTACGAGGTGGACCGGTCGCGGGCGCCCGAGCGGGAGCCGTCGCTGCTCGAGATGACCGAGACGGCGCTCAACGCGCTGGACCGGGCCACGGCGTCGGGCGATAAGGGCTACTTCCTCATGATCGAGGCCTCGCGCATCGACCACGCCGGCCACGCCAACGACCCGGCCGCGCACCTACACGACATCGTCATGTACAACAACGTGCTCGACCGCGTGCGCACCTGGATCGACGCCCACCCGGACACCATGCTCATGTCGGCCGCCGACCACGAGACGGGCGGCCTGACCCTGCGTGGCTACAACCCGCTGCCCCTGGGACGCGCTATCGCGTCCGCCGAGGTGCTAACGCGCCGTCTAGCCGCCTTCCAGGGCTCCGACGCCGAGCGTGCCGCCTTCTTCCGCTCCGACATCCTGCCCGCGTATGGCCTGGCCGACGCGACCGATGCCGAGGCCGCCAGGCTCCTGGCGTCGACGAACCTGGGCTCCGACATGGGCAACCTGCTCGCGTCGCGCGCGGGCGTGCACTTCTCCACGGGCGGCCACACCGCCGCCGACGTGGTGCTGTACGGCTACGCCGCCGGCGGCCGCCTGCCCGAGTACAAGGCCGACATGGCCGGCAACTGGGACAACACGGAGCTGCCGCGGTACATTGAGCGCGTGCTCGGCGTCGATATGGCCGCGGCCACGCGGAGCCTGCGTGCCAACGGGACCGACTGGGTCGGCACCGACGCAGACAGGGGGCCACGCCTCGCCAGTGCAGACCACATTCATGGGCACGATTAGGGTGGGTCAAAATTGCTGTTGGCTACCTACATATTAGCTCTGTAAATCTATATAAAAAGCTGTTTTCGCGGCGTGTCATCGGACCTAATCGTGACTGATCAGCAAGACCTTATATTTGAGTGCATCTTTGCGTCCGCCTGGAGTTCTTGATCAAGATTTTGCCAGTATTGCATCGTTATTTATCTACGAGAGGAAGTGGTAAATGAAAGCAAAATGAAATGGTAGTCAAAGTGGTAGAAAAGTAGTATA
This sequence comes from Magnaporthiopsis rhizophila, assembly GCA_003049465.1. NCBI lineage: Eukaryota > Fungi > Ascomycota > Sordariomycetes > Magnaporthales > Magnaporthaceae > Magnaporthiopsis > Magnaporthiopsis rhizophila. The sequence goes on from PYSS01000148.1 coordinate 83,109, forward strand.
GGAGGTGTGCCAGGTAGTGGGGACAGCACCCACAAAAAAATACGAAACGGGAAAGGAAACAGGAAGACACAAACAATAACCATCACCAACAGGACGCCTTCCGTTCTGCCCATCGAGCCGGCCTGCCCTGTTCTGTGTCACCAGCAGCCACCAAAATTTAGCCACATTGGGCAGCGGCACGTGAAAGGACCGTTGGTTGGCTCAAAATCACAACAAGAGCGTCGGGCACCACGAACAAGCCAGAACCCCTCCTCTCCCTGCTCCTCTGGTGCTCTCTTTCTCTCTATCCAATCCATCCAGCGCTACCTTACAAGCTTCATACCCCAACTAGCAACGTACACACAACGCATGATCATGGCCAACTTGTCGTTGATGTCGGCTGAGGTCGCGCTTGAAATAAGCCAGTACCTCGATTATGGGGCCAAGGTGAATCTCAGCAGCGCTTGCAGGCAGCTCCGCCAGCGGCTCCTGTCCGACGTCTTCGGGGAGCTCCACCTCTCGCACAGGACCATACATTGCTCTCGCGTGCTCACCCTCGCGCGAAAGTACGGCTGCTACACACGGACGCTGTACTTCAGGGCCCGCGTGGACATCTACGACGACTTCCACGGCACGGCGCCCTACATCCGACCGGCGCTGCCCAGAGAGGCGTGGCCGCTCATCGCGGGGGCGTCCCAGGTCCGCCCAAGGCTTAAGGGCTCGGCCCTGGCCCCGGACCCGGGTCCTCCGCTCCTCCCCAACCTCCGCAGCCTAACCATCGACATCCAGCCCGACGACCTTCCCCGCCAGCGCCATGGCGTGAACGGAATGCTCTACACGGACCCGTGGACCCCGGTGCCCACGGCGGAGGCCCTGCGCAAGCTCGAGAGGCGCGGCGGGTGGCGCAGGCTGCTCACCGAGGTCTGGGCCGCCGCGTCGGCCAACCCGACGCTGACGGACCTCAGCGTCGTCGGCTACCAGCCGGTTCGCCTATCGGCGATGACGGTGCCCGAGTACGGCGCGTTTCTGGGCCGGCTCGAGTCGCTCAACATCGTCATCACGGCCGAGGTGGCCCGGGCGCGCGGCTACGACATCAACCGAGCCCCGAGCTTCCAGGCCCTCGTGTGCTCGGCGCTCGACGAGGCCTTCTTCCAGCACACGCGTTCCCTGCGCCGGCTGCAGATCGAGTCCAAGGAGTGGGTGTTTCTGACGGTGGCGTCCGACAGGCACCCGCAGCTGGCCAAGCTGGACCTGGCGACGCGCTTGCCGCTGCTGGAGCACGTCGAGCTGCGCGGCTTCCTCATCTCCCAGGGCCTGACCGATTGCCTGCACGCGTGCCACCACAAGCTGCGGTCCATCAGGCTGACCAACTGCATCGCCGAGGGGCAGTACTACGATTTCGGGCACACGTCGACCGTTTACGGCGACGACGACGGCGCGACCGAGGTGTCCGCCGAGGGTGATTACGACGACAACGACCTGACGGAGCTGACCGCCGCGGATTCCGCCAACATCGCGGCAGTGGTGTCCGACAATGGGGACTTCGCCGCGGCCTTCATCAACTGGGCCCGGTGCCTCGATCAGCTGGCCGACACGGAGAGCCTATGTCGCCTCGACGTCGACTTTGACTATCCGGACCGCCGCCAGGGCGGGGCCCCGTTCTCGCGTGCCGACATATGGGGCGGCGAGGACAGCCCGTACGACCTAGACCCCAGGTCGCCGGTCACGAGGGCCCGCGCGCTGCGGATGGCGGAGCCGACGCGACAGGTGTTTGAGTACTTTCTCGCCTTTGGCTCCTTTGACTCCATCAACCGCGACCCCAACGTCAACAGCAAGGCGTTCCTGCTGGGCAAGGATCAGGAAGCATACGACGCGCTGAAGGTCGTCACCGCCAGGAACCAGGCCCGACGGGACGCGGACCCGACCAGGAGGATTGTTGATATCTAAGCGGGCAACTAGAGACTGCTGGATAATACGGGACTACAGAACAGTATGGGCACGGACTTTCGGACAGGGACAGGGACAGGGACAGGGACAGGGACAGGGATGGCTGGATGGAACACAGAGTACACGCAACTGCCGGATGGCACAGGGTTCTGTTAGTTCTGATTATGTTTTTATTTTTTGCTTGATTTTTAACGATAAGGATGCACGAATGAAAACGGTGTTAGTAACAACAATAAGCAGTTAAGACTTAGACCAGAACGCCCGCTTCAAAACAAACTGTAAGCATGACCCTAGGTACCTAGGTAGCCGGTCACCCCATCCCAGCGTGCAGTCAAGGCAGCAAAACACAGTGTGCCCCACGCCATGGTGCAAAGATCGCGGGGGATCTGGCTATGACATCACATCTTTGAATGCAACTTGCTATCCTGGGAAGCCCGGTTTCCCCAAAGGCTAAACCGGCTTGGATCAATGGTCGGCTGTCCGGCACAAGCAAAACTGGGCACACATGTGTGTGGCAGATTCCCCTCGCTGTTTCCCCGCGGGGTGATTGCCCAATGACGCCAGACTCCCTTTTCGGCAGAAATTAGACAGTCTGAAAAGCGGCGGAGGGACAAGAGAAAAATAAAGTCGCTTGGCCATTCCCTGTGCCGTCGCACTGCCACGGAAAGTCAATCGCCTCCCGAAACTCTGGGGAAGCTGGCGTCGGGCGCGGAAGTTAAAAGCTGAGGGCGCAAGCACGGTCCCCAAAAAAAAAGCGCAGCATAGCAATTAAGCGGCACCACAGCCAAATCCCTTATCTGGAGCTTCAAGTTTCTCAAGGATAAAAGAGGCGCAGGCATTTTTTTCCCCTAACATTTGGCGTTTGATTTAAATATTCATTGTCTTCGTGGGGAACGATTTTGGTAGGAATAATAAAGGGCATAACGCTTGATAGCTAACTGCCCAGCACTTGTGCTGCGCATTTTTTATTTAGGCAAGGCGCAGCACAGACATACCTGCCCTAAGAGGAAAGGAAAACGCCCCAGCTGAGTGTGCGTGGCGGCACGCCAACGAGATCTGGAACGGTCCAGGGCGCAAGGCGGGCGGCAAAAGAAAACCTAGGCTCGAGGAGTAGAGAAGGACCTTGCTGCTTGCGTGCCCCAAAAAGGGAGGTGAACCGCGCCAAATAAACTGGGAAATACCCGGCGTCCGGCCCCTATATTTTGCCCCTTTATCGCAGACACTAAATGGGCAAGCACAACCAAAAGTGGAGAAGGCTTCCCAACATACCTTTCCCGCTCAGCAGCAGTATCAACCTCGTTTAGATGGAGTGGACAGCAGATTGCACAGTTTGATAAGCAAAAAAGAAGAAGTCGATAATATTTTACCTTTTTATTATTATTATTTTATTTTGTTTCCTTTCCCAAGGCGGAGAGGAATAGAATTTCTGGTTTGCGTGGCAGGTTCGTCGGCTTTCGGGTTGATTGGGTCGCATGCAGGTGGTGTGTTGGAGCCAGTCCTTTTCTGGCCGCGTCGCGCTGCACGCTGCACGGTGACGCACTCCACTTTCTTCGGGGAAACACAAATGAAGGAATGGGGTTGTTGCCTGAGGACATGCAAGGAGAATCGCCTCCGATGTAACCTCGACGCTGACAGCCCATGTGACGACGGGATCCATCATGGATGAGTTTGATGGATTAGATCCGCCTGACGTGAGCCTGCACTTTTTCATGCCTACAGTCGCCCTCAAACCCGGACTTGCAGCGCTGAAAGCGCCTCGGGCTCAGCCTCTCAGCTAGAGCGAGTGGCGCTTTTGCGGCTGCTGCCGCCGCCCTCAAAGTCCAGCGCCACGAGCGTCGGATTGGGTGCTGGTGACAGTGGACAGGCTGCGGCTGATGAGGAGAAGAGCTGAGGATTCTGGGGCGGCACCAGACATTTGTATACCTCAAACAATTTTAACGGCGGGGAACAGCTGTCTGTTGCACTATCGGGGCCAATGCCATAACGGCACACACTTCCCCGCGTTCCCTGCCATCTGAGATGTTCTATTCCCCACAGAAAGGGTCGCCGAACAGGGGGCTGATCCGTCTGGGCCTGCCTGGGTCGGTTAAATCTTGCTGGGCCTTGGCATGGATAAGACGGGCGCGGGATTTATTCTCGCGACAACTCCCGCCGTCGCCCAGCCGTTTAATGAAAAGGCTTCGAAAGACTTGGGCTTATAGAAGCCGGCAGATGGACGCGTGGGCCACTGATGGGATACGTCGCTGGCATGCGTGGACGCATGGGAATGCCCGTAGCAGAGAAGCCACAAGGCTGGCCATGACAGATGCCGAGCCACACCTCTTGCAGATCTCATGCATCCTTCAAGTTCTCTTGCAGAAGGCACAGCACAGCACAGCACAGCACAGCACAGCACAGCACAGCACAGCACAGCACAGCACAGCACAGC
>PYSS01000149.1:0-61042 GCA_003049465.1 Magnaporthiopsis rhizophila
GAGCGAACAGAAGCACATCATAGGTAGGCAGAAAAAAAAATTAAACCTTGGATTTGATTCTAGGTAGGTAGGTAGGTAGGTAGGTAGAAATCTTTTCTTTTTTGTACTGTCTCCGGTGCGAAAGAAAATGGGCGGCCGGAACTCGCTCCCTCCGAGTGATCGGATATACCTAGATAGGTATGTATGCCTGGCCTCTTCCAATGTCCCAAGATCCAACCAAAGGAAGGAAAAAAAAAAGACTGCCAAGGTAGATAGATAGATGATCTGCCGTCTAAAAGGCAGTGTGAGCAGGAAAAACAATAAATCGTCGCGCAATAATTCCTCTCTTGCTTTGTCGTGACAAGACCATATTCGTCAGGGGTCATTATCAGAACGCCAGGTCCAATGCTAGCTTTAGCATATATCTTTTAGATATATGCTTTTCTGTCTTCATTCCGCTTGAACAAAAAAGTTGCTTGTGCTTCGTAAAAAGGGGGCAGAAAAAAAATCATAAATAAACCATCATTCCGGAAGTCCGTGTCCTCTTGCGGCATCGGTGTCATCAGGTAGGGTTACGTTACGCCTAGGGCGGCAAAGAGGGGTAGTGACAAAGGGAAAACAAAACGAAACAAAAAAAGTTATCAAACTAGATGGGCAAGAAAAGCAGCAAAAACAAGGGGGAAAAAGAGGAGGAAAAAAAAAACAAAAACAAATACCCAAACCGAGTGTCATACAATTCGTGTGTAGAAATAGATCATCAAACTTGTGTGGACAAAAAAAGTGTCCAAGTGTGAGGTCGTGAAGTGCTCCCGGCGCAGAGGCCCGTCATAACTATCGTTGTTTTTCTTTGCGTTCTCGTTGCGATGCTTCGTTTGGTTTCCGGGGTTCCAGCCGTGAGTTTGAGCGAGTGAGTGCGTCGAAATCTTGGGCAAGTTAAAAGATATCGAGGTCGAAGTGGAGGGGGATATGGGATGGGGGAAAAACGCCGTCGCTGAATGGGCCAGAGGGGATGTGACAAAGGAGATGTTGACAAAAGAAACAAGTGTTCATAAAAGAAAAAGCGAAAACTACTCGTGGAGCAGATTTCCTTGCCTTGGAAAATCGAATCGAAGACAACAACCGATATCGAGACCAGACGATCGCATTGGCGTTTCCCGCATTGGCGAAATCGTATGGGTAGAGGGGATGAGAGTCTTAGTTGGCGCGAATGACCAGCTTCGACAGGAACTTGTTGGATAGCGAGTCAAAGTCGTAGCGGTCAAATTTGGCGTCCTGGCGGGTCCTCAAGTACGCCTCTGTGGTATCACGTGTCAGTAGTCGGATCACCAAGAGAGGAAGACAGAGCGGTGGTTTGTTCTTACCATGCTTGATAACGTGTTGGCGCACTTCGGTCATGGCCTCGCAGACGGCCGGGTTGTTGTTGAGCAGCTGGCCGTGGCGGCGCGTGTCCCAGTCGGTAAAGGCGGGGAGCTTCTGGGAGATGGCGTGGAAGAGACCGACGATGACGCCGACGGGCATGGACTCCATGTCGTTGCAGAACTTGTCGACGGCGATGGGGTCGGGGACGCGGTAGTGGCAGTCGAACTGCATCTCCTCCCAGACACACAGGAGGATGGCGGCCAGCATGAATATGGTGGGCCAGTTCTTGAGGCGGTCGCCGCTGTAGACGCTCGAGTACAGGGCCGACAGCTCCTCGAGGATGTCCTTCTGCAGCTCGCGCCACATGTCGGCCATGGCGCACTTGATCTGGAAGTTGATCATGACGGGGGCGACGACCTTGCCAAAGTACTTCGAGTCCTCGTCGTCGATCTGGCCCTCGGCCATGCTCTCGGAGCCCTGCTGCTCGACGAGGGTGATGTGCAGCGTCAGGTTGTAGGCCAGCACCAGCTTGAGGGCCTTGCGGATGACGGGCGACTTCTCCTTGACGTAGAAGCGGTGAGCCGTCTTGAGGATCTCGCTGATGAAGGGAGTGCCGTCAAAGTGGTCGTCGATGAAGCTCTCCCACGACTGGTCAATGTGCTTGTCGAGGTACTCGTCGAGCGCGTCGATGCGGATGCCCTCCTGGCCGACGTCGAGACGCTCGGTGCGGATCTCGAAGTCGATGGGCTCCTGGTCCGTCAGGTGAGACTCGACCCAGTCGACGTGGAAGCAGCTGTCGTCGGCCACGAAGACCTCGCGAACCATGACGGGCAGGCAGTAGCCGTACCCGTGGGTAATCCACATGAGGGTCTCCTTCTGCGAGAAGCCCTTGACGTTGTAGATGGAGACGCCGCGGTCGAGGTGGCGCTCGTAGTCGGCCTTCCAGTCCTTCATGAAGTAGTTGACGTCCTTGATGTCGATGCGCGTGCACGGCACCTGCCACAGACGGGCGTGCGACGGCTTGCAGCCCGCGCACGGCTCGCCCTTGTCGCACGTCTTCTTGAGGAACTTGCAGCGGAGACAGGCGCGGAGCTTCCTGATCTCGCTGGCCTGCTTTCGCTGGTCCGGACGGAGGGGACCCTTGCGACGGCCAACCTTCTTCTCGCCCGTGCCGGCCTCCTTGCCGGAAGACGTCCGGCGAATGACGGACTTGGTCGGCTTGGCGATCGGGCTCTTGCGAGGGCCCGAGGTGCGGCGGGCAGGAGGCGAGGCCGACGAGGAGCTGGCGCCGGCGCCGGAGCCGCTGGCTTGCGCGGGCCTGGTGGACGGCGCGGCAGCCTTGATGGGCATGGGGCCCACGGCGGCCGCGGGGCTGATGATCTCCGTCGACGCGGTCTGGTGGTGCCCGTGGTGGTGCCCGTGACCATCGCCGTGGAAGCAGCCGCGATGAGCAGCAGCGCTCGAGTCGAGAGTGTCCGACTCGGGCGAAAAGGGCGAGTAGGGGAAGTTGACCTCCTCATAGCTGCCAAACTCGAGCGAGCTGTTTCCAAAGTCGAGAGAGTTGCCGCCATCCGAGTTGGACGAGTCCGAGTTGGATCTCAGGTGCAGCGTCTGGCTGGGGTTGAAGATGGCCGTGTTCTGTACCTGCTGCTGGAAGGCAGCGGCGGCGCTCTCGTAGGCCGGGTAGTCCACGGTGGCCCAGCCGCTGTCACTGCCCGATCCGAGCGAAAGAACCTCGAGGTACGAGTTGGTGGGCGAGTGGCTGCCCAGGCTGCTCACGCGAGGCATACCGTCGGCCTGCGCATACGTCATGGCAGCCGCGCCGAAGTCCTGCCAGTTGGCCATACCCAGACTCCACTGCATGGCCTGCTGCTGGGCGCTCTCGTCGACGGGGGAGATGCTGTTGAACGCCGGCTCCAGCTGGATGGGCGCGTCGAGGGCCGCCGTGGTGGTTGCAGGCAGGTACTCGATCGCATGAGGGAAGTTGGCCTGCACAAATGGGTTGAAGTTCATCAGGGCCGCTGCTGTGTTGTCCTGATACAGCTGCAGGTCTTGGGAGACCTGGTTCTGTTGCGCCTGGGCTTGCTGTTGCTGTTGCTGTTGTTGCTGTTGTTGTTGTTGCTGCCGCTGCTGCTGCTGCTGGAGGGCCCAGTCGGTCAGGAGCGGGTGCGCGGCAGTCTGGAACGGCGATAGCTGGTGCTGAAGCGGGCTTGAGGCGGCGGAGCTGTGATGCCCCGGCGACGGCGCCTGTGGCGAGTCCTCGGGTGACGAGACCGAGTGGCTCTGTGAGGTCGGCGAGTGCGTGCCGGAGACAGCGGCCACCGAGGCCGCCATATCAAACGAGACCTGCCATGAGACGCCAGGGCTCTGGCGATTTGACTGTGACACGGGAGACATTGTGATGGGCGACGTGGTCGTGAGAGCGGAGGAGCCAGCCGCGGTGGTCGTGTACTGCTGGTAGTTCTCTCGCGGGTCGTAGGCAAGCTGCTCTAACAAGACCACCTCTCCTCCGGCGGCGGTGTTGAAGTCGAATGACATTCTGAACGGGGACCAGGAAGAAGGCGCTCTCTCGGGTCGAGGGATTTGATAGTATTGTATCGGGAACGGACCTGGACACCGCTCTTTCTGTCGGGGATCTCGCGCGAGATCAGGGGCAGGTTTGAGCGAGGGTCAGGACTGATGTTGGGAGGAGGGGGAAAAGAGGAGGTCGAGGCCAAGGAAGGGGCTTGAGGGAAATCGGTTAGTGAGCGCCCCCCCTCGTGGAATCACTGGCGGACACACACACATACACACATACACACACAACGCACACTGGCTCTCACACACTCACACACACTGTCCGACACGGCGACGGACGGCGTTGAGGATGAGGAGGGGAGGGGGGTGAGTGGGCGAGGGCCGCGGGACAAGACGTTTGTCCCCATGGGACGCAGCCAGCGGTCCCGCCCTCGTAGGCGTGCTCCCGAGGGAAGAAGCGGTGAGCGCGCATCTGCTGGCTCGCCAGCCCCCGGCACGACGTGCTGCAGCCACGCCCGCCCAATCAGCACCGTCGCCGGGCCTGCAAGACCATGGAGTACCACCGGCGGCGGGGGTGCCGGCCAGCCAATCAGGGGCCCCGGCTAAACAACGCATGCTGTCAAGTGGCCACAGGCTTGGCCTGCGGAGCTCGCACTGTCACGGATACATGTCAGCCACCCCGCTTTTTGCTTCCCCCTTATCCTGCCTCCTCAAAGGACCTTCAGGCCTTCAGGGCCCAGCGAGAGCACACGATTAATTGACGGATTGATGGATGGCACAAAAAAAAAAAAGTTGATGGGCGCAACTGCAAAAAGTGGCGCCTGACCCCAGCGCCAACCGCGGTACCAGCCCAGGCCTGCAAGCCCTAACGGCCAGCCAGACCAGATCGCCTGAAGGAAGAGCCCGATGAGAGGCTGCACATGCTTGCAAGGTTCTGTGCATCATCGTCCATTGTCGTCGCCGCGTGGCTGGGGGACGGGAAACAATTGAACAAATTTCCGAGGTCCCTTGTGTGGCCTTCTCTTGCAGCGTCTCAATTGTTGGGTTGAGCCCCTCGAGGGGCTGGTGGCTTGGATGGAGGTTGGGTGTCTGGGGCTAACAACGCCCAGGACCCTGGCCCTCCAGCTCAGGGGAGCACGGATGGCGTGTGAGAGATCGGCTCTGGGAGTGACGCCAAAACTGACGACGACCGAAGCCCACAACCCCCGGCGCCGATTCTCTAGCACCAGGGGCGAGTAAGAAGAGACTCCATCAACCAACCCTTCCTTAATGTGCAGAGGCACCTGCAGACTCTTCGCTGTTGTCTGGTTAGCTGCCCTCCAGCGTCCTTTGCAAAGTCGACGGCGACTTCCCCGGGGGACTTTTCCCCCGCCGGGCTCCATCGTCATGCGTCAACAGCAATCACTATTTTGCTTCGCCACCGTGGATCACTGCACCGCGTCCAGCCGGCAGCTTTTCTCACTGGCTACACCATCTGGGGACACATCAATACCGGTTACGGACTTGAATCAAATGTTGTGCCACGTCGAAGGGCGGCTTGATATGGGCCGGGAGCCACTTTGTGTGTGTGTGGGAGCGTCAGCAGAGAGACCCTTGTCGCGTGTTGCGTCTTCTCAATCGCAATATTGCAACCTGCACCCTCCCATTTTGGAGGGTCGGCAACGGCACAATCAATTTCAATTGACTTCCAATGATCCAACCACCCCGCAGTCACGACGGATAGCCCGGCGGCAAAGCCGTTTGCCATGTGTTTCTGAGGTATTTTGCCTTGTTCAGCCTGTTTTTTTTTTTTTTTCTTTAATCTCCCATGTCTGAATACCGGGTATTCAATTACCCCCAAATGCCTGTGAGACCTGCATGTTGATCTGTCTCACTTTGGAAGCACCAAGCCCACCAGACACGTGTAGCAGCCAGACAACTTGCTTGCCCCAAGTGTCGGCTGATGTTCTCTCCAACCCTCACTGCCGGGGGGCGAAACTGCGCAAACGCACAACGCAGCATAAAGCGGGCACGCACGCACAGGGCGACCGAAGTCTCTGCACAGTGGGATAAGGAATACTCCCGCCTGGCATGCAGCGGTAGCACTCGGCTCAACTCGAGACTGCTTCCTAGAGGATGGTCCCAGTGGGAGCCACCAGCTCCGCTAGCTGGTGGCCAGCTGGTCCTAGCTCTGCCCACCAGCAGCCCACCTCTGGACCCACCTTTTGCCTGCCCAGTCTGCTCCCTGCAGGACCGAGCTGATGTTTCCCCACGTACCTCCCTCAATGTGCCGGCTGGCACCTCCCTTGGCCAGGTCCGTGCCTTGGAGGGGGAAAAACTCAGCTGACGGGAACGGGAAAGGCTAAAAAGAAACAATGATCCTGGGGCCAAGACAAACGGTCCAGCCTTTTTAGCAAGGAGAACGAGAGGCTTAAAAGGAAGGCGTGTGCCCGTCCGCTTGGCTGGTCGAAAGGGGTCCAGCACTATCTAGGTCCATCCATGCAGAGGCGCCCCCCGGCCAAACAGTCAACGACCTCTGGGAGTTTGGTTCGTGATTTCCAGGTTTGGCGGGACCGATCCAGCCACGACGGCGGCCGGCTTTTTGCCCTGTTCAGCCAGCCGCCGGGCTCGGAAACGCGGGTAAGGTAAGCCAGCGAAGCCACCTAACAACAAACAGGGGAAGCCGGGAAAATCCTCATGCGGCGATGGCGTTAGCCATTCCATCCCACACCACATCCTCCGATCCTCTCCTCTTCGACCCCTACCTCTTGTTGTTGCTCTTCGGTTGTCTGTTTAGCGACGCCGCTTGAGTCGGTCAATAGCCTTCGGGAGACCTTTGGTTGGCTGCGCTTGGCCGTCAAATACCTAATCGAAAAAAAGGCCGGCGAAACGCCCGCGGGGCGAAGCGGGGTCTCTCTGCTTTTTTTGATCTTGTCTGGATCCTCTCCAGGTAGATGAGCCAATTGCAGTGGAAAGCTTCACCCTTGACCGCCGTTACGGAGTATTAAAAGAAGAAGAAAAAATTCAAGACGAACTCGTTCCACATTGAAATTCCTGTCCGCGATCCACACGCGCGCGCATCGCCACTTGCCCCTCTCGGTCTCCTCGGTCAGTGTCCGCGGCGGCCAGCAAGGCCGGATCCCTGTCTAGCCCAGGCCCTTGCTGTTGCGACACGTCCAGATGTCCGGTATGCAGGCCGCTGCCGTACCGAACGTCGCTGTTGCGAGGCTCATCCCCGTTGCCTGCGTCAACTCCCAAGGCCGGATGGCCGGTTGTCATCTACGATACGCAAAGATCCCGAGCCTGTGCTCTCATAATCTCACCGGGTTGAAACGAAAGAGGAGATACCGTCCTAGTGGCAATGCCTCGCGCGGAGGAGAGGAGCATCGGACGTGGGCTTTCAAGGGCCCGGCAGGACGCCATTCCGTATCGCCCCCTGCTTTTGGGTCCCATTAGACTTTGGTACTACTACTACCTACGTGTTCCTGTTATGTACCCATTTACGCATGCTTTTCCTAAACCGGGGCTGAGAATGGAAAGAGACTTTGCAGCGGATGCTGCAGGTTTGACAGGACCGCGATCGAGAGCAGGGAACCCGACCGCGCATCAAATGATAGACTCTGATGGCGCCAACCAGCAAGTGCTGGGTATGGTATGATGTGGCGTGGCGCGAAGCTGCCGATGAAGCCACTGTCACGCTCGGACAATGCAATCAACTCTGGACTTCGGTGTTTGCCGTTGGGAAATCAGGGTCAGATTCCACGATTGGCTTCGCCTAAACGACCAAACACGAGGCGCGATCAAGCTCGCCTGTAGAGTCTTTCCGTCAGGCACTTGGACATCCTCTAGTTTGGGCATGTGATGTTTTGCGAAATGGCCAAATGCCGGCCAAAACGTCAGCCTCATTATCGCCCGGTGCAAGCGGTAACAAGCGTAGCAATCGGGCAACACAACACTATTTGATTGCCACTTGGGCAGGTCGGCCTCGCCGTCGCAAAAAGTCACCTCGTGATAAAATTGCATGATGGTATCCACGAGGTGCCGAGGCATTAACGAGCAGACGCACTGCAAAGGAGGTCGCCCTATCCGGTTTTTATGTTGGCAGGATTTACCTTGCAAGCATGGGAAGCTCTGACCAGCTGGAAGTCTTAGTGGCAATGGCTGGTATTGTAGCTCCAGAGTTCACCCTAGCTTGGCATCTATCATGGCCTCGATCATGTTCGATCACGCACGGCTATTTCTAGATCCATTGAGTTATGGGATGTAATTGTGTGCTTGAGCCGATGCCGTTGCCACGATTGAGATGGCAGAAGTCGGGCTAAGATGGAAGGTCAGGCCCCTCCAGCTTCCATCTGGCGGGCGGCTCAAAGTGGCTGACAGTTTAGCCGAAGACGACCCGAATGACTTCAGATGGACGTAGAACGTGACAAAAGGGCATGTGCATGTGCACTGGAAGCGGCGCTGGGCGAGCGAGACATTGAGGCTGCGCGACGGCTGTAAAAGGCAGGAATCCAAGGGCGGAGCGAATGGTACAGCAGGAACAATACCAAGCACAGGCGTAGTCTAGGTTGCTATTGTTCCGCCGCACGCGGCTGGCATTTGGGCGTCCACGGCTGAAATGGCATCGACGCCATGAGCGCCCCAACAAAGAGCCTCCGCCGCCGGATCATATTCAAAAGGACCACGCCGCGGACAGCGCCCGCCTCTGCATCGGAAGCGCTTGGACAAGCGACCAGCAATACCCAGGCCAAGACCAAGGCTGCCGAGAATCCGGCCGTTGCAGAACCCGAGCCTAGCGAATTCGACAAGGCTGCCCGCATCGGGCACCCACAAGGCGCCGCAATGATACCAGACATCTTCACGACGTGGCCGCCCGTCAGGGACGGCCTGCGCACCAGCACGTCGCTGACGCAGGACGGGACGGTGAGCACATGCCTGCCGTACATGTCGGCGAGCGACGCCGACCTGGAGTACAACGGCCACGGCGTGCCGCGCCTGGACCGCGACCGCCACATCCGGTTTCTGCACAAGTCCATGGGCCAGCTCCCGCCACAATATGTCGTCGCCGACGCTAGCCGTCCCTGGTTCCTGTACTGGTGCCTCAACTCCATTGCCCTGCTGGGCGAGGACGTGACCGAGATCTACGCCGCCCGCGTGGCCGACACCGCGCGCTCCATGCAGAACCCCGAGGGCGGCTTCGGCGGCGGCCACGGCCAGACATCCCACCTGGCCACCACCTACGCCACCGTCCTCTCCCTCGCCCTCGTCGGCACCGAAGACGCCCTGGCCGTCATCGACAGGAGGGCCATGTGGAGGTGGCTGTGCTCCCTCAAGCAGCCCGACGGCGGCTTCCGCATGTCCGTCGGCGGAGAGGAGGATGTCAGGTGAGTTGCGCTGGGCCGTTTTTGCCCTCCTGGCCACGTTTGCACTCCTCTCCTCTTTTGCCATCCTCTCCTTTCTGCCCTCCTGGCCTCTTTCCTCAAGCACTCATGATGTCCGCCGGCCAGCGTCGAACAGAGAGGCTAGAACGTGAGGCGAGGAGGTGTGCGAAAAGGGGGCTTGTCTACCACAACAAGAACTTGTACCTGACAATCAAACCAACGCCATTCTCGTCGGCCCACGTCGCTCAGGGGCGCGTATTGCGCCATGATACTCATCACATTGTTGAACCTGCCGCTCGACCTCTCGCGAGATTCCGAGGCATATGCGCGCGACCCCGGCGCGAACCTGTTCACTAAGCTGGGAGACTACGTTCGACGGTGTAAGTCGGCCTTTTTACTTTTCCTCCGTTCTCTTCACCCGGGCACTCTGCTGCATGCCGGTTTTAGCGCTTGATCCGGCTGCTCTTGCCACCATCTAGCGCGTATAGTTATAGAGGCGCAAAAGTTTGACTGCTAACAACATACGATCTGATCTACCACTAGGCCAAACCTTTGAAGGCGGCATATCGGGTCAGCCTGATGCCGAGGCGCACGGGGCGTATGCATTCTGTGCCCTTGCCTGCCTGTCCCTCCTTGGCTCTCCGGACGAGATGATTCCGAAGTGAGTCTGCCGCTCTTCTCCGCACAGAGAAAACCTAGTCACCCAGCCGGCTAGGCCCTATCGCAAGCCTTTGGTGGTCGTGTCTATGTATGCATGGCGATCGACTGGCTGACAGCTGACTTTTCGCCACCTCCGTCTCGCCTCTTTTGACCCATTATCAAAAAAGATACCTCAATGTTCCACGACTCATCTCGTGGCTCTCCTCGCGCCAAAACGCCCCGGAGGGCGGCTTCTCTGGTCGCACCAATAAGCTCGTGGATGGGTGTTACAGCCACTGGGTAGGAGGCTGCTGGCCGCTGATCGAGGCCTGCCTCAGGGGGCCCATCGCCGCCTCCGCCGCTGCCTCTGCTGCGCCCGAACCCATGTTCAACCGGGAAGGCCTTATACGCTACATCCACTGTTGCTGCCAGGACCATAGCAAGCGCGGCGGCTTGCGTGACAAGCCTGAAAAGTGAGTGCTTATCCGATTCTTTGCATTTTTTCCTTTCGCCATCTCTCCGCCTCCACATCACATCGATCTGCAAACTTCTCCTTGCAGTTCATGTAAGTGATGGGACAAAAAGGAAAAAAAATTATTACAGGGTCTGACAGTTGTTCACCGCGGGGGCGACAGGATGTCTGACGCGTACCACTCATGTTACGTCCTGTCCGGGTTGAGCTCTGCAGAAAACAGGTGGCAGCTGATATTGCCGGATCCGACGTCGGTGGACGGCGATGGCGACGGCGGCGGCGACGTGGCACTAGCGGCGGCGCCCCGCTGGGCGGTCTGGCCCTACCAAGGCGAAGGGGAAGTGTTCAATGACGATGACCGTGTCGCGCCCGTCCATCCAATCTACGTTATCCCGGAGGACAAGGTCGCCTCGGCGCAGGCCTACTTTGCGGCTCGGGTTGGATTTTAGGGCAGTACCTAAGTAGGTACCTATCTAAACTCGGCCGTTCCGGCTCGAAGCGGGAAAAAGGGGGTGTGGGTAAGATGGCAAAAATATTGCACCAGCGGGAAACTGCATCTAATATCAACATCGACACACCGCTTCGAAGGCGTTTTTTTTTCTTACCCTTGTTATAAATGCCCTTTGGTTTATTTGCCTTTTTTCTTCTGCTGTCTTGCCATCCTATCATTTTCAGGTGCCACAGCGTACAGCATGGCCGATAACATTTTGTACTCTCCTGTATAATCTATCTGAGGCGTGCGTACCTGCCACGCCCTGTTTTCGGGGGCCGCGGCGGCTATGGAAACGCCTTCCTATAGCGTACAGTCTCTATTGTTATAGCGGTTCACAAGATGCCTAGTATGCCTCATGCATTTTTGGGGTATTTGGTTGCCCTTGTACCCTCGTGTGTCCGTGAGCAGGGCTTGCTTGCAAGTATCCAAAAGGCCCCGCCGCCCGCCTAGTGCACGCCCATACAGTAAGGGAGCCGCAAGAACCTCCTTCGCAGTAATGTAGCAGCAGGCCAGAGCCTGGTGTGTTGTATTCGTCTGCGCGGTGTGGTGGCCATTCCGTTTTTGTCTCAGATGAATGTCTCGGAGCCTGCTGCGATCTGCCCCCGTTTCCTTTCGTTCTGGCCGCCCGCCTGTCCCCTCCCCCCTCCAAGCAACCACCACTTAACCATGGTATGTGTGGGGTGACAGTAGATGCGGAGGGAGTTTTGTTGGCAGGCGGTGGCGGTGGGCTTGTTGCATGGGCTACGCACACGGACACACATACACACACACGGACGGGGCAGACGACTTGCATACGGCAGATCACCGGGGCCAACAAACGAGGGCGGGTGGACGGACGGACGCCTTCTGTGATGCAAGCAAGCATGGATGAGCCCACAAAATGGTTCGCCCGGTCAGGGAGAGAGCGAGTGGGTTATCTATACACCCGCACGCGAGTGTGTGTCTGTGTGTATGGTGGTGGCGGCCGACGTAGGCCAGGCTAGAGGGCAACAGGTCTCGTGTTTTTTTCCATGGCTGTATGTATTTGGAATATCTCTTCGTATTTCACACACCCACGTGCCTCACGGCATGACGCTGCTTCCTTTTACCGTTTAGGCAGTACCCAGAAGCGAAGAGCAAAAAAGATGCCGTTGAGCAACTCCCCTAACCTACCTAGGTAGTAAAGGGAAATCCCGGGCCCAAGTCATCACTCGCGGAGGGCCCGGAGGACGGTCTCGAGGCCCCTCCCTCCCCTCCCTCCATAGCGAGGTGGCCAACGCATCGGCCCAGACTATCAGCTCGGCATGCATGACATGGAGCGAGGAGTGAGAAGGATGGGGTGGTGGTGGCGGCGGGGTGGGAGAGAAAGGGAAAGGAGGGAGGGTTGGCTGATCGTATGCACGGCCGCACACGCAGTATTAGTGTAATATTTTGGGAGGCGAATTCTTTTTTTTTCCACCAGGAAAGAGGATGAGGATGGCATGTGGTGCGGCTAGACGAGCGCAAGTGCGCAGAAGCTTGAGTGCCTTCTCTGTCATCGTGCGTTGGGTGGACGGAGCAGGTCTCCTGGCCGGGTCAGGTCTGCCACTTTCCACCTGTCTGTCCTCGCGCCCTTTTCCTGTCCCCGTCCCGCTTCTTTCCTTTTGCCATCATGGGGACAGGAGGGAAAAACAGGCCGTGGGCGGCAAGATAAGCTCTCACGACATCCTTGCTCTACGTATCCTGTCCCGCCGTTGTGACGTCGGGCACATCGGCACCTCCTGAGTACATGCCCGGGTAGGCTTCCTTCTGGGCTGTGTACGTGTAATAATGTGCCTTGGCTTCAGGCCTTGCATTTCACCACTCCTCCACGTCCCGTGTTATCCATGCAGGTCTGGCGGTCGAGGCCCTGGCCAAGTGTTTACCGGCAGGGAGGGGGAAGAAACACGCCCCTCGCCACCATTGTAATACCGACGGAAGAAAAAAAAAAAAACGACAACACAGCGGCCTTTGTCTACGGACACATAGGGGAGCAAGTGAGCCCATGATGAGGAGACGCAAACGGGGGAGAACTGAACCTTCGGCCGCCAGACAGGCTGCCTGCGCGAGGGACATATGACTCCATGGGGTCCCCCCGAGAGTGACCGACATAACAACAAACAAACAAAAAAACAATGATGGTGGGAACGGGATGCAAGGTAAGGTAAGAAGAGATAAAATAGAGAGAGAAAGGACTAGTCATTTTCCATGTATGCACTGGCCGCCAAAATGGGCCTCGCCCTGCGGGGAGGTGCGCGGCGGCCGGTGGCGAAGATATCAGATGATAGCCCCGAAAGTGGTCGCTTTTGGTTGCGCTGGCAGGATGCGGGCGGGAGAGAGAGGGAGTCCATAGTCCGAGGGAGATCGACGCAAATCCAAAGAGAAGAGAGAGAGAGAGAGAAAAAAAAGAAAGCCCGAATGGGTTGCATGGCGCATCAATGTGCATCGAGAGATGGGACACGACTGAGCTGGTGCTGTTGTGCGATGCATCACCAGGCCATTCACTACCTAGGTACTGCCGCCTCTTCCTGCCTTTTTGATTATTCCCAATTTTGGGTTGTTTTTTTTTATTAGCCCTCTTTTTGAAGCGGTCACCAGACTTTTCCAATGATGATCTTTCTTCGTTATTTTGCTATCTGTTGTGGCTGCTTCAGCCCTTCGCCAGCCCGATCAGGGCCAGCCCGATCAAGAAAAGCCCATTCAACTCCTCGCGGTTCTTGCCGTCCCTTTCTCCTCGGCCTAATCCAGGCAAATGAGATAGATGCCTTACCCACCGAAGGCCCGGCTTTCCGAGGTCGCCCTTCCGGGCCTCGACCCCTGCCTGTTTGGTGGGTAAGGTAGGTGAAGGTGAGGGAGGGCCGTTCCGGGTACGTACCCTGGACACCCCCCCCGGATTTATCCCGAGCTGACTTTTCCCGTTTTCCTATCGTCTTGTGGGACCCGGCTGTTCGCAAGACATGCCACGCGTCAGAGTTGGCCGCGACCTCTGGGGAGGCTGTCGGTGTGTGTGTGTGGGCGTGTGCGCCGGCGGGCTGTAAGTGTGTATGAGCTTGAGTAAGTATTTGAGCGAGTCCGCGTATGTGACCGTGCGTGAGAGTGTGTTTGTAAATGTGTGTGAGAGTGAGAGAGCAAGCTAACCGCCCTCCTTTGCTGGGGCCTGCACAACAGAGGCCCAGAGTGACGTTGCAAATATGAGGGAATATTTTGCGGCCCTCCAGGCAAAACCGGAGGAGGGGCGTCCGCTTACGCCCTCGCACCAAAAAGCCATGGAGGCCCATCGGTGCGACAGCAGACAGCATGGGAAAAACTCCACGAGATATAGTGGAGGAGGCCGGAACAACGGCCATCGGAAAAGGAAAACCGCTGGACAAGCCTTGTCCAAAGATTTCCGGTGTGACAAAAAAGGGTTGGCTCTGGGTGGTGGGAAACACCAAATGCAGCGACCTGTCGAGGCCTGGTCTCCATTACAGCCTGCCTTGCTGACTCTTTCGTGCATCAATCGACCTCTTTTCCGCTTTTTTTTCTTCTTTTTTTCCTTTTCTTTTCTTTTGCGAGGATATAGCCGCCCGGCTTTTTTTGGTTTGCGTAGCCGCAGGCCGGAAGGATGCAGGGCGACGGAGAGAATGAGGCATTGACGCTCTCTTTGCATGTGCTCCCCCGCCGGAAGCCGCTCGGGAGGTTCTAGCTAAGGTTTAGACGGAGGCGGGTCGCTAAGGCCCAGAACGGGGCCGAACGGGGAAGCACAAGAAGGAGCACGGTTACTCGGCTAACAGCATGCTGACGGGGACGACTCCATCACAGGCGCCTCTGGAGTCTGATATGTCATTTTTTTCGCAGAGGCGGGCAGCAGGCCACCGATTGCCGTAGTTGTCAATGCTATTTCAAGGATTAGAATCTTCCTTTTGTTTCTTTTGCGCCTTCTCGTGTTTTAATGCCTGATGAAACAACTGCTACCGCAACAGGATTAGCCTGATATGGGCTGGCCATCCAGGAGAGAGAGGCGGTTAGGTGAGACACCGCGTTTGAGCTTCCGCGGATCGATGGCCGCATGATGCGTGGGTGTGGGTGGTTGTCGTAAGGGTGGTGGTGAGTGGTGGCGGCGGCCCAGGGCCAAGGCTGTGACTAAATGGTAAACACACACATCCCGCGCTTGGGGTACGTACTGCCTGGTATGGATATACGATCGGCCGGTAGAAAAACATTGGAAGAACTCCCGAGTCCTCTATCCAATCCTGTCTCCTTGTTTTATGCCGACGTATTTTGTATTTGTCCAGGTGTTTGGTCAGGTTTCCTGGCTGTTTACGGCAGTGTTTACCTATTTCTTACATGCCTGCCAAGCCAACGTCTCCACTCCACCACAAAACCATGACACCCCACCAGCGCGCCTCGGATCGGCCAGCCTCCTCCAACCACCTCTCGCCGGCCCCCCAGGTCTCTTGCTCAAGACCGGCCGCCTGGGTCGCCGCAATTTTCTGTGAACCTCTGTGCTGTTTTCACCTGATATCAGGTCTTGGCCGACGGGGGTGTGCGGGGGTGTCATGATCCCAACTCTCTCTCCCGTAGGACATTTTATTGCGTGCGTGTACTGTGCAGCTTGACATTGAGTGATTAGGGGTTAGGGTTGAGAAAAAAAAAAAAGTCACATCTGCAACCCAACCACAACCCCACTTCACCGCTTGGTAGGGAGGCTGGCCCGGCCGGTTGTGCTGACCTGCCCGGACACGGCGACCACTCCAAGTCGTTCTCTGTCAACCGTTATTCCTCCGACAAGGCCGATGGGGTTTGCTTCTTTTCTAGCCCGACGTACGACCGTTATCATTCGAGAAAGGGGTGCCATACGGTCGCCGTCACTGGCTCCTCGGCCCAGCGACTCGCTCAACTGCGCGGCATCCAACTGTGCCTTTTCGGAAGCATGTGCATTGGTGGGCGGGTCGATGACAGGTTGTGCCTTCTGTTTTTGTCGTGGTGCTCCATCCGATCGAATGTGAACCCACCTTTGCTGGTTGCGTGCCCAACCAGCCTTTTTTTTTTCTTCTTTCTTTTTTTTCCCCTTCCTTTTTTGTACCCACCCCGCCACCTCCCATCCAAGGGTGACGGTTCGGGACTTGGGAGATGGGCACAATCAGTCTTCCTTCTCAGCCAGACGATGTCCGTCCATCCATTCATCGATCATTCTGGGCTTGCCATGACCCAAGTGTGCTTTTATTTTTAAATCCTGCTGATCATCCTAGGCATCACCGTCGCACCGCTAGCTCCTGCCCAGCGGCGTGGGCTCCGTACCTGCTACATCGGGATTCCTGCTTCTGTGTTAATATCAAGCAAAAGCATTGCCAACTCACACTGCATGAGAGTGGCCGAGGGCCCTGCCATTTTTGCCTAGTCCGCCAGCACCCTTCCCACCCCTCCCCCAGCCACTCACAGGCCAGACGCGCCGCCGGACGACATGCAAGGGTATGCCAATCCAATCCAGCCGCCACTCGACTGTTCATGCATCTCATCCTGCTCACCGACCTTCGTGGTCTGGCTCCGGGCCAGTCGCTTGCCCCTTCACCCCACCTGCCAGCCGGCCCAGTCTCCGGGTCGGGTCTGCCAGCCGCTGGCCCATGCTCGCACACGCCCTCTCTCCTCTCTTGTCTGTGCGCCTCTGTGCCGAAGAAACCTGGCCGCAGCTGCCAGTCCAGAGCAATGCCTCGTACTGGATTCACGAGACTGCGAGCGAGCCCACTGGCCGGCCCAGAAACGCAAATTCAGAACACGGGCCACAGACCACAGACCCCGGGCCACCGCCGACCGCCCTGTGCTGCCCCCTCCTGCGTCCCTGGACGACGGGGACTCCATACAACCTTGGATGTGCGCAAACGCCCTCCCTCTCCGTGCGTCGACAGACTTGGTCTCCGATGGAGACTGCTTGTACCTGGGCACGGTATCTCCGGGCCTCATCCCCACTTCGCCGTCTACCCCTCCTCCAATCCCCTGCCCCATCGGCCGTCCTGGCCTCTTGCTTGTGCCATGGCTTCGTCCCAAAAAGCAAGCGCGTGCTGACCTGGCCAACAAGCTCTGTCGACGCTCCGACGCTCCTAGCTAGTTGGCCACGTCTAAATCCTAATTCCCGCCGCTGATTTGTCGGCCTGGATCGAACTTCCATGACTTCCACGCCCGCAAGCCTGGCATATGAGACGGGCTTCCTCGCATAATACCCTCCGAAGCAACCCGCGATTGTCACTTCTCAAGCATAAAAAGAAAAGGAGAAAACCAGATCCTTGGACCGGGGTACTGCGGCCCACTCCTCCTCTTCACCCGCGTTCCGTTTTGCCCCCATGTTTCTTTGCTTCTAGCCTTCATCTGCAACACACCATTCATTCTTTGCCGCCTCTTCTTGGCTACAGCAAGCAGGCAGGCCGGACCCGAATCCTGCTGCTGCTGCTGTTGCTGCTGCTGCTGCTGCTTGGACGTGTTGCCGCCGACCCTCTTACTCCTCCTCACCATCTATCACCCCACCTACCAGTAGTAGGCCTCACGTACGTAGTAATTCCCGCCTTTGCGTAGCAAGCCCATGATACCTTGCATGCCTCTCCTACCGCCTGTTGATGTAGCGGTGCTGCCTATGCAGAGTACCTCGGCAGCAAGAGGTTAGATACATGGCAGGTACGGTCAGGTTCCTTGACGGCATTTCCCTTCGCAGAGACCGGCATGACAAGGTGGGAGTGATATATGCAACCGTGTGGGTAACAGGTGGGCGTTGCGAGGTTCGCCTCTTGAGTTCTTTTCTCCTCCCGTACCCTGGCCGACTTCCAGCCCTGGTCGAGCCCACTCCCAAGTACCACCTAGGTACTTTGCCGATTCGACTCGCATTAGTGGCCGCCGGAGGGAATCTTGAAGCTGGATGTTTGTTTTGAATTTTTTATTAGTATTTTCTTTTTTTTTTTCCCGCAGTACCGCCTGGTACTCTGCATGCCTCCGCATGTCCTCCCGGTCTCCTCTCTCCCCTTTTGCTCACGCTCTCCGCCTCTTCACTGGAACCCGAACCAAACGTCCGCCAGTTCCCGCGGCTTTTTGGTGCAACCTGACTGGCGGTAGACCAGGACGAGTGGCCGCGGCGCCCAGTTGAAGGGGCACCTTTTCCCCATGACCTGCCTGCCTGCCTTCCTTTTTGTCCCTCGCTGTCTCTACTCCCGAGTGCGCAGAACGCGGATTGGCTGGAACCAGATGGTTCCATTTTGCCACCTCATCCTGCCTAGGTCTGCATATCCAATTCTCTGCTTCTTGTAGCCTCCTCTCTTTTATCATTTTATTCGTTGATTTACTTGTGTTTTTTTTTTTTTAATATTATTATTTTATTCCGCTTTTTGTGCTGCACAATTTCCCATGCCCGGCTACCGCAACCCCCCGCCCCTCGTCTTGACCGCAGACTGAAGACGCACGCCCCCCCTCGGAGCTCTTGTCAGACCCAATGGCACGGCCACGCCTTTTTCGTCTGACGGTAAACATGGGACGGGAGAAGGGATCATGGTATCAACAGCAGAAAACACAGGGTGCGGTTAACCACGCCTCAAGCCCACACCGTCCTGCATTCGTGTTCGTGCCGAAGACCGCCTGGCGGCTAGCTAGTACCTAGAGAAGGCATGTACCTTGTTCAAATGGGACCGATATCTGGTATGTACAAAGAGATCTTCCGCCAAGCGACTCGCCCACCCATGTGGCCGCCGGTGGAGTTTCCTCTAGTACCCAGCGGTTTTTTATCACTGGCGGCGAGCACGCCAACGCATCAAAGATGGGGTCACACTCTGGGAGCCGCATCTCGACTTGCGTCTGAAGAATCCATTCATTCCATGCCGCTAGCTTTCCGTCATTTCCTTCTTCTGCGTCGACCTTTTCCAACACTTTCCCCGACTGCCCCGCACCCGGGCCTCCGTTTCCTGCAATAAATTACACATGCCTCGCCATTGTCCGACTTTGGAATCCTGCAACCGAAGCCTTGACAACGTAGCATAACAGCCTTAATCTCGACACCACCCACGAACTCGGTCTTGAACCCCTTTTTTTCTTGTCTTGTAGGACAACCGCCCGAGCACCTCCCCCGACTGCCAGAGTGCCCGCACTGCCCAAACCTCGCCCTAGGTTGGGCTCGATTGCATCAAGCGGAGTTCGGATCAGGCACCATTGCCCATCCTCGTCGTCATACTCTTACTCTTTTCGAATTTCTCTCTACACCTGGTCCTTTCCCTTTTCTCTTCTGCCACTCCGCTGAGAGTGCTCCCCGGAAGTCGGTTACTGTTCCACATTTAGCTACCCGAGTCTCCTGCGCACGGGGCCGAGACATTATGGGCGGCTTCTACATGCAGTATCTTGAGAGTACGTATTTGCCGAGCTGAATCTTGACCAAGACAAAGAAAGAAAGCGAAAAATGGAAGCCCAGGAGAAAAAAAAAAGACGATTCAAGAAAAATGAAAAAAAGAAAAGAAAGTGCAGTCAGCACCTTCGCTCCCCATGAAATCCGCAATTTAACACCATCCTACCCACCCAAACCACCTCGTTGCCTCGCTGGCTGATACCCTCCTTTGTTTTATTTTTATTTCTTTTGCCTTTTCTCACTCTCTTGAGGTTGCCTCGTTGTTCCAACTGTTGTGGGGTCCCCAGACACGACACCAGCTTCGACAGGGCGTGGTGTGGATGGACGTGCGGATGCGAGGCAACCCCTGCGGCTCTGAGCCAGACAAACAGCCGCCAACGCTTCCTCGCCCGCCTCAGCCCTGTCCATCATGTACTCTACTTGGTTCCCCTGTTGATCCCCCGAAATGTTGGAAACACCACTGTTGATCCGGAGATCCCCGTCCCGCCCAAACACACCCACTCGCGGTCCGTAGGGCTGGTACGGACGCCGACGTTGGGTCATCATGCATACCTTCTCACGTCATTCGCTCTGCATACTCCTTAGCTCGCCAGCTGCGGCAAGGGGGTGGGAGCGAGAAAAAAAAAAGAAAAAAAGGGGAAACCCCGAGACATGACATGGGGCACACCAAGGACTGGTGCTCGGGGCGTGTTGCCGTGGCATTTCTTGGCCATTTTTGGGGCTCCAAAGCAATTCCTAGTTCCGGAAACCGATTTTGCTAACTCAACCCTCCCTCCAAAACAGGCCTTTGCCGACGACGCGGATGGACAGACCCGTGGTACGAATGTTCCCGCGGCCACTCTGGCTACACGTGTCTGGTCCTGGTCAACGGGCGCGAGTACCAGACGGACTTGGCCTACGCCTCGCACACGCTGGCGCAGGAGAACGCGGCCATGCGGGCCTTCATGGTGTGCCGCAACTTCTCCGTCAATGGCGGCATGCTGGCCCGTAACGGCATCGTCCAGGGCCTGCCCGCAGACGAGGCGAGCCGCACCAAGCACAAGAGCAGCGGCGGCAGCCGCCGCCAGGGGGGTGGCGGTGGGGGTGGTTCCAGCAGCGGCCGCCACTCTGGAGGCAGCAGCCGCGGGAGCAGCCACCGCGGATCCAGATCCGGCAACCACTCGAGCAGCAGCTCGACCACATCGTTTGACTGATTGGGGGAGGGGTTTACATTCCAAGGACCAGGGCTCTTCTGTCACATCACGGGGATCCGCCCATCCATCCCCCATTTGCAGACGATCTTCGCGGTGCCGCCAAATCTCGAGCTCCCACTCGCCAGAGAGTATTTTCGTTGCCCGGTTTTCCAGCCACTCAAGCCCATGGCGTCCTTCATGCTTGGATCCCCTTTTCCATGGCCTTCCAGAGGCCACCGTGGGGGACTGAGATCCCTGCCTGTCCCCATGCCCCCTTTTTTTTCTGCTTCCCATTCGCCATCCAAGGAGAGTGTACCCGCTGCTCCTGGATCAGACGTCATTTTTTCTTTGAAGCCGGTATTTCTTTTTACCTTTTTTTTCTACTCATGTTTTGTGTTCTTGCCATATACACTTTTGGTGAAAGCTTCGCAGCATATATCCCAGGAGGGAGGTATTTTTACCCCCGCGTGGCGGCCTCTCTTACCTGCACCACCAATACCAGCAGCTGTCCTTGCTGAAGGAGAAGAAGAAGGAGAAAAACGGTGTGGAGCACGCAAAAAAAGAGGTGCTGACAGCACGAAGACGATGGAGAGAGAGAAATGACGAGGGAGAGCGAGGAGAGAGAGAAAGAGTTTGCGAGGGAACGAGCGATTTCGAAGACTGGGCGGGAGACGAAAACTGCATTACACGACATGTCTTACGACCTGATGACATAGAGACGACTTTCCTTCTTTTCTGTTGGGATTCCTGCACTTCCTACCACGCCCCCATTCCATTCCTTGCCAGGAATTTCCACATCACACCGGCTTTTTGTTTTACCAGTTTTCATTTTCCCTGTCATTCACACAGCGACCGCCAACACATCACACCGGGTCTCCATACTTTCTTAACCAACCAACCCACCGTCTCGGGGGATGCTGACACTTGTCCTTGACCGTCGACTTGGACCAATCGACCACCAATGTTTTTTTTTCCTCTTCCATCCTCCATCACTGCTTATTCGTGGGTTGGGACCACAGAACCGACCGACCCTGCCGACACTTGTTTTGCCCGGACTTGCTGCTGTCCTCCCTGCCTGCCCGGGAAGAGAGCAAGAGCAAATGGATTGGATGACTGGAATTTGCCTTTTTTTTTCGGACCGCTAATACCTTGGGCACGGAGATCCGACGACCCACCACGGATTCGCTGTCGGGCTGCTGGAAGGGTGCTCTTTTGTTTTGTTTTGCCATCTTGCTCGGGAGATGCTCCCCGCCCAATACTCATCTAGACCCCCTTTTTCCTACTTTTCTATTTTTTGCGTTTCTTTTTTCCTATGACTTCATTCACTACAATCTAGAGGAGAGTCCAGTCGATGTGGGCCCGGTGAGCCGTTTGCTAGAAGAAGTTGGAAGACGTTGGCCCGTGTTTCTGGACACGGTCGCTGCACCGTTTAAGGGAGCGTTGTGGTCTTTGCCTTTGCTGCGTTATGCTTTTCTTCCTCCCCAGCGTTTCCTCAGATTCTCTCTCTTTTCCCCTCCAATCTGACGCGTCACCAAATTTCCCCAACACACCACACACACTACGTTGCTTACCTTCCACAAGGAACGATGATTTGACGACCATGATGACAAACAAGAACTAGGAGCGAGGATATCTGGAATTTGCGCTTTCACATCGTTTTTTCCTTTCTAATTCGTTCCGCTCCTTGACAGATTTTTTATTTTAACCAGATAATTCCTCACAAGACCTTGAGGTTACGCTCTCGTGATGACTGCCATGAATGCGCCACTGCGGCTTATGATGCACTGATATGAATGAAATGATACGTGGTTGAGAAGCTTGAGGGAGATTTCGAGTCCATGACGCGCCCTTCGATACCGTGCCCTCTATGGGTCAGCTTGCAAGACGGTAAGGCTGGCTCTGGAGTCTGGTCATCCAGTGGGAAAGGCTCGGCTGAACCCAGGGCCAGGACGCCGGAGGCCGGAGTGCGACCGGAAGTGGCAGCGGCGGGTGGGGTCCAGGGCCAGGCGGGTTGTAGTCTCAACTGTCCTGGGGCTGTAGGTCTCGCACCATTGATATCAGGGACTTGAGCCGGACCTGGATCTGGGCCTGGAGCTATTCATGAGTGGTGGGGGCAAGGGCGCGTGAACATGGCGAGGTGCATGTGCCCTGATTCGGTCCCTGGCTTCCTTGTCTTCCTCTCGTACTGATGACGGCGCCTTGCGAGCAGCTCATCTTTCTCTCTACTTTTGTCTCGGTCATTAAAACGTCAAGCCACAACCAGGGCGTTTTACATATTTCTGTTCCCCTCCAAACCCAACCCCACCATGTGATCACGGGACTTGAGTTGACTGAGATTACCTCCGCACGGGAAAGACCGCGTTGAAACGTCTGAGCGCCGGAGCACCCGTTCGACGCGGGAGGACATAAAAAGGATAAAACGGGGCAATATAAAAAATAAAAGACGGTAAAATAGGGGACAGATCCAATCCGGGGCCGAGTGGGCTTCGCACGCATCGATGGCCAGGGGCAGCGAAATTTGGGTGCTGGGATTCAGGGGAATCGAGAATTAAACGGGGGTGGCCATGCAATTTGAGCTCCAGACAATTGTGGCTCGTGTTCGTCACAACGCCCCCTGATTGGCAGACGAATCGCAGGCGCAGCCACCGTCCCGCCTTGCCTGCCGACCCGCCTGGTTCGTGTTGCGCGAGAATGGGAGAGAGTGGGGCGCCGCACTCTGGGCCGCTGCCCTGCTGAATTTGGGCGACTGCAGCAAAAGGCCCGGGCTACAATTCACGCCCAACTGCACCGCAATAGCAAAACCCTTCTTTGTACGACATGCATTGCTGGAATTTCCGGAAGCATGGGGTTTTAATAAGAGGAACTTGCTGGGGCTGACGATCATGGCACGGGTGAATGAGATTGTGATAATTAAAAGAAAAAAAAAAGACGAGGTAATGTTGGGATTTTGAATTTGTGGAAAAGTTGTTTCCTAAAAGAGCTTAGAAGATTGGTCACTTTCCCTAAGCGGACCCAGTCACTCCCTTTCCTGCAGCCGCCTTCTCAGGGCAGAGACAGACGGCCCAGGAAAGCTTCCCATTTCTGAGAAAAAAAGGAGTACAAGACAACAACTAATTCAAGCTGCATCGTTCCCACCTGTCCCTTTCCTCTTCTCCTCCTCCCTCCTCCTCCGCCACTGCATACCATCCCGCCCACTCATTTGACCACGACTTCACGAAGCCTCTTTTGTGAATCGCGAGCGACTTTACTTTCCCGACCCGTTTTAGACATCGACAGACTGGAGAGCTAGCACTCGTCAATCCTCGGTTGCCGCTCCTTTCTTACGCTCGTTTAGAAACACTTTCTTGTTTACTTTCGTTCGCACCAACCACCACAATGAAGGGTAAGTTGCTTTTAGGCGGGCAGGACATGGCTGGACTCGACTTCACTGCTCCTGCCCTCGCCGCGACCCGGCGCCCGCCCCCGCGCCGGGGCCTTGCAGAACCGACGGCAGCTCGCTGACCGCTCCTCCGCGCAGCCCTCATTCTCGTCGGCGGTTTCGGCACCCGCCTCCGGCCCCTGGTAAGTTGTCGCTCCTCGCATCGCAGACGGGCAGACCCCGCCCCCGCTGGGAAGTTGGTCCTCTTGGGCAGAAACAGTTTCACTGACTTGCCACCCTACTTTTGCTCGCAGACCCTGACCCTGCCCAAGCCCCTTGTCGAGTTCGGAAACAAGCCCATGATCCTGCACCAAATCGAGGCCCTGGCTGCTGCTGGTGTCACCGATGTCGTGCTTGCTGTCAACTACCGACCAGAGGTCATGGAGAAGTCATTGGCTGAGGTATGCCGTCCCG
Organism: Magnaporthiopsis rhizophila; assembly: GCA_003049465.1. NCBI lineage: Eukaryota > Fungi > Ascomycota > Sordariomycetes > Magnaporthales > Magnaporthaceae > Magnaporthiopsis > Magnaporthiopsis rhizophila. Next base: position 24,171 of record PYSS01000149.1, read on the forward strand.
GTCACCATGTGTACCCCCGGCAGTCGCAGATGGGCGAGGTCAAGCCTCGTCGCGGCCTGTGGTCGTGGAACCCTCGAGAAAGCCTGCCCGCTAACGCCACGTCTGTCCCGCCGCGCTTTTACAGTACTCCAAGAGGTTCAACATCAACATCACCTTCTCGGTCGAGACGGAGCCACTGGGCACCGCCGGCCCCTTGAAGCTGGCCGAGGAGACGCTGCTGAAGGACGACACTCCCTTCTTTGTGCTGAACTCGGACGTGACGTGCGAGTACCCGTTCCAGAAGCTGGCCGAGTTCCACAAGGCGCACGGTGAGGAGGGCACCATCGTCGTGACCAAGGTCGAAGAGCCGTCCAAGTACGGAGTCGTGGTGCACCAGCCGGGTCACGCCTCGCGCATCGAGCGCTTCGTTGAGAAGCCGGTCCAGTTCGTGGGCAACCGCATCAACGCCGGAATCTACATCCTGAACACGTCAGTCCTGTCTCGCATCGAGCTGCGCCCCACCTCGATCGAGCAGGAGACTTTCCCGGCCATGGTCCGTGATGGCCAGCTGCACTCGTTTGACCTCGAGGGCTTCTGGATGGACGTCGGCCAGCCCAAGGATTTCCTGACGGGCACTTGCCTCTACCTCACGTCGCTGGCCAAGAAGGGCTCCAAGCTCCTCACGCCCACTTCGGAGCCGTACGTGCACGGCGGCAACGTCCTGATCGACCCCACGGCCAAGATCGGCAAGAACTGCCGCATCGGCCCCAACGTCACCATTGGCCCCAACGTCGTTATCGGCGACGGCGTCCGCCTGCAGCGCTGCGTGCTGCTGTCGGGCTCCAAGGTCAAGGAGCACGCCTGGGTCAAGAGCACCATCGTCGGCTGGAACAGCACCGTCGGCAGGTGGGCACGCCTGGAGAACGTCACGGTTCTCGGCGATGATGTGACGATCGGTGATGAGATCTACGTCAACGGCGGCAGCGTCCTGCCACACAAGAGCATCAAGGCCAATGTTGATGTTCCCGCCATTATCATGTAAAGGAAGAGATTCGCGCCAAACGGCAACGCCCGGTCACTCGCACCACCTCTTCCAACTCTCGTTGAAAAGGGGGCGAGCACACCTCCCTCTTCGACCTTCCTCCCCCGCGTTGGCCATGTTTGGTCTATATAACCTTTTTTGTGCGCCTTGTTTTTACGACCTTTAAGCGGCTTCATAATGCAGCATGGCAACCACCACCATGCGAATTGCAATCACGGCCTCCACGCAACTCTCCCCTCCACCATCTCCCGCGAGGCTCTTGTTCTCTTCTTATTCGATTCTAATGTTTGTGTCGGGAAGGATTTCTGCGGGGAAATAAAAGCCTGGGAGGCAGGCGTCTGTGGCTTGGGCCATTCTACGCCCTGAATTGTTCCCAAAGTCGGTTCACATAGTGGTAGGATATCCATCATGTTGGCAGACAAGACGACGGGAAGAGCAAAAAGAAAACCACGATAGTCTATAATGCTTGTGACATGTGGGCGGCACTGGACTCTTTTTGAAGGGGATAGGCCAAGGAGATACGACGATAGAATCAAGAAGACATGAAGCACGCGTTTTTAATGGCCCTGATGGTGAAGATTAAGAGGGAATATGAGAGATGACAGCAGCGCAGTGTTTACCATGTCCGTTTTAGGGTGCCACAGTTGCCATGGGCGCTGCAAACGAACGACGATGCGTGTCAAAGCGCAGGTACAAGTGCGTTGGAGGAAGGTCGGGGATAAGGCGGGCTCGAACGGCATGGCATTGGTCGAGCCGGACCGCGTCGGCTGGTGTGCGTCGGAGCAACTCGCGGAGATAACCCCAGGCCATTGGGGGCGCATATAAATGCGAGGGAAACGGAACTAACTGCCCGGTAAGATTGGGACCAGACGAACATGACACGGCTGTCAATGTCGCAATTCTGTGCTTGATTTCGGCAGCAGATCGGTCAGAATCCCGGTTGAGGCGGGATTAAGATATCCCCAGACGCCAGGACTGGCCCTGCTATAAACCACGTCAGGATGCCCCCGCCAGCAGCAGCGTCGGCGTCCCCGGCGCCGCCCACAGCGGTCGAGAACACCTGCAATACAGCGGGCGACTGCGGCACCGCAGGCCTCGGCACAGGGAGCAACAGCAGCAAAATAGCCGATTCGAAAGCAGAAGCACCAACGACGCCTGCAAACGAAACGAACCACAACCACAACGACAAGCAGGATCAGCGCATCCAGCCTCAACAGCAGGCCTCCCCCTCGCCCGCAGCCGGCGCCTGGACGCTGCCCAAGCCGCCGATCAAGCAAAAGATGTCTTCGGGCTTCAAGTCCCTGCTGAGCAGCGCCAAGAGGCTGGCCCTAGGCGATGACGGCAACAGCAACGTCAACGGCGGCCCCGCGGCGGCGGACCAGCTGTTTGCCAAGACGGACCCGGCGGTGGACGGCGAGGCGTGCAGCCGCGACTGCGACGACTGCACCATCAAGCTGCCGCGCGGGTTCCGGATCGACGAGTCGGACGTGCTGTACGGGCACGTCAAGGGCTGGGCCACGCACGTGCTGGTGGCGACGGGCAAGTCGGACTGGGTTCGCGACGTGGCCGACGAGAAGGGCAGCGTCATGGAGGCCGTCGACGGCGCCGCCGACAAGCCCGCCAACGGCCGCCTGATGCTGTCGGCCTCCAACATGCCCGTGCCTGGTGGTCACGGCCACGGCGGAGATTATTCGCAGCCGACCACGGCTCTGGTCCTGCCCGCGTTCCGGCTCGTCGACAACGTCACGCCCGCCACGGCGCAGTCGCTGCTGTCCGACTTTGTCGCCGTTGGTCCCACCAACGGCTCGCCCATGGGGCCAGGGACGGGGGCCAAGGACGACGACGGGGAAAAAGACTCGACGACCCAGCAACAGCAAGAACAACAACAACAACAACAACAACCTGTCCCTCTCCCGCTCTCTACACCCTCGGGCTTGACCAGCCGCCCCTGCCCGCACAGCGTGCTGGTGCTCCTCTGCTCGCAAAAGACGCGCGACGCCCGCTGCGGCCAGAGCGCGCCGCTGCTGCGCCGCGAGCTCGAGCGCCACCTGCGGCCCCTGGGCCTGCACCGGGACCTGGACGACGAGCGGCCCGGCGGCGTGGGCGTCTACTTCATCTCGCACGTCGGCGGCCACAAGTACAGCGCCAACGTCATGGTGTACCGGCGGCCGGACCCGTTTGGGCTCGACGGCGTGTCGAGGGCCGAGGTCTCGGACGACGAGGTGCGGGACCGGCTGCTGAAGTCGGCGGGAAAAACGGGAGCTGAGGATGTCGGGGCGGCGCAGTGCATCTGGCTGGCTAGGATCGCGCCGCCCGATGTCGAGAATCTGGTGCGGTACACGATACTGCAGGGCAAGGTGGTCAAGCCCGAGAGGCAGCTCAGGGGCGGATTTGACAGGCAGAAGGGGCTGTTGAGCTGGTAGGTGTGATGTAGATGTAGATGTGAGCTTGCTTTGATAGAATATAGACAGCATTTCCAAATCTACAGTCCATCTCGCGCTCGGCTATCATGATACAGCATTCAAGATTCGCTTCTTTTGTTGTTGTTGACCTGGGGATGAGGCATGAAATCGACAATCCTTTTATTGCATTTATACCTGCTTGAACATTTCCCATCTCCCACCGTGGATGTCCTCAGACATACGGGATGCCATCGTTGCCCCGCGGAACGATCAATGTGCGACCGAACCCCTTAATTACAAGGAACGCCTCACATGCAAAACCGAACAAAGCGCCCCCAGCACGGCCTCAGATCTTTTCACCCTCGAGAATGGCCTTGGCCTCGTCAGACCGCCACCAGCTGACGCCAGGCTCGCCGGGATACGAGTACCGATCCATGCTCTCGGCCTTCATCTCGACGCTGTACCCGGGCTCGACGGGCGTCTTGTAGTACCCATCGCGAATGACGGCCGGGTGCAGGAAGTGCTCGTGCAGGTGGTCGACGTACTCGAGCACCGACCGCTTCCCCGTCACGACGACGTAGTCGATGGTGGACAGGTGCTGCGTGTACTCTGGCAGCCCCACGCCGCCCGAGTGCGGCACGACGGGGACGCCAAACTTGCGCGCCATCAGCAGCACGGCCAGGACCTCGTTGACCCCTCCGAGGCGGCAGGCGTCGATCTGGCACACGTCGATGGCGCCGCTGGCCAGCAGCTGCTTGAACACGACGCGGTTCTGGCACATCTCGCCCGTGGCGACGCCGATGCCGAACGGCTTCAGCGCCTCCCGCACCGCCCGGTGGCCCAGCACGTCGTCCGGGCTCGTGGGCTCCTCGATGAACCAGGGCTTGAACTCGCGCAGCGCCGTCATGTGCTCGATGGCGTCCGGCACCGACCAGATCTGGTTCGCGTCCACCATGAGCACGTTGCCGCGGTCGTAGCCGATGACGTCGCGTGCGATGGCCAGCCGCCGCTTGTCGTCGGCCAGGCTGCCGCCGACCTTGATCTTGAAGTGCCGGTATCCGCCCGCCAACGTCTGCTCGAGCAACGATCGCATCTTGTCCTCGCCGTAGCCGAGCCAGCCGGCAGACGTCGTGTAGGCGGGCACGGCGCGGTCGGCCGCGGCGTCGGCTATACGGGCGGCTTTTCCCGGTTCGGACTCGCGGAGCATGGTCAAGGCCTCCTGAGGTGTGAGGGCGTCGGTGATGTAGCGGAAATCGATGCAGCGCACCAGCTCCTCGGGCGTCATGTCGGCCACGACGCGCCACACGGGCTTCTTCAGCGTCTTGGCCCACAGGTCCCAGACGGCGTTGACGACGGCGCCCAGGGCCAGGTGGATGACGCCCTTCTCGGGCCCGATCCACCGCAGCTGCGAGTCGTTGACCAGGTGCCGCCACGTCTTGCCCCAGTCGGCCACCAGCGACGAGAGCGTGCGGCCCTTGATGCGGTCGGCCACGTGGTTGATGGCTGCGCAGACGATGTCGTTCCCGCGGCCGATGGTGAAGGTCTGGAAAGAAGCTTAGCTTGGCTAGTCTTTGTTACATCTGTAGGATCACCACCCACCATGCCGTGCCCGGAAAACCCAGAGTCGGTCTGCAGGATGCAGTAGGCAGACGAGTAGTCGCCCGCGGCGTTCATGGCGTCAGACCCCGTCTTGTCCAGCGACGTCGGGAACCGGACGTCCCTGGTGGACCAGCCCGTAATGGTGATCTCGCGCTCGGCCATCTTGTTGCCGTCAGGGGTATATTGTGTGTATCACAGAACGTAAAAAAGGAGTGAATCTAAAGAAGAAAAGTGAGTGCTTGCTACGAAGGTTTGCGGGTCGGTCCACCACGTCACCGGCCTCGCAGCTGGCTGCAAAACGAGTCGTCCCCGTCTCGGTCGACATTTTTCCGGCCCGTGATGCTTTCCCCACGTAAAAAGCCCGGGTCAAGTGCAATGGAGGGGGAGGGGATGCGGAGAAAGCGCCGTTGTCGGATTCATGTTAGGTGGTGGAGACGACCCAAGACAGCCAACTGCCTGGCGAGGGATTTTCTACCCGTCGGGTATTATTCGTGGGCTGCCTGTCATCACAGCCTCCACGAGGGGCGCGAAGAGGAAGTTCTCCACGGCAGGTCTTGAGCCGTTAAAGCGAATCCGCTACTGTCAGAGCATATAAATACAAACCATACTTATACAGCCGGGCAGTGATAGATATATAGATACGAAGGTAGCTAGGAAATAATCAACGATTGATCATTGGCTACGCTACAAATGGATGATTTCTGATTTCAGTTTTTATACGAACGAAGCAAAAAAACACAAAAAGCCAGACGACACAAAAAGATAGCTAACGCAAAAAAAGAAATTCATAAAAGAAAGACAAAATGCGGTCAGTGGTTGAAGTTTGTACAGGGCCTTGACATCCGCCTCGTCAAGGCCGTCATCGTCCAAGAGGTATATGAACCAGGGGGCTGCGTAAAGAAAAGGCACGCAAAATACAGTAAAGTAACCCAAAGTATTTTCCCTTTATTTGTAGTTCCTGCTCCGTCGCTCTCATCCCGTCCCCATTCCGGGGGGTTTGAACTGTACACCAAGAAAGAAAAAGAGAAAAGAGAAGATGAAAAAAGAAGAGAAGGAAGAGAAAAAGTAAATATATCAACAAGAAAGTGCATCATCAACACCTTAGCTTAGTACAGAAGCGTGACGCGGTTGCCCTTGGAGGCTGAAGACTCACCATCGGCGGCGGGCGCGACGGGAGCGGTGGCGGCGGCGGGAGACAGCGGGCGCGCAACGGCCTCGGCCTCGGCCTTGGGCTCCTCCAGCTTGAGGGGCTTGGGTACGGGCACCGGCGTCATTGACGACGACTGCGGGGCGGCCTGATCGGCCGTCGTCGTCGCGGCCTCGCCCATGCCCTGGGGACGGCTCAGCATCTGCTCGGCGAACAGCCTCTCCTGCTCCAGAGCCTCGATCTGCGCCATGATGGAGGCGGCGGCGTCCTGCTGCGGCTCCGCAGCCGCAGTTTTGTTGTCGTCATCGAAGCCGTTGCTGACCGCGTTCGCCGCCTCGGGCACGGCGTATCCGGAGAAGCCGTACGAGGCCTGCAGCTGCTGAGCTGGCATGGCGTAGCCCTGGTTCTGGTACGGCGTGGCGTAGCCCTGGAGCTGCAGCAGCTGCTGTTGGTACATGTCCTGGTCGCTCACGGCGTATCCCTGGTACTGCTCGTAGCCGTTGGAAGTCTCGGGCATGGCGTAGTCTTGAACCAGCTGCGGCTGGGGCTTGTGGTAGGCCTCCTGCACAAAGGAAAAGGCCTCGTGCGCTCCTCCCGAGATCCCGCTGGTGATGGAAGGCTCAGGGGTGCTCACGGCCTGCGCCGACTGTGGCTCAGACTTGGAGGAGGTCTCGACAGCCGGGTAGCTGGCAGCCGCGGCTGCCTCAACGGCCGCGTCCCAATCATCGGGAGACGCGGCCCACGGGGCCGTCCACTCGGGAGGGTAGCTCGAAAGGACCGCCTGTTGGGTGGCGAGGGCCCAGTCGGCAGGGGTGGCAGATGGCCGAGACGCGACCTTCTTGGACTCGACAGCTGCGGGGTAGGCGCTGGCGGTCACGGCTTGCTCCAGGGCTGCGTCCCATTCGGCGGCCGAAGCGGCCCAGCTGGTCATGGACTGGGCAGGGTAGCTGGCTTTGACAGCCTCCGAAAGCGCAAGAGCCCAGTCGGCGGCGGTGGCTGACGGCCGGGGGGCTGCGGCCTGAAGCTGCTCAGCCACGGAAGGGAAGCGGCTTGCGGCGATGGCCTCCTCAAGAGCCGCGGTCCACTCGCCACTCGACGCAGACCACCTGGACGTCCACTCAGCCGGGTAGCTCGCGTCGGCGGCCTGCTTGACCGCGAGGTCCCAGTCGGCCGGGCTGGCCTTCAGGATAGGGACACGGGCAGCCTTGGGGGAGGACGTCTTGGTGGCAGGGGAAGCCTGCTTCATTGAGATCCAGTTGCGCTTGACATTGGCAGGGGCAGCGGCAACCCAGAGGTCGGTCGACGTGAGCTTGTCGAGGGGCTTGAGCTCGGGAGAGCGAGCCTTGCGCACCATGCCAAGAGCAGCGGGACTTTCCGATGTCGACCGGCTGTCAGAGGTCTTGGCTGGGAGCTGGAAGAGACCAGTCGAGGCCACAGGGGCGATGACGGGGGCGGCTGCGATCCAGAGGCTGGTCTTGACCTGCTCCTTGGCATCGACGGTCGAAACGGACACGGGCGAGGGCAGCGAGGTGGGAGAGATGGGAGAGGCCGGCGTCTTGGTTATGGTGCCCGCCATGATCCAGTCAACGACCTCCTTGGGGGACTGGGGAGGCGTCAGGATCCACATGTGGGTGCTCTCGATGGTGGCCGGCTCGGCCGGGCGCGCCTTGGCCCTGGCTGTTTCCTTGGTCGCGTCATATCGGCGCCAGGTAGCCTCGTCCGGCTGGGGGAGTCCCTTGCTGTGGGCCTTGGCCGTCTTGACCGGGGCAGTCCACAGCAGAACGGCTGCGGACTGGCCGCGGCCGGCAGGCCGCCAGAGGCGGTTGCTCTGGATGGGCAGAGGTTCCTCCGACTGGCGGGGCTTTGACCGCGCAGTCTCGCGGATAGTGTCATACAGCGCCCAGGTAGCAGCGTCCGGGTGAGCAACGCCCTTGCCGTGGTTACCCTTGCTGCGCGGAATAGCGGCGCTTGCGGACCAGAGGAGAACCTTCTTCTCCTCCAGGACTATCATGGACGCAGCGGCAGGCTTCACTTGGTTCCGGTTGCCGGCGAGGATCCAGACGGGGGTCTGTTTCTTGGCTTGGCTAGAAGGCTGCCAGAACTGGCTGCTCTCGATAACAAGCGGCTCGTCCGACTGGCGGGGCTGGAACCTGGCCGTCTCGCGGACGGTGTCGTAAAGGCTCCAAGTAGCAGCGTCAGGCTGGGCGACACCCTTCCCGTGCTCGCCCCTGACCTTGGGAGCGGCCGCGGCAACAGCCCACATCGAAAGGGGCTGAGACGCTGCCTGGGACTGAGTCGCTACTTTGGGCTGCTTGGCGCTCACGATCCAGTTCTGTGGGCGGGCGTTGACGGCACGAGGCTGCCAGAGCTGATCACTCTCGATCTGCACAAGCTCCGACTGACGAGGCTGAGACCGAGCCGTGTCGCGAACGGTGTCGTAGAGGCTCCAAGTAGCGGCATCCGGCTGGGCGACGCCCTTTCCGTGCTCGCCCCTAACCTTTGATACGGCGGTGGCGACAGTCCACATCGAGACGGGCTGAGCCGCCATCTTGGCCACAGTCTTTCCGTGCTCAACGTTAGACTTGGGAACGGCGGCGGTAGCCGTCGACAGCGAGACGGGCTGAGTTGCAGTCTTGGCCTGCTTGGTGGCTTCGATCCAGTTCCGCTCTTGATGAGCGTTGGCGGGACGGGACTGCCAGAGCTGATCACTCTCGACTGACGCAAGCTCCAACTGGCGGGGCAGAGCCCGAGCCGTCGCTTTGACGGTGTCGTAAAGACTCCAGGTTGCAGCATCGGGGTAAGCAACACCCTTGGCGTGGTCTCCCTTTGTCTTGGTAGCAGGGCGCGCCGACCACATCATGGCAACCTTGGCCGACTCGGTCCGTTGCTTCTTCATGGTAGGCTGCGCCAGGGGCTTTGCAGGCTGTGCCAGGGGCTGCCAGAGCTCGCTGCTTTCGACGGGCAAAAGCTCCGACTGGCGGGGCAGGGCCCGGACCGTCTCCTTGACGGTGTCGTAAAGACTCCAGGTGGCAGCATCGGGATAAGCAACACCATGGGAGTGGTCTCCCTTGGCCTTGATAGCAGGACGCGCCGACCACATGGTGGCAACCTTGGTAGACTCGGTCGGTTGTTCCTTGACCGATTCGATCTGTTGCTTCTTGATGGTAGGCTGGCCCAAGGGCTGCCACAGCTCGTCGCTTTCGATGGCAACAAGCTCCGACTGGCGAGGGAGGGCTCGGACAGTCTCCTTGACAGTATCGTAGCGGCTCCAGGTCTCCTCGTCGGGCTGGGCCACGCCCTTCCCGTGGTCACCCCTAGCCTTCGGAGCCGGGCGCGCCGACCACATCAGAGGCGTGCTAGCCTGCGCCTTCTTCGCCACCTTCGCCGCCTGTTGCTGGCCCGCAGGTTGCCAAAGCTGGTCGGTTTCGATGGAAGCAGGCTCAGATCGCCTGGGAAGCGCCCGGATCGTCTCCTTGACGGTATCGTACAGGCTCCAGGTGGCCGCGTCAGGCTGGGCAACACCCTTCCCGTGGTCGCCCCTAGTCTTGGTGACCCTGTTGCGGGCAGACCAGAGCAGAACGGCGACCTCCTTGTTCTTCATCTTCCTCTGCTGTTTCTTTTGTCCGACCGGGTGCCACAGCTCGTCGCTCTCGATAGGCACGATCTCCGACTGGCGCGGCTGCGACCTGAGGGTCTCCGAGACGGCGTCATATTGCCTCCAGGTGTCGGCATCGGGGTGGGGCAGGCCGAGGCCGTGCTGGCTGCGGCGCTTCTCGTCGCGGGCGGCGGTCCAGAGCTGGCTGATGGCAAGCTGCTGGGCGAGAATATCCGCCTGCTGCTGCCCCTCCGCCATCTCCCCCATCTGTTGCGACTCCGGCGTCATACCCTCGAGACCAACGATGATGGACCCGCGGGCCTCGTCAGCCTCCTCCAGGTCCGAGGCGTCATCCATGTAGTCATCCACCACGGAGCTGGTGGCATCGAGCGTCCGTGGGACGGCCCTGTTCTTGGAGGAGGGGACGTTGTCGGTCTTGAGCAGGCTGGCAATCTCCCAGAGCGTGGTCTCGTCAAAGTCGTCTCCCGAGTCCTCCCCCTCGATGATGTCGTCTTCGGATTCCTCGAGGTCATCGTCGTCGTAGTCGTCAAAGAAGGACGATGAATACTCGGACGCCTCGAACTGTCTCGAGCGGGCGTCCAGGGCGGCGCTGACGGTGGCGCCCGAGGTCATGGTGCCGGGCATGGCGAACATGGTGTGTCGAGGCTGCTGGACGTTAGCCGAGTCCGACTTCTCACCCCAGGGGAACTGGAAGAGGCCGAGGGCGTCTCGATCGTCCGAAAGCGGTTGAGGGCTCTCGAGAATGTCCGGGAGCTCGGTCATACGCCGAGTGCGTCGGGGCGGTTTTAGAGCGGACGCGCGTGCGGGGACCTGCTTCTTGGGCTGGGCCTGCAACTGCTGGCACTGGCTGGGCGGCGAGGGCTGGGCGGCGGCGGGAGCGTGCCGTGGCTGCCACAGGCCCGCGGAGTAGTGCTTAGTGGCGGTCCGCGACAGCTGCCAGAGCTTGTTGGTCTCGATGGCCAGGGGATTGTCAGCTTTGCGGGGAACTGCACGGACTTTGCCCGTGTCCAGCGAATTGGGAGCGAAGGCCGAGACGGGGCTCTCGCTAGCGAGCTGCGGAGGGGACCAGAGCAGGGATGTCGATACGACGTTGACCTGAGTGGCCGGGGTCCAGAGCGTCTTGTGGGTCGCCGCCTCCTGCACCGAAGAGGCGGTGTATGCCAGTACCCCATAGGTCTCTGGGGGGAGCTCGTCCGATTCGTAATCGGACTCGTCGGAGTCGGAGTCGGAGTCGGGCGGTGTCGGGCTACCCATCTGGGCAAGCGCGAAGAGGCTCTGGTTGCGCGCCGCCAGGAGCTCTGGTGCGTTCTCGGCGAATTCTGTCTGCGCCTCGGCCAGGAGCTGCTGCCGCGACGACGACGTCGCCGAGCGCACAGAGTTGGCCGGGCTGCGAGCAGGCAGCGATGCCTCTCCCGGCCTGGACGACGCGTTGCTAGCGCTCCGCAGCAGCTCTCGTCGCGCCGCCCTGCGCTCCGCCATTATGGCGCCCGCGCTCTTGGCAGCATCCGTCGCGCCGCTCTTGGGAGCCACCGGCGCAGGTGCCGCCGGGCTCTTGACTATGGAAGCCGGCCGCGAGTCGATGCTCGGTGAGCTGCGGATTGTCGAGAGCGAATCGCGGGCGTCCCTCAGCATGTCGTGCTTCGTGTGTCGCCAGTGGTCCATCTCCTTCTCGAGATTGTCGAGAAGCTCCAGCCGGCGCGTCCCCTGGCTGCCCATCGAGTCTCGGTCGGGCCGGTCCATCCTCTCGAGCTGTGCCTGGATCAGCCGTAGTGCATGGTCCGGCGACTCCAGCGGCGACGGCTCAGCAGCCTTTACAACCACCGGGTTCCTTGTCGACGGCGCACGAAGGAGCAGCGGCGTCGGAGGTGGCATCCGCGATCGCATCTTCTCCTTCCTCTCCGAGAACGTCAGCAGGTCGTCGCCAACCCGCTTGTGCCAGATGGGGAAGACGTTGCTGGAAAGTACAAAGTCTTCGTCCGCCCCAACGGGAGTCTGCGGCGAGTCCGCAATCGATGCGTCGGTCGACGAATCGATTGACGTATCCAGGCCCATGGTATCCAGGCCTATATGGATCGACTCTCCATCATCTTCCTTGGACATGGGGCTCGTCGACAGACCCGCGGGCACCTCTGGCACCGGGGGAGCCCCGGAGTTCTGCCTGGGACGGATGTATGTGCTCCTCGGCGGCTCAGCCATCCTCTGGATGTTCACAGGGGCCACTGGCGAATGGACGGAGCCCCATGCGGTAGTTCCTACGTCAGTGGGGGTTTTGGCGTCCAAATTTGTGCTCTCTGCCCACAAGGATTCCCGGGCTGGCGGGAGAACTGGCGATGACGCCCGCTTCCCAACGTCACGCATAGACGGCCGCTGCGTCCAACGCTCGTCTCTTTCTATTCCGGCAATCCAGATGCTGTCAATCTCGCCACGCCCGCCGGACCGCGGCGAATCGCGGGCGGTCTGCTGTTGCCCTGGTGTCCGGGCAAGGTCTTTGACGTCAAGAACGCTTTCCGTCTTGAAAGAGCTCTTAGTTGTCCTCGTGTCCCGCGACCCTGCCTCGTCCCGAATCTGGGTTCCTGCTTCGCTCATGTCAAAAAAGTTGGAGGGTGGTATAGCCGGGATGGCTGGCATCTCCGGCACCGAAGACCTTCTGCTGCCTGCCACACCCGAGGGGTAGAAGATATTCATCTTCTCGTCAAAGGTCATGCTCTTGGTGTCGTTGGGATGCGGCCTCGAGAAGGAGAACCCGCCAGCGCTTTTTGGCGGTGGCGGCAGGGGAGGCAGCTGCGTCGGACTGCCGGGATGTGCCTGGAGAATCGATTTCCTGCTCGCTATCGAGCCGTTCGACTTTGACCTCCGGAGGCTTGGCGGCGATTGGACGGGGAAGATGGCGCGGTCCTTGTCGGATTTCCGAGGTATCGGTCTCGGTCGGTGAACGACTGATTTTGAAGATTTCAGCCCAAACTCCAGCTCATGGGTCTCGCGGTCGAGAAGTTTGCCAGTGTTGGCTCCGTCGATGATTTTCTGCACCGTAGACGGGTCGTCGTATGTGATGTCGTTGATGAACATGATGGTCTGTTGATTGTTCGTTTCCGCGCCGGGTGCCGCTGGCGCCGTGGTCGTCATAGCGCGTGCCCTAGGGTTCCCAGGCAGCCCAATAGTTGGGCGTCGCTGCAACGGGGTCTTTGGTGGCGGCGCCGGGGCGGCCTCGTACGTCTCGTCGCGTTGCCTTGACGGCCGGATCGGCGCATGTAGCGGCGCTTGGAACTGGTCTGCCGTGGGAGCCATGTTGGCCCGCTCCGCACCCGTCGGCGCACCGATAACCCTCGGTGGAGCTTCGCTCTTTGTTCTTTTCATAGGGAATGGCGGCTGCTTTTGGCGCGGAGGAGGGAACGCAGTAGACTTCGCAGAAGCAGATTTCGGAGCAGGAGGCGGGCTTGGCGCTCTTGATTCTGAGACGTCCTGCCTGAGGGGTGACGCCGCCATAGCAGACCGCGCAGATTTGGGACTATTGGCCGCTTCAGCCTCCTCAGGGTCGGGCGATTGACGAGGTGACCTCCTCCTGAGTTCCTCCCCGCCAGGAGAAAGTTGTGCCGAGGTCGTCTTGGACATCCCGACAGGCATCGGTGACAGCGCCGTTGCGGGAGCTACCCTGTCGTCCCCGTCGCTGGTCGGCGGCCGGGGGGCAGGTCGACTCGCGATGAGGGTAGACTCCCTCTGCATCCTGGTCCACATCTCCCTCCGCTCCTTGTCTTGCTGGGCCGCGGTAGCCAGGTCCATGGTGGGGATCTTGTTGAGCGGGTTCATCTCGCTATCGGACTGAAGGATCGGATTCGATATCACTAGTTTCCCACCCACCGCTACGGCCGCAGCCGGACCGCCCTTGGTCTCGAACACGTTCTTCTTACCCTGCTGCGGCGCCACGGCCTGGCGAGGGAGAGATGCAGGCCCATTGGCTGGCCTGGGCGGAGGGAAGAGAGCGCCCTGAACTGGAACTCCATGCCTGCCGATCACAGCCGCACCCCCTTGCGGCATGCCGGCAGGGCCGGCGGGTGCCGTCGGTGCCTCCCTAGGCCGTGAGTAAGCCTCTGACATGTTCACCTCCTCGCGTTTGAGATCCTCATATCGCAACGGTGGGTATCCCTGGGAGCCCGAGGCGGGGGTCGAAATGTCTCGTGTATCGAGGTCCCTCCTGGGCGACTCGGGTGGCCTCGATTGGCGCTGCCTGGGGACGCTCGAGAAGGAGTCGATCGATCCAGTGACTATGATGATTAGCAAAGAAAGGCCCGTGGCGGGCAGGGCGGTTCGGAGCGTGAGGTCCATGTTCGGCATTCCCAGGAGCAGTGTCACGCTCGTCCCGCTCCAGATGGCAAAGCCTACTAGGATCCAAACAACGGCCTTGCTGCGTGCGACGCCCGACTTGGCATCCTCCACCACCCCAACACTAAATGCCCGCGCCACCAGCGTGACGATGATGATGGCGTCGAGCGCGATAACCGCCACCGACACGGGCAGGAGTGACGAAATGGGCGCGCAGACCCCCTGCTCCTGTCGCCTGACGAAGCCGACGAAGACGCCACCGGCAATAAAGCGGACGGCGAGGATTCCCTGCAGAACCAGCTGGCCGGCGCCAGAGTTGTTCTTGGTCTTCATCCCCCATAGCATGAACTGCTCGATCGAAAAACGGGCGAGCTGGTCGAAAAGCGCGGTGACTATGCTGGTGATGGAGCATGCCGATGCCGAGGTCACATCGATCGTTGTCGCAACAAATCCAACCTGAGCCCATAGGGCGGCGCTTAAAAGGAATGTCGTGAGGGCCAGCCTCAGGCCGTCCCGAAATATTGTTGACCCATGGCCTTTGACGTTGAGGAAAAGGGCTGCCGACGCTCCGTTTACGACGATTCCGCTGTCCTCCCACATGTTTGTTAGTCACTTCTCCCATCAGTTCCACTGCCTTCGTTCCACTGCCTGAAATTCCCAGTCTCTTTCTCGGTCGGCCTCGTCTTTGTCTTCCACCCTCCAAACCTCGCCGCGACGCCACACTCGAATACCGGATGCTGGAGAGAGTCACTAACAAGGTGAAAGCGGCAATCAAAGCCGATGGGCCTCCTGGAGACGCCATGGTGAGGCGGCTTTATTAGAGGAGGTTTGGATCGGCTGTAGGCCGAATAAAGAAGGTAACGTCCCAGTCAATGGGGGCAAAAGACGATAAAACAGAAGAAGAAAAAAGGAAAAAGGAAAGGAAAAAAAAAAAAAAAAAAAAAAAAGAAGTAATATGGTATCAGAGAATTGAATGGATCATGTCGACTAGTACAGAGTTAATACGAACACCAATGCCTTTGGTGATGGCGGCATGTTAGGCGATGGCGTCCATCGTCACTCGCTTGGACAAGATAGAATGGGAAAAACGGGGTGGGATCACGAAGAAAGTTAGAACAGACAGACAGACAGACAGCGTCCGTGGCCGAACGATCTGTGTCCGAGCGAGCCTGTCAAAGTGGAGTCCCTGGGCGCGTGCGTGGGATATTTCGGGAGTGGAAAGGGAAGGCACAAAAGGAAAGACGGCCTCGACCGTTGAAACGGGAAAAGGCGTCGATCTTGGCGAGCTGGCTGCCTGTCGTGCCCATCCGCGCGGGTTCGGACAGCACGATCGAGCCCTGGTCACCTTGAGATCAAAAAGTCAGCGGCTGCACCCAGGGACCTGCCCCTGCGGAACCCTTTCTCTCGTCGCGTGCTTCCACTCTTCGGGACGCAGTAGAGACCAGACGGGACCTGCAGCAACGCGTAGGCTAGTAGCCGTGGATACCGTCATGACCAAAGAGCCCACCACCAGATCCAAAAATGGGCTGGCTCCCGGTCTCAAACAAGGGCTATAGAGCCGGGGGACCTTGTTGCGGCTGGAGACTGCTGGGTTTCCTCTATCATGCCCGAAGAGATGGCGACAGCGCTGATTGGGCCCAAGACAAGGCTGCCAAGGGCCCGGCTGGGAGTGGTCCCCGATAAACGTTAGACTGTGTTTCACTTGAAACCCAAGGGGTTCCATGGGTCCATGACGTGGTGGGGGGCTTCGGAGGTGGTGCGGATTTGCCATTCTGGCCCTTTCCCTGGAGAATGGAGACAAAAAGAAGCAGATTTCGGTGAAAGCGTTCTTCCGAGCTCCTTCACCCGACCGCTGCAATGTCATGGCGTGGCTAGATCGTGTCTCCATCTCGGTTGGGCTGGAGGGCGGCTGCTACATAACACGGCCGAGATTTTCCGCCACATCGTGTCCCACCCACCTTGCCCACCAGGCCAGCTTGGCCAGGCACGCAGTTGTCGCAAGATGAACACCCGTCTGTCTCGTCTAGCGCGCTCCTCGACTGCTTCGCCCAAACCACCGCTCGTTGTCGTGTGCCCTGCGCAGTTCGACAGGGGCAGCCAGCGCCACTGTTGCATACTGAAGACGTAGACAGGATGCGGATTGATGGGATTGGTGGCGAGAATGCGGCGCGGGAATTGCGGCGGTTGAACCACCCACCCTTCTCCTGTTCGCGTGCCAGCTTGCCGCTTTGTCGCGTTGGAGAAACAGCCGATAGGGAACCAGCATGCGCCCGCAATTCGATGAGGCTCTTTTTGGTAGGTCTGGCAGCACGAGGCAAGATTTGCTGCAGGCCAGTGTTCCAGCGGGCTCTTGGCCTGTGCCCCGCCCGAAAGAATGCGGCCCCCAGCACATGGGACGTGCGGGTCTTCTGTGCGCCCAACAGTCGGCGAGTGGCAGGAGCTGCCAGAAATCGAGATGACTGCCAGCCACTAGCCGCCAGCTTCCCCAAAGGCGCGGTTTCAGACACTCGTGCTTTCGGCTCCCGGCCGCCCCGGGCGTTCGAGAGGGATGGATGACTCGTCCCTGCGGCATTTGGATTCCTGCACCGTCGATCCCTCAGCTCAATCGATCAAGGCCAGGCACCGAGCCCGAGCCGCCCAAGGGGAGACTATCCTATCCTTCCTGGCTGTGGCTTTGCGAGAGGCAGGGAGCAATAGAAATCTCCGACTCGAGAGGTAGCATCCACCGATGACATTTGATCCGATCTACATGTACCTCACCTCCGATGGGACGAAGACCCTAATCCTACTGCTAGAGAGGCCGCCACGTTCCCCGAACAAGATCCTGGACTCCGTATAGACTGCACAACCATGTTGGTTAATTACTTAAAGGGAAGGAGATACGAAATAGGAAAAGATATGGGAATAGGAGAGGCGACCGAGTCGGATGATGGGAATTCCGATTAGCCTTCTTTAGGCGTCGTGGCTGCTCGGCATCTGAACGACTGACCCCGTGCGGCTGCAGAAAGAGATCGTGATTGAGAAGAAACTATGGATCAAGCCTAGGCACGGTACTCTCTGTAGTCAGCCGTCCCTAGTTGAGGCTCTGCCGCTTGTCCCCTTGGGCAAATTGCTACAAAACGGCCCTGGATACCACTTGCGACAGCCGTTCGTTTGTTAGCGTGTGCATTACATGGTCTTCCTGGCACGGTTGCTGCATCTGCTGGATGTTTATGGTGAGTCAGCCATGTTTTATTTTATACATATGACCATGAACAAAGACGTCGTAATAAACACACTCGCAACCCCAACATGGATGTAGACGGTCCACGGGCCAGCATCGAGCAGTCACGGTAAAACATCTCCAGTCGTTTCTGTGCCATCTCGTTCATGATGTGGAACAAAGTCCGAATAAGTGCGAACACCCAGCCGGCTGGACTTGCTTGATTCAGGAGCCGTGCGCTAGCGTAAGCACGGAGCTCCCACCTAGATATGCGACCCAATAATGGTCAAATCGCGGGGTGAGATGCCACACCTTACATACGCCATCCAGTTACCATCATGGAATCAATCTGTGCTGCAGAAGGATCTTCTGCGTACAGCGTATATCGTGACGGGTGACTCAGATTAACAGCTTCTACGGTTGATTCCCCAAGCATATTCTCGTGTATAAGTAACAAGCGTGTTTCTTCCGTCGACCAAAGGAAAAATAAGTTTGAACAACGATCGTTCCCAGGCGTGAAACTCCCCCTAAATCTCGACCACCAAATCCCCCAAACCCAGTACCCAATATCACACTGTCTTCCAAGATGCCTAGACTCGAACTCGAGTACCCCAAGGAGGCTCTGAACTCGGTGAAACGTCTGGGTGATAGAGGTAACTACACCAAATCATATCTAGCCATGCATGGCTTTTCCTTGCTCCATGACTCTGTTTCCAAACCGCTAAATATCCAGCAACCCCCTAGGAGTCTACGCCCTCAGGACGATCCACCAGATCATCAACTCGTCCAGGCTCGTCCACGTCTCCTTCAATGTGCCCGACTCACCCTTTCCGGCGACCCTCCCGATGATCGGGCAGATGGGCTCCTTCGCCCGCCCCAGCGCCGACGAGGGCGAGGTGCTCGACCTCTACCTGCACGGCTACGTCTCCGCGCGCATGGCGAACCTCTCGCGGAAGAGCACCGCCGGCGGCCAAGAGGAGCAAGGGGTCGGCGGCGGCCTCCCCGTCTGCATATCGGCCAGCCACGTCGACGGCCTCGTGCTCGCGCTCTCGCCCTTTTCTTCCAGCTACAACTATCGCTCCGCTGTGCTGTTTGGCTACGCCGAACTTGTTTCGGACGAAGAGGAGCGGCTGTGTAAGTGCCCCTATGCATACTTTTAGCTAGCAGTGCTCACCCTCTACCACGTCACGGTTTCTTTTATTAGCAGTGATGACACATTTACACGATGGCACACCGGGACGATAGATTAGACTAATTCTAATTCCCACCCCAGACGCCATGGAACTCATCACAGACTCGGTCGTCCCCGGCCGCTGGCGTGACGCCCGCGGGCCGCCTACGCCGGCCGAGCTGCAGAGCACGAGCATCCTGCGCGTCAAGGTCAAGTCGGGCAGCGCAAAGGTGCGAGCCGGCGAGCCGCACGATGACACCCGCGATATGGCCGACACGGAGCTCTGCGCTCGGGTCTGGTCCGGCGTCGTGCCGGTCCACGAGACCATCGGCGAGCCCATACCGGGACCTTCCAACAACCGGGCAGTGCCGGCCTACATCAAGGACTATGTCAAAGTCTCCAACGAGGCCTCTGCCGAAACCGCCAAGCAAGCAGCAGTTGAGCCACCGAAAAAGAAAAAGACGGAAGGATCTGATGACTGAGCCTTATCGTAGATGATGCAAATGTAGCTCTCCGAGTATATTAGTCTAGAGTTGGCGGACGCCTTGCGAGGGAATGAGCAATGCTCGGAATTATCAAGACCGCACATGGTTTCTTCAGATACAAGAAAAGAGAAAAGAAGCATGAGGTCAAGAAGCTACATGAGAAGAAAAAGCGCACTTGACGCATCCAAGGAATGAAACATATGCCTGCCAGCACCCTGTCGTGGCGAATGCAAAACAAATCCCGCGAAGCCTTTACGCCCACGCTTAACACAGCATCATATCACCAGGCCTCCCATACGAAACCCGGGATGACGGTCCGCATAATCTCCCAATGGCCCAGCGCGCTCTTCTCGTGCCACTTCACCAGTAGGTCGGTCGAATTGCGCGTCAGGATCGACTCCTCGGATGCAAGGAAATCCGACTCGAGCACCTCGTGCTTAGGAAGGAGGAAGGCATTCCGCGCCATGCTGCCGAGAATGTCCTGTGGAGTCGGGTTCCGGAATTCTATTTTACCCTCCGACTTTTGGCAGAAAAAGACCATGTTTGCGAAGTCGACGCCTGTCTGCGCAACCTCAGTGGCGTTACGCGGGTGCTCGCGGTAGATGCGGCATGATGGGAACACGCTCTTGATCGTGTTGAGAACGATCTTGGGCGGGGGCAGACTGGAGTCGCCGGCGTAGTTCTGCAGGCAACGAAGCTATGGTCAGTCCCGAGACGCAGTCACTGGCAAAAGAGTGTGCTTACGATGGCGATGACCCCCTGGGGAGTGAGGAGGGTGTGCAGATCCTGCAAAAACTCTAGCGTAAACAGCTCTATAGGCTCGGCGCCGCCAGTAAAGACGTCGTTGACGATGTAGTTGAACTGCTCGCTCGAGGCGTTCGCCAGCTTCCTTGCGTAAGCCACCGCATCCTGGATGACCGGAGTGTGCCGAGTAGGAACGTTGAAATACTGGACAGCGAAGTCATATACGGCTGGATCGATTTCTACAATCGTAGTGTCGATACCATGTGTGATCAAAGCCGAGGGAGTCGTGCCAACGCCCATACCACTATACATGGTCGGAAATCAGCTCCAAGCCCATCAAAATCACGGCACATAAGGGGCCCAAGTAGCAAGGGACGCAAGAATGCGTCGGAGCCGACTTACATGACCAGAGCTTTGGCATCTTTGTCTGGGACTTGCTCCTTGACCCGAACAAGCCTGACAGCTTCGAGCATGGCGAAGATACCGTATATGGGCTCTGAAATGCTGCGCCGGTACTTGATCCACTCACCACCCAATAGGCTGTGGTCGCAGCGCATGACCCGGAGCCCCTGCTCATCGTTCTCTATGACGGAAACGTATCCCGTCAAGGACTCGCGCTGGTCGAGGACCGTCCATCCGTGCTGCGCCTGTAGCGCGCTGTTGAGACGCTGTAGCGCATAGGGCGTTGCCACATGTGGGTTCAGCACGGCCGTGTGCAGCAGACCCGGGATCGCGTACAGCAGCAGCTTTGAGGGCGCAAATGCTGCATACAGGAGACCCAGCACGAGTTGCATAGCCACGCGCGTGGCAAGGATGCTCTTGCCGATGTACGCCTGAATGGCGTTTTGGGACAGTCGTTCCGCGAGGCGGTAGACGCCCCAGGACCCGATGCCAGGAGCCGCGTCGCCAAGCCAGCGCGGCAGCCAGCCGAACTCGGCCCGCTCCAGATACGTGGCCGAACAGGCGACGGAGCCGACGATGACGGGGAAGAGCGTGAGCAGCTCCGTGGCCAGGGGGCCCCAGTAGGCCGTGAGGCGCCCGCTGAGCTTGAAGAGAAGAAACTGCGCGGCTGGCACGTACAACGCGATGACAGGCAGCAGGTAAATGGGCTTCACAGGCAAGAAGCGTCCGAGAACCAGGTTTGTGGACCAGCCTGTGAAGCAGGCTGCCATGACGAGGCGGTCGTGGAACCGCGCGGCAGGAATAGAGCCGTATATTGGCGACATGGCCAATTGCGAGACGTTGGCGAAGGCGGCGGCGAGGGATATCAGAGCCAGAGCCGGAAGAAAGGCCTCGGCCTGCTCCCGCGCCGCCTTGGCCCATGTGTCCTCCTTCGCCTTGGCCGCGAGAGCCTTGAGCTCTCGCTCGAAACTCTCAGGAGTGAATGATGAGTTCGGGTCGATTATGACGTCGGGTTTCTCAGCCTCCTCCTGCTTCTGCTTCTTGGGCGCCATTTTGAGGCTCTAAATGGAGGTGCTCAGGCTGGTTTCCTGGTCAAACCGGGCCGTTTGATTCGAGAAAATAAAGGGGCTCCACAAGCCGTGGTGACGTCCAAACGGCTGGAGTCGGAGCTCCTGGATTGAACGGAAAGGAGGGTGAATTCCAAGGAAGACGGTCACAAATGAATCTGACACAATGAATTGAGCCTGCAAAGCAATCAACAGCCAGCTGTTGACGACGCTCGACGAGATATTGATCCGATGGATGGATGTGTGGCCCAGTCTGCAATCTGTTCTCAGGCCATTTTCCAATTGGGCTGCGATGAATCCACGCCGCTCCGTCCTCCAGCTGTCTCGACTCGGACGTTGCTAGCCCCTGGATCCACCATAGCTCGAAAGACTCCACCTGCAAATGGTTGGTGGGATGAGTCGAGCGGGGCCAAGCGCAATTGCGCCGCCGCAGTTCAACACGTGCAATTGATCAAGAGGCGGGGGGTGCTAAACCAGTCCAGGAACCACGTTACCGGATTTTGCCGGGCGTGGGGGAATGTTGAACAAGACTGAGCTATTTCGTCACCGCTAGGGTTGACTTTGTTTTTCGGCATATTTCTTCATCCCGGACACGTATGCGTCTTGTTGCTAGAGCGCGCAACCTCGTTTATTCGACTGCTTCCGCATCCCACCGTCCAAGGCGACTGACTGCTTGACTTGCTTCTGCCAAACGCAATCTTTTCAAACAGCATTCACAATGGCATCCGCTCCTACACTCGATGCGCTAGTGGACTTCAGCCAGAAAAGTCTGCTGGGTATGTTTTGCAGTCCTCGGCGGTAGAGGCTGTAGGCTCCATGCTAACCAAGGGATCAGTGTCTGCCTGCTCGATCGCATTCAATCCTCTTGCCTGGAAGTAAGGAACTCGCCACAGAACCCTTTAATTCTATCGGTGGTCCAGCCGACGTGCCATAAATGCTGCCATTGCTAACTGAAGCTCTCCATTGGGACAGTATTGTTGCGAGACAGGGTAAGGGCCCTCCCGACGAATAGAGACGACTCGGTCCCAAACGATCGATATGAAAATCAAAACTAAAACGCACGGCAACCGCATCTCCACAGAGTACCACAATAAGATCCTGACGCGGCTCTTCGGCGGCAACAGTAGGGCGGCCTGCTACTTTCTCGCCGTGGCCATCTTCAGCTTTGGCATTCTGCGCGACCTGCTGTACGAGCGCGCGCTGCGGCACCAGCCCATACACCCCGCCCTCGACACGGATGCGGCCACATATGCGGGCTATGCGCTGCTGGCCATGGGCAACGTGCTCGTCATCAGCTCAACATGGGCGCTGGGGATCACGGGCACCTTCCTGGGAGACTACTTTGGCATCTTGATGGACAGCATGGTCACGGGGTTCCCCTTCAACGTCACGGACGCGCCCATGTACTACGGCAGCACCATGAGCTTCCTGGGCTCGGCGCTCGTCTACGGAAGGCCCGCCGGGGTGCTGCTCACGGCCTGGGTGTTTGTGGTGTACAAGATTGCACTCTCGTACGAGAACCCGTTCACGGCCGGCATCTATGCAAAGAGAGAGAGGGAGCGTGCGGCCGGAGGCAAGAGCGAGCTGAAGAAGGAGCGCTGATGTCGTGGCGAAAGTCGCCTACGAGGTGTGGACCGCTCGGCCTGCCTGGGCCCGCCCGTTGTTGGGCCGTGATAGGTAGGTGGTACTGAGGCGGTGGATGGGAGATGGAGAGACGAAAAGCGGGTGATTTTATGGGCGCCGGGTCAAATGGCGCTCGCGATCGTTGCGAGCACCTACATGATGCTAGGTGCGTTTTGAGCAATGAATCCCCATGTCATCCTTAACCCTGCCCCTCCCTATTATGTGCAACAAGACTCAGCGTCCCGGCACTCACATGGGCACTAACCAGCTGGTCGGAGCACCCTCCTGTAGTACCGGCTCAATATTTCTTTCAAGCATTCTTCGATTCTTAATTCTTAATCGGCGGCTGGGGTGGCATCCTGGGTATTCTAGACAAGGTATCAGGCGGCGATTGAGGCTCAACGCGGCGTTTCGGAGTATATAATACACACGATATGGCATTCAACTGTCATCAATACTAGGTGGTACTTTATTCGCGCACTCTCACTTGGCCCCATTGTGCATTACAGGCAACCCCTTCCGCCTCCAGTGCGATTCATGGATTCCAGAACCATCTCTGCTGCGGGCAGCCGAGCCAAGCGGGTAGTCGGTTTGACTTTCTTCCAATTTCGGATGTGGTTGTTTGGTACTGACCCAATCCGTGGACAGCCGTTCATGCCATCTCTGCTGCTTTCCGACAACAGTCTCGTTCTATTCTTCCATGTACAACAAGTTCTGGGTCCTTTCGAACCTGACATGCGAGCTACCAATTCTTGTTCGAGTCGTCAGTCGAGCGTATCGCTGCGCCTGCCTGCCTATGTGCCTATCTACCTACAGTAGCGTGCAAAAAAACGCAAATCCGTGCCCCGCCCCCTCAATTTCCATCACGGATCCGACAACCCCCCTAATAAAAATGGCCAGAGTGCGTCGCGCAACTGTTCATAAACAAAAAGGAATACATTTTACGCCTCGCCGGCGGTTACGGATTTATATTAAGTATCGTGCAAACCAATCGGCTAAAGTAATCGCCGCGCATGAAAACGTTAAGGCTTTGTACCAGGCCCGGGATTGGTATACCAAGTACTAGTTTTTCTTTTTTTTTTATATATATAAATAATAAACTTCGGCCGATTTTATATCTATTGCAATTAACGGCATGCGAATAGCTTCATTTTTGATCAAATGCGGCCCTTTTAAAGTAAGAGGGTTGGTGGTGGCCCATGCACGGATTTGCGTTTTATTTTTTTTTTATTTTTTATTTTTTATTTTTTTTGCACATTATTATTAGTAATGAACCAATGAACCAAAGGGATGGCTGTCTATGACGCCGTGGCGTCGTTGGGAACGATGATGACCCCGCATCCGTCTCTGACCCAAACCTGCGGGGTATTGTAACCTAATGTGGCCATTTTCCCAAATGATAGTGACGACTTGCCACACTGGCACGATTGGCTGTCAATTGGACCTGCCGGCATGAGTACTGTACTGGCTCCCCTTCCGTCTGCTCATGGTTTGCCACGCCGATCGAAATTGTTGTTGTGTGGGTGTGGGGTAAAAGCAGAATACGTAGGCGGCCACTTGGCGGTGTACCCTACCGTAGGTACCCGTCAAATGCTCTTTGGATCTGGTTAGCGCTTTTGCGGTCGACAAAATTCCCGACGCTAGCACCCTCCATTACAAACGACGACGACGACGGAAACAAAGGGGCTTGTTTCCCGTTTGCCTGAATATCTTGATTCGTGTGAGGGCTGATGGCTCTTTTTGTCTTCTTCTTTGTCTTTTGACTTATGTTTTCAGTGTTTGTGTGCGTGCATCCGGAACCCTTGTGTCTGGCAGGGTCTGAGACATGGAGGAAGGTACCCCTGTTCGCTTGGAATTTGGGCTAACGCACGCAGAGTCTGTGCGGGCATGCAGTCAACTTGACGACGATCCAGCCGGCGATTTTACGTGTCTCCACCCTCAGCCAGCGAAAGCGTAGTGTCTCCATTCTCCAGGTTGTCCCGCAGCATTGTCCCTTTGTGTATGCTCGTAGGTGGATGGGACTGGCTCTTTGCTGCTCTGCTTTGACCTATCTAAAGCCTGACTACTACTTCCCTAACGCGCGTGTCTCCTGCCGGAGGCCCAACGCTGACCGCACGAAAACCGCGCCACTTGGATGATAGGTGGTTTCCATCTCCAGTCATACAAAGGGCCCGTTTGTCAGCCCCTGCCTCCCTAGGTACCTACTACCTACCTCTGCTTGCTTGTCTGCCTGCCTGCCTGACGTCAAAAAGAATCGGCACACATGCGAGTGGACCTGACCCTCCCTTCAAGACCCCAGGCACCAGCCTTCTCTCTTAAACCCCACCGCTCGCTCAACGCGCCCAATCTGCCCGGCCTTCATTATTCGCTTTCGCATCCTCGCTACGAACAGACCTATTTTGTGTAAAACCTACAGCTTCTAACCTACAGCTTCTACCTTCATCACACTGATTATTTCCTATTTCGTTTCTCACTCATCCCACCGAAACGGATCTGCAGTCCTTACCGCGTGTGTCCCCGGGCGTAACTTTACGCATTTAGCTAGGTTGGTTTTCCTCCTCTACATCCTGCATCTCCTTACCCCTTTCTCTAGCGCCAACCTTGGCTGTGTGATGGGCGTTTCCCGTGTGACACCAAAGAGGCGGAGAAAAAAGGTCTGGTACAAAGACACCAATTGGAAAAGAGCCTGTCCTGCTTGTTTCCATCTGTGGCATCGATCTCGCCTGATTCGTTCCTGGAGCCTCGTCTGGTCTGAAAGATATCTCATCCGTGCTTTGCTTCACCCCACACCACAGGCCCCTCCAAATACCCCATGCCCCTGTGGTACCCAAATTATTAGCGCTTTTCTCTGATATATGAGACTCTAACTTTTCTTCATTTAGTCCCTTTCAGACCTCGGCCTGAAAAACTTCTACTCATCTGACGGGCATCTGATATATACCGGTGACAGCCATGGCGGACCGGGGCGGACCTGGTCGCGGTCGGGGACGCGGCGGTGATCGTGGCGGCGGTCGAGGCCGTGGCGGAGGCGATCGTGGCGGCTTCCGAGGTGGTGGTGATCGTGGCGGTTTCCGAGGCGGCGGTCGAGGTGGCGACCGTGGCGGCTACGGCGGCGATCGCGGCGGCTATGGCGGCGATCGCGGCGGCTACGGCGGTGACCGTGGCGGCTTTCGCGGCGGCGGAGGCGGTGGAGGCTTTCGAGGAGGTGACCGTGGTGGCGGCGGAGGCTTTCGAGGAGGTGACCGGGGTGGCGGCCGAGGCGGCTTCCGGGGCGGTCGTGGTGGCTTCGACGACTCGGTGAACAGGGTTTTCAAGTAAGCCTCGACAAAATTTCGAATCTCATCCTAGAGCGTGCTAACATGCCCCAAACACACAGCCCAAACAACTCGATCCCTGCTCCAGACACCAGGGTTACTGAGCTGGAGAACAAATGGATCAAGAATCCTACTCCCACCACCATCGTGGAGGAACTCAGCGCCGGGCTCAGCAAGCTGAGCGTCACTGCTTCCGCATCACAGGATGTGGTCCTGCCCCGCCGACCGGCCTACGGCACAGCCGGAAACGCCACCATCGTCTGGGCGAACTTTTTTAGTGTCAACATCAAGGCACGAACGCTGTACAAGTACGCGCTTACAGTAACCCGGCCGGCGGACCTCAAGAAGCAAGCTGCCGGGTCAAAGAAGCCGGCTGAGCAGCAGGTCACTGGCAAAGTTCGTCGCGAGGTCGTGCGGAAGGCTTTGGCCGAGATCCAAAAGAGAAACACAAAAGTTGTGATAGTCTCGGAGTTCAAGGCCCAGATTGTCTCCTCGGACGATCTCAGCCTGCCTGACGATCGTGCGGTCAAGATCCAGCACGTCGGCAGCGGCAGGAAAAAGGCCGAAGACTACGTGGTTCAGTTCGCCGACACCGAAGCTATCGATATCGGCAATCTTCTCACATGGCTCAGCACAATGGACGACAGGCTTGACCCCACGACCTTCCCCAAGTTCTCCTCGACCATTGATGCCATCGGCGTCATCGTCGGCCACCAGGCAAGGGTCTCTGATGATGTTGTCCCTCTCGGAAGCGCTCGTTTCTATCCCTCGGACACCCGCCCCGGGGCCGA
The DNA here is from genome assembly GCA_003049465.1 of Magnaporthiopsis rhizophila. Lineage (NCBI taxonomy): Eukaryota > Fungi > Ascomycota > Sordariomycetes > Magnaporthales > Magnaporthaceae > Magnaporthiopsis > Magnaporthiopsis rhizophila. The sequence continues at coordinate 51,072 of PYSS01000149.1, forward strand.
GTTCGAACGGCTGTCTGCACTGAGGCAGATTGTGCGAGGATTTTTCCTCTCGACCCGACCGGCAACTGGAAGGCTTCTCATCAATCTGAATGTTACGGCCGGAATCTTTTGCCGGTCTGGAAGCCTCGACGGTCTCCTTCGCGACCTCTTCAACGAGGTTAACCTCCAGCGCGGAGACTACCGCACAATGAAATGGTTCGGGATCAACAGGAAGCTCAAGCGCGTGAAGATGGAGGTTTGCATGTGGGGAAAGGATGGCAAAGAGCGCTGGGAGGAGCGTACGATCATGGGACTGGCAAAAGGCACTGCGCGCGATATCAAGTTCAGACTGAACCCTCCGGCGGACCCTTCGTCCGACTTCTGGCTCGGAGGAAAGGCGCTTCCGTACGGGACTGATGTGACTGTGGCTGATTACTACCAGCGGAGTACGTTGCCAAATGCTCCATCTACCCTTACTTGCAATGCTTGGATATGTGCTGACGCCCATCCCTCACTTCTAGAGTACAAGAAGACGCTGAAGGCCGACTTGCCGCTCGTCGCTACTGGGTCTTCGAAAAACACCCTGTACTTCCCCGCCGAGTTCTGCAGGGTCGTCAAAGACCAAAACTCCACCGGCGGGCTGAATGCGCAAGAGTCTACCAACATGATCAACTTCGCTTGCCGGAGCCCTTTCAGCAACGCGGAATCAATCGTCACGAAGGGCCGGGAGCTTTTGTCGTTGACCGGAGTAAACAGGATTCTCCGGGAGTTCGGCATCGACATTGGTCAAGACATGATTACAGTCAACGCCCGGATCCTGCCCAGCCCTAGAATCAGCTACCTGGGGGCGGCGAGCCAGGTGCCGGCCGACGGGTCGTGGAACATGCGCAGCGTCAAGGTTGTGCAGCCTGGCTCTATCACGTCCTGGGGCTTCGTCAACATCAACGGTTCCAATCCGCGGTTCCAGGCATCGAGGGAGGAGGTCACAAACGTCATGAAGGCCTTTGCGGAGTTCCAGGCCAGGAATATGGGGATCAAGATCGGGCCCCTGACTCCAAACACCAAACGCGCCGAGATGACGCATCGAGAAGGCTCCGAGATCGAGGATTTCAGGAACCTTGTCAATTCGATCGCGCCACCCCCAATGATGCTGTTCGTCGTGATCCCGGACTCAAAGGACGCGAATTTGTACAACGCTATCAAACGGGTCGGCGACGTCGAACTTGGGGTTCACACGGTATGCATGGTCCGCAAGAACTTGTTCAACGAGCGTGGTCAACCGCAATACTTTGCGAACGTCGGACTCAAAGTCAACCTCAAGGGCGGAGGTGTGAATCACAAGCTCTCCAACGACATCCCTCTGCTCAAAGCTGGTAAAACCATGGTGGTGGGCTGGGATGTGCTACATCCCACGAACCTCGGCGTCGACAAGGAATCCGGCCTTCCGTCCGTGGCTGGGCTCGTCGCTACCATCGACGGGCAGCTTGGACAATGGCCGGCGGTTGGCTGGGCTCAGAAGGGCCGCCAGGAGATGGCTGACTCCAAGCTCCAGAGTGCCTTCGAGAGTCGTCTGCGCCTTTGGATGAGACACAACCAGAACCGGCTGCCCGAGAACATACTCATCTTCCGCGACGGCGTTTCCGAGGGCCAGTTTGCCCAGGTGATCAACGAGGAGCTGCCCATGGTCCGGCAGGCGTGCGCGGCTGTCTACTCAGCCAAGCAGCGGCCAAAAATCACCGTCGTCACGGCTGTCAAGCGGCACCAGACCCGCTTCTTCCCGGCCAACGAGAACTTCAAGACAAAGACCGGAAACGTGCTCCCGGGCACGGTGGTTGACCGCGACGTCACGACGGCTCGTTATTGGTCCTATTACATCGTCGCGCACAATGCGCTCAAGGGGACAGCCCGGCCCGCGTCGTACACTGTGCTATATAACGAGATCTTCCCTTCGGCCAAGGGACAGAACGCGGCGGGGGAGCTCGAGAAGCTGACACATGAAATGTGTTATCTCTTCGGCCGGGCCACCAAGGCAGTGTCCATCTGCCCGCCCGCATACTATGCCGACATCGTCTGCACGAGGTACCGGGCATACCTGTCCGAGATGTTTAACAACGTCATCTCCGGAGGAGCCAGCGTCGCCAGCGGAAGCAGCGGCTCGTCTGGAAACGCGCAGCGCATGTTGGACGCCGCCGTCAAGTTCACCGTCCACCCAAAGATGATAGACTCCATGTTTTACATCTAGGGTCTTGCGCAAGTGGATCCGCAGCCGCTCATCGTTTCCCGTTTATTTTTTTCCCTTCATCTTTTCTTCTTTCGAGCGATAGACGCCATGATTAACGATTATCGATATTTGTCCAGGCTGGTAGATCGGCTTGGGATACAAAGCGATAATTGCGTTTCCCGGAAACTAGATATGCACACGAGGTATGAGCTTTGGAAATGTCTAGCTGGAGAGGATTTCAGGGTATATCTGGTTTTCAGGTGGATTTCCATGATCAATGGAAATCAGTAGCGGAAAAGTTGTAGAAGCGTATAAATGTTGATTCCGATGAAACCCTCAACGGTCCTTGATATTGCATGGTGCTGTGAGACTGATGCCCCCCGAACCAACTCCGCTTGCTTTGTAATGATCGAGCTCAAACGGCGCAGGGCTCCGACGGGTCTTGCGGGGGAACTTCTTACAGGTTGCCTCCATGCTGACAGCTAAGTGGGATGGATCCATCGGGCGTCGACTCCGACGAGGTGACGTGGGGCTCCACGCTGAGTGTGGGGTTGGTTGCCACCGAGGGGCAAAGCCGACAGCAATGCTCCAATCGCGTCTCCAATTCTCGCCGCGGCACTCGTCTTAACTCTGTCAGAGTGGGGTCCCGTGCGATGACGATGCTGGTGGGCGCGGAGAGCCGATCCGGGGGCTCGCGGAAGGGGCCCTTGTTATAAGGCTTTGGTCTCTTGTATCCTTATGTGGTAGCTGTCTGCCTTTTTCCTTGCCATCGTCACCAGGACACTACATTCTAGATTGTGTCGCTGCCTGGATAGATAGGTATCTACCCGGCCGTTCAGTTGTATGACCGGGCTGCTAACCCCTAAGCAGGAAACTTATACGTATAGGCTAGACAGAAGCGCATGCGCCAGACGACAGATATGGGGTCTACCCAACCACAGAAGAAAAAGGGCGTGAGGATCGCCATTGACAGGGGCGGCACCTTCACAGACTGCGTGGGCAACCTGGGCGGCGAGGATGTTGTCATCAAGCTGTTGTCCGAGGACCCAGCCAACTACTCGGACGCGCCGCTCGAGGGCATCCGCCGCATCATGTCACACTTCCTCAAGCGCGACATCCCCCGCTGCGAACAGCTCGACACGTCGGACATCGAGTCCATCCGCATGGGCACCACCGTCGCAACCAATGCCTTGCTCGAGCGCAAGGGCGAGACCATCGCCCTCATTGTCACCCGCGGCTTCCGCGACTGCCTTGTCATCGGCAACCAGTCCCGCCCCAAGATCTTCGACCTCGCCATCCGCAAGCCCGACGTGCTGTACTCTACCGTTGTCGAGCTTGACGAGCGCGTTACTCTCGAGGACTACGCCGAGGACCCCTACCGCAACCTCACAAAACCCACCGTCAAGGCTGGCTCCCCTGAAGCCCTGACTGCAGATTTGGTCATGGGCCTGTCGGGCGAGGCCGTCCGCATATTACAGAGGCCCGATGAGCAGGCCGTGCGCCGCCAGCTGCAAGGGATTTACGACTCGGGGATCAGGAGCATAGCAGTTTGCCTGATGCACGCCTACACCTTCCCGGATCATGAGGCCCTGGTTGGCAGGATAGCCCGCGAGATCGGCTTCGGCCACGTCTCGCTCAGCTCGGAGCTGATGCCCATGATCAAGCTCGTGTCGCGTGCCACCTCGGTCTGCGCCGATGCCTACCTCACCCCTGCCATCAAGAAGTACATTGGGGGTTTCCAGAGTGGATTCAAGGGTGGGCTTGGCACGCGCGGCGTCAGGGAAACAGAGGGCGAGCGAGGCGCCCGCTGCGAGTTCATGCAGAGCGATGGCGGCCTGGTCGACGTCGACAAGTTCACAGGCCTCAAGGCCATTCTCTCAGGCCCTGCCGGTGGCGTGGTCGGCTACGCCATCACGTCGTATGACGAGAAGACAAAGATCCCCGTCATCGGCTTTGACATGGGCGGCACCAGCACTGACGTCTCGCGGTACGGCGAGGGCCGGTACGACCACACTTTTGAAACCACAACGGCCGGCGTAACCATCCAGTCGCCGCAGCTCGATATAAATACTGTCGCCGCGGGCGGCGGCTCGCGTCTCTTTTTCAAGAACGGCCTTTTCGTCGTCGGTCCGGAGTCCGCCGGCGCCCACCCAGGCCCCGCATGCTACCGCAAGGGCGGCCCTGCTACTGTTACCGACGCAAATCTGTTTTTGGGCCGGCTGCTGCCAGAGTTTTTCCCCAAGATATTTGGCAAGAACGAGAATGAGGGCCTGGACGTCGAGGCAAGCAGGAAGGTGCTGCAGGAGCTGACGGACGAGGTGAACCGGGACTCGGAGAAGCAGATGACGATCGACGAGGTCGCCTTCGGCTTCCTGACGGTCGCTAACGAGAGCATGACGCGGCCTATCCGGTCCATCACCGAGGCCAAAGGCCACGACTCGTCCAAGCACCGCCTGGCCACCTTTGGCGGCGCTGGTGGGCAGCACGCAGTCGCCATAGCCGAGGCCCTGGGTATCAAGCAGATCCTCGTGCACCGTTACTCATCCGTGCTGTCGGCGTACGGCATGGCACTCGCCGATGTGGTCGATGAGAGGCAGGAGCCCGAGTCTACGGTCTGGGCCGACGAGGGCCAGGTTGTGGAGGATCTCAAAAGCAAAATGGAGAAGCTCAAGGAGAAATCGAGGTCAGCGCTGCGGGACCAGGGCTTTGACGACAGCGAAATCGTGTTCGAGGAGTACCTCAACATGCGTTACCGCGGCACTGAATCTGCTCTCATGATAATCAGGCCATCGACGCTGGAAGCGAAGGAACACTTTGGCGGCAATGACTGGGCCTTTGGCAAGGGCTTCGTCAAGCAGCACCGGTACGAGTTTGGTTTCACCCTGGACGAGCGCGACATCATTGTCGATGACGTGCGTGTACGCGGCATCGGCAAGAGCTTCAACTATAACGAGAAGTCGGTTGACGCCCAGCTCAAGGAGCTCAAGCGTAATGAGCTCACGGGCAGCGAGAAGCGCCACTCGACTGCCCAGGTGTACTTTGAGGGTGGCCGGGTCGAGACGCCGATATACAAACTTGAGGACCTAGCGGTTGGAGACAGGCTGCCGGGCCCTGCCGTCCTCGCCGACGGCACGCAGACCATCGTGGTTGCCCCTAAGACGGCGGCCCTCATCCTGGATACTCATGTTATTATCGACATTGACGAGGACAAGAGGAAAGAAGACGACGGGGCGCAACAGGCTGGCAGCCAGCGAGAGGTAGACCCCATCATGCTAAGCGTTTTTGGGCACCGCTTCATGGCGATTGCGGAGCAGATGGGGCAGGCGCTGCAAAAGACGAGCGTCAGCACCAACGTCAAGGAGCGGCTCGACTTTTCATGCGCCATCTTCGACGCCGGGGGTGGACTCGTGGCGAACGCGCCCCATCTGCCTGTGCACTTGGGCTCGATGAGCACCTGCGTCAAGCGGCAGGCTGAGATATGGGCGGGCAAGCTCAAGAAGGGAGACGTGATTGCGACGAACCACCCGTCGTATGGTGGCACCCATCTCCCCGATGTGACGCTTATCATGCCCGCCTTCAACGAGGCCGGTGACAAAATCCTGTTTTACGCGGCGTCGCGGGCGCACCACGCCGACATTGGAGGCATCACAGCGGGTAGCATGCCGCCGCACTCGCGCGAGCTGTACCAGGAGGGCGCGTCGATCAAGAGCGAGAAGTTTGTGAGCGAGGGCAAGTTCGACGAGGAGCGCGTGATCGAGCTCTTCTACCACGAGCCGGCGCGGCAGCCTGGCTGCAGCGGCACGCGCTGCCTGGCCGACAACATCAACGATCTGCGCGCGCAGGTGTCGGCCAACCAGAAGGGCATCTCGCTGATCGAGGGCCTGATTGAGGAGTACGGCGAGAGCACCGTCGACTTCTACATGGTGCAGATCCAGAACAATGCCGAGTATTGCGTCCGCAGGCTTCTCAAAGAGGTCAGCAAGCGTTTCGAGGGCAAGGACCTGTCGGCCGAGGACTTTATGGACGAGGGGAGCCCCATCAGGCTCAAGGTCACCATCGATGCTGAAAAGGGCGAGGCTGTCTTTGACTTTGCCGGGACCGGACCTGAGATCTATGGGAATGTCAACGCCCCCGAGGCCATCACATACAGGTAAGAAGTCTGTCTTGATGCTGGCCGACCGACCAACACTAACCCTGGCATGGAAAATAGTGCCATCATCTACTGCCTGAGGTGTTTGATCTCTGAAGATATTCCTCTCAATCAGGGGTGCTTGAAGCCCATCCACGTCAAGATCCCTCCCAAGTCGCTCCTGTCGCCGTCGGATCGAGCGGCCGTTGTGGGAGGCAACGTGCTGACGAGCCAGCGCGTGACGGACGTCATCTTCAAGGCCTTCCAGGCGTGCGCTGCGAGCCAGGGATGCTGCAACAACCTTACCTTTGGATTCGGCGGCAACGTGGCAGGGCAGGCCGAGGTCAAGGGGTTCGGCTACTACGAGACTATCTCGGGCGGGTCCGGGGCCGGGCCGACGTGGGAGGGCACCAGCGGCGTGCATGTGCATATGACGAACACGCGCATCACCGACTCGGAGATCTTTGAGCGGCGGTACCCCGTGCTGCTGCGCGAGTTCTCCATCCGGCCGGGGTCCGGCGGCAAGGGGCAGCACCGGGGCGGCGACGGCGTGATCCGCGATATCGAGTTCCGCATCCCGCTGCAGGTGTCGATCCTAAGCGAGCGCCGGGTCTATAAGCCATATGGAATGGCAGGCGGAGAGCCCGCCGAGTGTGGCCTCAACCTGTGGGTGAGGAAAGTGGCCAAGACGAGCTGGGAGAAGTCGCTCAAAAAGATTCAAGGTGGTGGCGGCGGCGACAAGGACAAGGACAAAGAGGGTGATGAGGTCGAGTACGAGGAGCGTTTCATCAACCTCGGGGCCAAGAACAGCGCGCCGATGCAGGCGGGCGACCGCATCATCATCAACACTCCCGGTGGCGGCGGCTGGGGCCCTGTTGGGCAGGCGAGCGCCTCGAACCGCAAAGCAGACCCGCAGGAGAGCTGGCGCAGAGGCACTCACGGTGCCAGGGAGGATGCCAGTCTGCAGGCATAGAGGCGGTGGTGAATCTGTAGTGATGGTTGGGGAAAGTCGCCACTGACAGCTGTTTGTGTGACCTGGATTTCGGATTACATGCTGCAGATCTTACTTGGCGTGGTAGTTCCATGAGATTCTGTTCAATCCCAGGCAGATAGCTCGGATCCAAATGGACATCGATAAATGTCTAACATGGAACATTAAGATCTGGATAGAGCCACAGTTATGTGATGTTGCTTGTGAATGGCGACCTCTAGAAGAGTGGGAAAACAGAAAAAGGGGCATAACTTGAAATAGTCAGCTTATGTGAGGATGACGGCTGGGATCCACGATCTATCGCTGACATCTGCCCTATAAAGAAGCTGCCCCGGCGGGCTACAGCAGCAAACCCCGCCATTTAGCGGCAGGTTAATGCCGCTGTGAAACGGGCATTACAGCGTGCGGTGTTTCCCGCCGACGGACCACCCGGCCGCAGCCACCGCGAGAAACGCGCAAAAGCAATACAAAGATGTCGTTGTTCACGGACGAGGAGTGGGCAGAGACGGAAAAGGAGATTCCGCAGCCGGCCGACGGGCTGGTGCAAAAGTACCTGCAAGGGCGCGAAGGGCTGGTGGCGCAGGAGGCCAGCCAGCGCAGCGACCACACGTTCCGGCAGTCGCTGTCGCCCATCGCCCGGCGGGCGAGCGCCATCGTGGACCGGATCCGGGCCGATGAGATGGCGCGCGTGTGGACGCCGCAGCTCGAGGAGGCCATCGCGACGCGCGAGGCGGGGAACGTCACGGTGCACCCGGGCATGATGTTCGGGCTGGCCAAGGACGCCATGGAGACGACGGAGCTGTGGCGCGTCGTGCGCCGGCTGCCCAAGGGCGCCCTGCTGCACGCCCACAACGACGCCATGGTCGACTTTGGGTTCCTGATCGGCGTCGTGCTCGACACGCCCGGCATGCACGTCGCCTGTGGGGACTCGCACCTCGCCACCGACGATGCCCGGCGGGAGCGTACGCCCGTCTTTCGGTTTTTGAGAGAGACGCCGGCTGCCGCGGCCGCCACAAGGGCAGGGGCCCCCATGTCCATATGGTCCGAGGACTACATCCCGGGGACGTTTGTGCCTGCTCTGCGCGCCGCCGAGACGTTCCCCCGCCCCAACTGTGGTGGTGGTGGCGGGCGGCCCGCGTTCGAGGCCTGGCTCAAGTCCCGCGTCACCATCTCGCGCACCGACGCCACGGAGCAGCACCACGGCCAGGACCACATCTGGGACAAGTTCGTGCGCTGCTTCGAGATCGCGGGGTCCATGCTGCTGTACGAGCCCGTGTTCCGCGCGTTCCTGCGCCGCGTGCTGACGCTGCTGCACGACGACGGCGTCGCCTGGGCCGAGCTCCGGCACACGTGGCCGCTCGGCTACTGCCGCGAGGGCCGCGACGAGCCCGAGGACGACTACCTGCACATGTTTGGCGTGCTGGACGACGAGGTCGCCAGCTTCAGGCGCGCGCACCCGGACTCCTTCTGGGGCCTGCGCATGATCTGGTCGTCGCACCGCGCCGCGCCCGCCCGGTCCATGGCGGCCGACATGATGCTGTGCGTCGAGACCAAGCAGGCGTTCCCGCACCTCGTGTCCGGCTACGACGTGGTCGGGCAGGAGGATAAAGGCCCCCCGCTCAAGACGCTGTTCCCCATCCTGGCCTGGTTCCGCAAGCTGTGCGCTGACGAGGGCGTCACCATCCCCCTTTTCTTACACGCGGGCGAGACGCTGGGCGACGGGACCGAGACGGACGGGAACCTGTTCGACGCCGTGCTGCTGGGCGCCCGCCGCGTCGGCCATGCCTTCTCGCTGTACAAGCACCCGCTGCTCGTCGAGCTCGTCAAGGACCGCCGCATCCTCGTCGAGAGCTGCCCCATCAGCAACGAGGTGCTGCGCCTCTGCTCCAGCGTCACGGCCCACCCGCTGCCCGCGCTGCTGGCGAGGGGGGTGCCCTGCGCCCTCAGCAACGACGACCCGGGCATGCTCGGCCACGACACGGCCGGCGCCACCCACGACTTTTGGTCCGCCCTGCAAGGGTGGGACAACCTCGGCCTGGCCGGCCTGGGCTCGCTGGCGGAGAACAGCGTGCGCTGGGCCGCGTTCGAGGACGAGGACGACGCCGCCTGGGTCCAGGGCGTCAAGGAGGCGTCCCTAGGGTCCGGCGTCAAGGCCCAGCGTCTGAAGGAGTGGGCCGTCGCGTGGGAGGAGTTTTGCCTGTGGGTTGTTACCGAGTATGGTGATCGCTATCCGGACGAAGAGGAGATAGATGGTGGATGCAGCGGGATAGGCGTGTGTGAGGATGCTAGAAAGTAAATGAACAAATACACGATATACGATTTAAGGGCAACCTATTTTGCAATTACTTTTAAACTTGGATTACAGAATAGAAGTAAGTAAACGAGGAAGCCAACTCGCGACTTACCGGGGCAGGACGGCAACTACTTGCAACAAATGCCTGCCTCCCTGGCCAACTTGACTGCCCAACATGGTACACGCTTTACTCAATTTATCTCGGGCGTAACGTACAGTGCGAGGTATGTACACCCCGACCAGCTGGAAGAAAACGGCAGTTAACAGCTGACTGGATATGGTTAAGCCATACACGAACGGAAAAAAAAAAAAAAAAAAAAAAAAAAAAAAAAAAAAAAAAAAAAAAAAAAAAAAAGAA
>PYSS01000149.1:61049-86637 GCA_003049465.1 Magnaporthiopsis rhizophila
AAAAAAAAAAAAAAAAAAAAAAAAAAAAAAAAAAGAGAAAAAAGAAAAAAACGGTCGAATGCTTGCACACCACAGGCGCTCCGGGAATCGAGCCCGATGTGGGGTTCGAACCCGCAGCCTTGAGATCACGCTCTACCGATTGAGCTAACCGGGCCGTTGGCTCCGATACGGGGGAATCGAAACCCGGTGCTCGGCAGTGAGAGTGCCGGATGTTAGCCACTACACTATATCGGATTTGCTCGGAAGAGTGTGTCTTTTTTTGTTGGAGACCGACGTGCTGTTAGTGGGGTTATAACAATAAAGAGATTTCACATGCTAAGTTGCGTGATCAACCGGGGATGATGGCGAGAAAACGGGGCGACTGCGGCCGGGTTAAAGCCGCCGAGGAGCAGGTGGAAGAAAGAGTGGACGAGGTATAGAATCCGCGTGGCGGGTTGCCAACTCTGTTGTCATCATCATTGCCACTGTCACAATATCGTTACAGCATCTTTTTACTCCTGACCGGACATTTTCGTAACCACCCAAGAAAGGCACTATGATGTCTAAAAACGGCTGGCGGTTTGCGATTCATGGCCGAGCCGCGATATGTCTGCCTGCCACCGTCCGACTCAGTGATCGGCGTGCTTCGCGTCTCGTCATTTCGGAAACAGAGACAGCCGTTCTCTTTGGCACCGATTCTGGCACACGAGACTAGGTATGCTAGTTGTAACAGTCAGCATTGAACAAACCCAGTTGAGGCAAGTACAAGCAGACCGTCCAAGTGACATCGTTCAGACATGTTTGAGAAGATTTGGTAACGCGGTTGTTTTCGGCATACATCCAGATTTATAGACTCGACCGTTCAGGAGAACAAGCGAGCCTCCGGAGTGTTCGATGGCCCCGCGGCAGTCATCACGCGATGATTATGGGTTGGTGCGGTGCCTTGACTATATCAAGGGAGCAGGCAAAGTAAATAGGAGGGCTCACCTATGGTCCTTGACCGAGACCTCTGATGCGAGTAAGCTATGCGGCGCTGTCAAGACGGCGCCGCGAGTGGATTTCTAGCTTGGGCCACGACCAGGTCATGCCTCGGGCTTAAGCTTTCGCTTCTCCCTGAGCTGTTGCAACTTGGTCCTGTCGGCCTCGAAGCGCCGAACAAGCGCGTCATGCTCGGCCTTTTGCTTCTCCCGCTGCTGGAAGCGGTAGAATCCGCCCGATAGCTCCGCCTTGCGACGTTCCTCCCTCTCGGCCAGGCGCTGCCTGGACCGCTCCGCCTCCTCCATGCTGACCGGGGCTGTCCTCGAGGATCCTCCGCGGGTAACCGTGATGAAGCCATCGGCATCGGCCTCGTTGCGTAGCCTCTTGGAGAGCTCGGCGGCCTCACGCTCACGCCTGTTGAATAGGGTAAAGAAGGAGTTTACGGCCGACTCTACCACATCGCGGTCCGGGTACGAGAGCTGGTTGTGGCCGCGAAGCCATGGGGCGCCCAACGGTGGCGGGGCGTCCTTGGCATCCCTGTCGACGCCCCAGACGGGGTACCTTTTGGTCTTGTGAAGCTTGGCCACGGCCTTGAGAACCATGCTGACGCTACGGTCGTCGGCGAGGAGGACTACTGCCGTGCTGCCGCTGCGCCTCAGCCGCCGTGGCCACGTCTCCAGCAGCGTCCTGGCGGCTTGGAGCTCTGCCCCCTCATCGTCATCCTCCACCTCGCCCCTTTTCCTCTTGTTGGAATTGTGCGCTGCCCGGGCCAGTCGGACGGCCTGGGACGGTAGTAGGGAAGCGCATTTGCTCCGCTTCTGGTCGTCGAGGAATGCAATGTCCTCGAACTTGCCAGCTCCAACGAGGGCGGCAAACAGGGCCCGAAAGTGAGCAACGGTGCTATCGGTGGGGACGTTGGCCAGGAATAGAGATCGGTCGTCGTCGGGGCTGGGTATCTTGGGACTGTGGCGTCTCAGGTAGACGTGGTGCACAGCGACATGTGGGTATGCAGGCGAGGCGGGGAAGACGACAGGCAGGACAGAAAAGTCGCCGAGTGTGGCCGGCATGACGCCTGATTTTGCCGTGGCCCCTGGCGGCGAGGCCGCCGTGGTTCTGGGCCCCATGGCTTGGGCCGAGAGAGCAGCTGAGCAAGGGGCAAAGGACGGATGGAGGCCAGGATCTCACCAGTTGCACAACAAGGCCGCGGGGTCTCGGAGCTAGGGTAGAGGAAAGGGAGGTTCCGCGACAGCGCTGTAAGGAGGGAAAGGCCTAACGAGGGTTGCCATGCGTGATGGGGAGTCTGGAACGGAGGACCGTCGCGATACAACGGCCAGAAACTTGCTGGGGGAAATTTTCTTGCGCAGTCGGCTGGATGATTTGCAGGATGTATATCTTATCGCGGCCCCACTCCGGGGGCAGCTGAAGGCTGGGTGGGTCCGTGCAGCTGCCCCCAACCTGCTGCGGTGAGCCGCACAAGGCAATCCGGCATCAAAGACTAAGGCAGGGCGACTCAAGCGGCGCCGGGCAGGGGACCGTAGCTGAACACGTGGCCCTGGCAGGCTTCCAGCCTCTCGACGCTATGGGTTCCGCCCGAGGCTGAACATATAGCGTCTCTGCTGATTGATCGTCGTTTGCGCCCGCGTCGCCGGACGGGGGTCTTCCTGGCCAAGCAGAATCGTCCGCTGCCTGCCCGCATCTCGCACCATTGTTCTCGCGTCCTTCTCTCGACTTTTCCGGCGTTAGGCCGACTCCGTTGGCGGCCCTCGGTAGCGGCACGAACCTTTAAGTTCTCGTCCTCGTGTCCGGAACATCTGCGCTGGCCAGCCTTGATATGAGCCGCGTGTCCGGAAACACATGTTGGCCTAACTGATTTCGGAAAGACTTCAAATTCTTCTTCCCATTGGACAAAGCATTGCTTAAAGTATGGGGACTACGCATATTTACTCACATTGTGGATGCTGGCCTGTGCCCAAAAAAGGTTGAGTTAAATCCAATCCTGTTGTCGTCGAGACAATGCCGTATTCTATAGGCCAGTCTCCGTTGGTGAAACCCCGTTGCCGACTGCTTCGTTGACTATTCTTGTCTACGCGTCCCCCAATGCGGCGTGTTTTACGTACAGGCCAAGGCAGGTAGATAGGTACCTTCATAGGTTGGTACATTTCGACGGGGAGGGCCGGAGGATGGGACGAGACGAGGCTCGATCAGATCCACAGTGTTTCACTTCCACCGGGCCCACGATCGGATGCCGGCGAGTCGTTATACAGGCATCTGGTACCTGTCTCTATTTTGACAGATTGGTGTCATGCCCGTGTCAGCGCGGCTTCGACATGGGACTGGCCTCGAGGGCCGCCGGTCCCGGTCCAAGTGATGGCATCTCGGTGTCCGACGGACAGCGCTCCCTGCGTGCCAACTGCCGTCTGTGGCCTGTAGATCATGAACGCCGAACTAGTCAGCACGCCTTGTTGTGACCGCCCTTATGGGGCCGGCCGTCCCGCACGTCAAGCTGGGGAATACGTGATGCCCTATAAGGGACGGACGGCCGCCACCCCTCCAGTTGTTGCATCCCGGAAAGACGTTACCGCCCCAGATCACGCCAAGCCGGCCCTTAGCTGTCCGCTGTCACGAAGAATACTAATAATCACGCTGCGCGTGCAAAGCCGGATGTCTGTGCCCATAATATCATTAACAACAGAGTCAACATGTCCAGTCAACAAAAACTTAATACGCTGTCAAAGCCCCCTTTCCTCCTCCACATCCGCTCCCATACAAACTTCATCCTCGTCACCGTCGTGCTGGCCGTCTTTATCGATTCGTTCCTCTACGGCCTCATCCTTCCCGTCATTCCCTTGGCATTAGCTTCTCAGACAGGTGTGCTCGAGAGCGAAAGCCAGGTATGTAATTTCCATCCGATACATGGATCAGCCAAGCTCTCGCCCAGCAATCGCAATGTCAATCCCGCACCGGTGGCTGACTTTTGAGAGAAACGAAAAAACCACAGCAATGGAATTCGATCCTCTCGGCATGCTTCTCCGGGGCTCTCTTCCTCGCGAGCCCCTTGGCTGGCGCCTATGCCGATAAGTCGTCGTCGCGACGCGCTCCCATGCTCGGCGGCCTGTTCGCCCTCGCCGCCGCCACGCTGCTGCTGTGTCTGGGCCGCCACATCGCCGTCCTGGCCCTCGGTCGTGTCATGCAGGGCCTGAGCGCCGCCATCGTCTGGAGTGTCGGCCTCGCCCTGCTGGCTGACACGGCCGGCGCCAGCATCGGTCTCTTCATGGGTTACGTCAGCATCGCCCTGTCGGCCGGCCTCCTGATCTCGCCGCTCATCGGCGGCCTGCTGTACGAGCACTTCGGCTACTACGCCACTTACTCGGCCGCCTTCGCCCTCGTCGCCCTGGACATCGTCCTGCGCTTGCTCATGATCGAGAAGCGCCACGCCGCCCAGTGGCTTCCCGAAGCTGCCGCCGCCCCCACGAAGACTCCTTCGCGGGTCGAGTCGGACCTCGAGTCCCGCCCCGGCGCGGCCACTGAGGAGAAGGAGATGGGGCTGAAGAAGGCTTCCGCCGCGTCTCGGGCACCCCGCCCCAAGGGGCTGAAGAACCACCGTTACGTCCAGCTGATCACGTCGCCGCGCATGCTGGCTACCCTGACGGGCGTCGCCGTGCACGCCATCGTCATCGTCTCGCTCGAGGTCACGGTCCCGCTGTTCGTCAAGAACACGTACGGCTGGAACTCGACCGCGGCCGGACTCGTCCTCCTCGCGTCCATGCTTCCAAGTCTGCTGTCGCCGGTGTAAGTACTTGACACAACAAAAACAGCGAGTTTGTTGCCCTTTGTCCTCCGGTGCTAACGCAATCCTTTTTTTCCGCGGCGTGCAGGATAGGTGCAATCTCGGACAGGTACGGCGCCAAGTGGCCCACGTTTGCCGGCTTCTTCCTCTCCATCCCGATCCTGATCAGCCTGCGGTTCGCCGAGGGCGAAAGCGATATAGGCCACAAGGCCACCCTGATTTCGCTCTTGTTTGTGCTGGGAATCACCATGGGGTTGGCCGACTCGGTAAGTTTCGTCACCAAAGCATCCGTGCAGTATCTATCATTGCAAAACAAAAGCGCCCTTCAACTAACCTGTCCCGTGTGAAAAAACCAGCCCATGATGGCCGAAATCACTTACGCCATCCAGGACGCCGAGGCCGAAAACCCGGGAATGTGGGGCGACGATGGAGTGTATGGGATTGCTGTGAGTTGCAAGCCGGGGAAACTTGCTGCGCTTCCGTGACTTTTCCTCTTTTGCTGACTTGAGATCTATTTTCCCACAGTATGGTCTCTTTACAACATTCTACGCCCTCGGCGAGACCTGCGGTGGTCTCATGGGCGGCTATCTCGTCTCCGGCCCGGGTTGGTCAACCTACACCTGGGTCATCTCGATCTGGTGCTTGGTCGGCTCCATTGCCGTCGTCCTGTACGTCGGCGGCGACAGACGACCAGAAATTACCGACTGAGCGCCAGCAGTATGCTGTTCGGAAAAGAAAGATGAAAGTACACGGAAGAGAGACTTCAGCATCTAGAGGGAATTCATAGCGGGGCATAGCGTAGTTTTTTTTTTTTTTTTTTCTTCTCTTTTTTTGTTGCATTATTGTAGTTGTTTTCCGAAGATTTACCTTTTCTATGTTTGGTACAAATTATTAGATAGACTTCGTGTACTATTATGTAGCTCGCCCTGGTACGGTGGGTTTAATGTAATACGCGAATGGTATCTATCAAACAGCCACGGGAGAAAAGTCGTGAGTCTCGACGAGCAACTGGTCCCAATTCTATATGAGATCGGATAGGTAAGAAGGGACGTCGGTGGCACTGTCCGAACCACGCAAAAGATCAGGTGGTAGAGCGGAACAAAAGAGGGATGGCCTGGCGCCGGGCCGGGGAGTCTGGGCCCAGCACGGGCGGAAACTCGAACTCTAAGTTATATATTCTGTCGTCCCGGGACCTTATTTCTGGCCGTTCTCGGTCGTGCCCAGGCCCGGGCTTGGTCAAATCTCAACCACGATCCTCCCCACGCCCCGGCTGACGCACGACAGCATGTGCTCGACCTTCTCGGCCTCGGTTATCGCCGTCCCGCGGTGGTCAACCTGCCCTTCCCTGAGGTGGATCTTGCACGTCCCACAGTTGCCGACCTCGCAGCTCGACGGCACCTCATCGACGCCAAACTGCTTCTGCATCACCTCGAGCAGCGTCTCCTCGGCGCCGACCTGCAGCGTGACCCGCCGCTCCTCCTCCTCCTTGGTGGCGTTCCCGTCGCCGCTGCCGCCACCGGGCGATTTCACAACCACGACGGCCTCGAACGGATCGCCCGAGGCGTCCGCCTCAAAAGCCTCAAAGTGGACCTCGCCCTCGCCCAGGCCGGCCGCCCGCGTCACGCGCAGCGCCTCGTCCATCATACGGCGCGGGCCGCAAAAGTACAGCTGCGAGTTCCAGGGCAGCGAGCGCACGATTTCGGTCACGTCCAGCCTGGGGCCGCCTCCGTCCCCCACGTATAGCACGAGCGCGCCGTCCTGCGCCGCGAGAGCGTCGAGGCGCTCGCGAAACGGGATATCGTCTGCCGAGCGCACGGCGTAGTGCAGCGTGGCGCTGAGGTGGATTTTGCGCATCTGTTCGATCATGGCCAGGAACGCCGTGACGCCGATGCCGCCAGCCACGAAGACGTGATTGCTCGCCGACGCCGCGCGTGGCACACCGGCCGTTAACCGCCCCACGGTCACCACGTCGCCCTCAGCCGCCGTCTCGTGCAGGTATCGGGACGCGCCGCGGCCGCCGCTACCCTCCGCGAGCGCCACGCCCAGCTCGAACCGGTTGAGCGTGCCCGAGACGACCGAGTAGTTGCGCACGAGCCCGTTGGCCAGCTTGAGCTTGACGTGCGAACCGAGCTCCAGATTCGGGTCCTCGACGGTCTCGACGGCCTCCAGGACGAGGGACACGACGCGCGGCGTCTGGCGCTTCTTCTCCACGATGCGGAACTCGCGCCACTTCTGCTTGGCCTCCTCGACCCTCCTCCTCTGCTTGGCCACGCGGCGCCGAAAGGCCGCAGCGCACTCCTCGCCAAACTCGGGGATCGAGGCGAGCTCTTCGTTCATGGCGGCGTTGCCCGGATCGCGGTGGAGGTACTCCTGCACCCTCTCGATGGTCCACGTCGGGTGGCGGCGCTCGACCAACCGGATCGCGTCCCCGGCTGCCACCCTGCCCGGACGCAGCACCCGGTAGTACCAGCCCGTGCGGCTGAGGCGCCACGTGTTGGGTGCAAAGTTCTTGATGCGGAACCGGTGGTTGAGCTTGAAGCACGGCTGCCGGGGAAGCGACACCTGCAGCCGCAGCTCCGGCCCGACCTCGACCACGTCGCCGATGCACACGTTGCGCTCGCTCATGCGTGCCACCACCAGGTTCTCCCCGAACGCTCCCGGGACGAAGCGCGCCGCCGCCTCGGGGAACTCGGCCCGCCATTTCGGATAGTGCTCCGAGCAATCTGGCCGAGAAACTTGACGTCAGCTTCTCTCGCGTTGCCCCGAGAGCGCTCTCCCCCTCCCCTTCACCCGCTCACAGGCATGGACGGCCTTGTCGACGCCGCCGTGGAACGTGTAGTCGTGCTCGTCGCCCTCGATACCCATCTCGCCGACCTGCATGGCGCCGCCGTGGGGCGTTTTGAAGATGCCCGTCTGCACGTCTATTCCCTCGAAGCTCCGCATCTTGCCCGTGCGGACCTCGAGGACGGTATCAGCCATGGCCTCGGCGGCACCAAGACCGACGGGCTTCTGTTGCTGAGACATGACACCAGGCTGCTCTGTAATCTGTGTCGATATAGGTAATGGTAATGGTCTGTTTTGGTGGTATGGCCGTAAACGATTATGCTTTCAGGATGGTGTCCATCTCCGCTGATGAGCCAACCAATCAAACCATAGCGTGCGGGGTTGACCGGCTTGACTTGGAGCACACCACCATAACGCTCGGCATATCGCTGGGCCTCTCGTGAGATCCCCCTGAGGCTCCATCATACCTGTCACATTGAGCTTTCGGTTGTCATTGGAAAGGCGCAGCCTAGCAGGATGGGTGGGGGCCTGCGCATGCGGCCCGCCGTTGTGGCAGCTTACGCTCGCATGCTATCCTCAGCAAGACACCCGAGCACAGGCAAGGTAGATACGAGGCTGTCACGATATCCGAAAACGGCAGGAGGCAGCAACGAATACGACACATCATGCAGCTGTGAGCTGGCGGCCCGGTCTCGGGCAACAGTCACCGCAGTTCAAACGCAGCCTTCATTGCGGTTCCAAAGGCCGGCCTGGCTTTGAGCACATGTGGGTAACGATCGAGGGGCGAAGGTACTCGAAGTCAAGAGAGAAAAATAGCTCATCGTTGAATCGGGGCGGCTGAAGTCGGTCCGACCAAGGCTCACGCCGAGTGACCAATACGGCGAAATCGCCACGTCGATGGTGCCATCAAGCCAGCGTAATACAATGACCAATCTCAGCCAGTGGCGGTGGCGGCCTGGAAGATTTTGCCGTGCACGCCCACGTAACCTAGAAAAAAGTAATACACCACAAGAAAAGTAGCCTCGGCCAATAGTTTTATTTTTAATTCGTAGTTTTGCTGTTGGAAGGAAATGGTAGAAAACAAATAGGAAAGGACATAAGGACAAAACGTAAGACAGAAAAATAAAATGGAAATGGGAAAAGAAATAAAAGAGGAATTTGGAAGGGAAATAGGAAGAGTGCCGGAATAGCATTCGTCTGCGCGTACGCTCAGTGAAAGGGGCCTCTCGCAGAAGGCCCCGGGGATCCGGAGGATCCCCGGGGGGCGGCCGTGGCCCGTCACAGCGAGATGGAAGTTGGGTATCGCCTACCGTGTATATAAAACCTAGTCCTAGGCTTTCCCGATCTTCACCTTGCTGTTTTGATATCCCGATCAGCCGATCATCGTTTTTTTGATCGATTCCTTCATTTCTCCGTCCTTGTCTCAATCCCATCGGAAAAAAAAAATGACTGGCAAGAAGGGGACGTCTCCGAGCCTGACTGGTACGCCCAGAAGCAAGCGGTTCCAGAAGCTGGATCCGTCTTATAAGCTCACACCCGACGAGGACGAGCCCGAGGTTGCCGCTCAGATTGGTCAGGCTGAGGAGGGAGCTGATCTCCCGCAAGGTATGCCTGCGCGGGTGCCCCCAGCTCAGTCTGGCGGCCTTCAACTCGATCCTCAGACCGCCCAAGTCCTAATCGCCCGTTTCGGAGAAGCCCTGCGCCTAAGAGCTTTGGATGAGCCTTCCACCGCTCCCGCCCACGTTGTTCATCCCTTTTGGAGCTTTCCATGCCGCAACAGTAGTACAGACTTTTACCAACAAGAGAAAAGGAAGAAAAAAGAAAAAAAAAAGGAAAGACCTAGGTAAAAATAGGAAAGGAAATAGGAGAGGGTGCCCGCATGACCTATTAGCCGAAAGGCGGTGAACCATGCATGTTAACTTGGCAGCCTGCTTCTCACTTGTGGCACAAAATTGAGGCTCCGACTGGGTGCCGGATAGCGATGGGCAGCTCCAGCGGAGCACAGCCAGGGGCACCCCGAGGACCAAAATAACAAACAAAGTCCATGTACAACCCACCCAATAGGCAAGCACCCCGACCACAAAAAAAAAAAAAAAAAAAAAAAAAAAAAAAAAAAAAAAAAAAAAAAAAAACAAACNAAAAAAAAAAAAAAAAAAAAAAAAAAAAAAAAAAAAAAAAAAAAAAAAACGCAGTCCCACCGAAACAACCAAAGGGCTAGGACTACCATTCTTTTTGTGGTCAGGGTGGCAAGGTTGCCGACGGGTCCTGGCCCTGGCTGGCCGATGAGTAACATTGCATCCTACCCCTCTTCCTTTTCCCGTGCCAGTTTCCTATGTGGGACTCGCGCCCGTAGCTAGAAACGAGCGACGGGGAGCCAATGGATGGCTTTAAGGCGGACGCGTAAAACGGTATGAGCCACTGTGTGGTGGGCCACAGGGCGTGAGGTGAGTGCGAGGCCGGTCGGGTGGTAGGGCGGTAGATTCGAGCACGGACGGCGGCGTGTTCTTGCCCAGAGGCCTCGTGGTGGACGAAGGGCATGACAGGGGTGTGTTTCGTGCCTTTAGTCTGCTAGAGATGAGAGAGAGAGAGATCGAGAAGGCGGGGAAGATGGTGAAAAGGGCGTAAGCTTTGCAGCCCTCGGCGGGTAGTGAGCCCGACCTGACAGACGACTGGTACGGACGGCCGAATGTCCGTAGTCACAATTGACAAGGGAGAGGGAGGATTAAAGGCACAAGACATGCAAGTGAGGCCCTCGCATTCGACCCAGATGGTTGGCCCAGTGCCATGACCCTCACCAAGACTTTCACGGGAGGCGGGTCTTCCAGTCCAAGCACCCAAGGGTCCATCTGGCAGACTTTTTGGCGCGTAACTCCTCCCTCGGTGCCTTCTTTCATCTTCCTGTATTCATCCACACCGCAATGGCGGTGTAGACGGCCGTTTGGAGTGTAAGATCCGGGTGGGACATCGACGAGGAGAAATGGAAAGGTCTGGAGACTCATGCAAGTCGGAGGCGGGAAGCCCCGTACTCTTGGAGAATAGAGGGCGCTTGCATTCCATGGAACATGTGCGCAAGTAGAGGGTGATCGACGGTGTAAGGAAAATGCGGCTCTGCCCTCCGGACTCCTCAGTGCTAAGAGCGCCACGCTTGTGGAAGCAGTGTGGATACCAGCAACCGCTCTCGTGACCGGTGTCTCATGCGGGAAGGCGGGCGGACCTTGGCTGGCAGCGTAGGTCGGCAGGCACATCACACCGAGGCTGCCAGTTGGCCGCGAATGAACAGCGCGGGTGGGTGGGTGGCTGGGAACAGCGCGTGATCTACGAGCACCCGACGTCCGAGCTAGTTTCCGCAAGTGATATGCCAGCTGGCCCAGATGGTTTCACACCCCAGGGCGGCCGTCCGAGGTATAGCCTGGTCTTGGCAATGGATGTTGTCGGCGATGTTAAGGTAAGGTGGCGCTTTATTGGCAGGTAATGCGGCTGAAAAAAAAAAAAAGAGCTGATGCCTGCCCACGTTGGAGGAGCCTGAGTATTGACTACCTAGAAAGGGTTAACAAAACGGATCCGCTGAGGGTCCGTCCTTGGGCCGGACTGCTTTTTGCAGTGTTATGCGCCGAAGTGCGTTCTTCTTTTTGGTAAGCCGAAAGGGTGGTGGGAGGGTAAGCGCAAGGCTTTGGAAGCCCAAACGCTGATCGGATTTCATATTTTGGACTTCTGGAATACCCCTTTGCGATGGCCCGCAGAGCCTCAATCCCTCTGCCCCTGGCCGCCCCCGCCCCTCGGGTGCCACCACCAGCCAGCCCCACCTCGGCCACTCAAAGTTTCATTGACCACCTAGCACGAGAAGCCGTCTGTGCCACACCTGGGGTCCCATCTCCACTTTGACCCTCTTCGACACTACCTAGGTTTTCCGCTGGGTTTCCGCTCTCAAGTCTCAAATTTGGGAACGCAGAGCCGCATTCTTCTGTCTAACCCGGCTGACCTCCTTGGTGCTACCAAGCAGAGTGATGCACGAGGCCGTCATCTCCGTCACGGGGCGGAGACCCTCTTCTGGGATTGCGCTTCGTTTGATTCCTTCCTCCACAGCCTTCCCTCGATCAACCAGGTCCAGGTTCTCGTCCAACCATGCATGAATCGGAATCGTTGGCGAGAAATGGGGAGAGGCGTGGGGTCCATCTCCTCAATGGCATGCGTTACACTAGCCTTACCTCTTCGCCGTCCCTTTCACTACCAAATCAATTTCACTTTCACCCGACCATATCCATCCCTGCATCTACCTCCAGCCTCCCGCCCGGGCCCATGCCGCATACAGCGCTCTATTAGCCCAATGGTACTCGAGTCACTGACCTTCCGGTCGAACTTTCGGCTCACGGACCTTGTCCCCTAAGAACCTAGATTGCGGCTAGGTTTGAGCCGCATCCTCGCGGACCTCCTCTAGTTTTCCGCCTATTTCTACGCTCACCGTCATTGCCCTGCTCGTCTCTCAAGGCCCCTCCTCCGTACCGCGCTTTCCCTTCATTTTATTGCAATGTCAACTTGGTCCCGGACACTCTGCACAACCGCGACGCATCCCCTGCGTCATGTCCATTCGTCGCCTGCCATGGGAGATAGTATCGTATGTTGTGCAAGACCTGGATCTGGACGACTTTGTCAGCCTCTCCTTGTCCTGTCGACACTTCCAGTCACTTCTCCGCGACGATAACATATGCAGGAGACTTCTCGAGGTTGGTTTACTGTTTTCCCCGTTTCCCACTTCTCATTTCCCTCATGGGCCTCCTCGGTAGCCCCTCCCACCACCCTCTACTCCTACCTTGGGTCTAGCCAAGAACTCCTGGCTGATCAAAGTCGCTGGTGGCACAGTCGCGGGTCCCGTCGTCACCAGAAAGCCAGTCGGCTCTCAAGACTAAGGATTATGCGCGTGAGCTACGCAAATTAGTCAAGCGAAGGGCTGCCATCTCGTCGGCCTCGCCGTACCTCGTCGCAGTGGTTGCGGACGCCGCCGAGTCCTTTGTCTACAATGACGGCGTTCTTTGCTATCTTAGCGAGAGCCGTCTCCGCGTGCTCGACCTCGTCAACTCGGCAACTCAGGAGATTGCCGTTGACGTCCACAGGCTTCTGTGTGCTAGCCCCGGCCTGCCGTCACCTAAGGAGGGTCAGTTTCGCGTGTTTAAGCTAGTGCACTACTCGCATGGCTTTGTAACCTGTCGCTACAGCCACAGAAAGTCCGTCGCCGGCTGGATCGTTGTCATCAACCTGGCCAAAGGCCGCGTTTTCAGCCACGCGCTTGAATCGGCACACAGGCTCATCGCTCGGAACGACGGCCAGTTTCTCTATTATGGCACCCATACCGACATCTCGGACACCGGCCACCGCCGCTGGGAAATGCGAGGCTGCGACCTTCAAGACGAGACCTGGTTTGAACACAAGCTTCGCCTGACCGACATTGTGGGCTCCGAGGTCGGCAAAAACATTTGCTTCGAAATCATTGACGGCTATTTCTACTGCGTCGCAAACCAGGCCCTCTTCGAGCGCGAAGAGATCGCGTGGACGTCCTACTACACCTATCTCAGGTTCCCTGTCAACCGCCCGAGGCCTCGGAACGTCGAGGCTGTCGAGCCTGAGGAGATCTGGCGCAGATTCCACGCCGAAGGGCCCATTGATGATCGCTGGACCTTTTTGCGCCTCACAAAGAATGAATCCACTGGTGCTCTGACAGTGGTTGAGGGCCGCAAGGAGTGGACAAACGCAAGCAGCAAAAGCCGCCGGACGTACTACTCGAGCGAACTTCTCTTTCCATGCCAAGACGAGCGAGCTTCTTCAGATGACCACACGCAGGATCTCTGGTCGAGGCCTGGTCCCGGCACGTCATCAGGTCAGATCGAGGATTCTCCAAAATCGGAAACGACACAGTCACAAGCCCGATGCCCTCATCAAGTCCACCCTGGCGACGATGCCTCGACCCCGTGGTCATTCACTGTCAATAACTCGCTTATGCTGTCCTACCACCTATCTTGCCAGAGCCACCTGGATCTGGTGAACGACCCTCTACCAAGCGACCCCTACCAGGATCAGAGATTACGACTTAGGGTTGGGTCGAGACGTCGCCGCCTCAGGTCAGAAGCACAGGAGCCTGAAACTGCGCCCAAGAGCCTCTCAAACCCCTCATACCCGGAGAGCGAGATACATAAGCTCTACAAGACATCCGACATCGTGCTTTGGCCTCCATCGCACTGGGAACAAGAGCATGGCGCTGCGGCCGTCGGCGAGCTTTACAGCATCCTTAACCCGCCTGGGTATCGAGGGGATGTCTCGGCAGTGTGGGACGAGAGGTCGTTTTGCTACGCCACTGGCCAGGACCGTCAGGCCATCGTCTTTGTATCGTTTGATTCGTCCATCAGGCTGCGAGGAATCAGGCGCTGGCGCGGGGGCGTCGGCGAAGGGAGCGAGGCAGTGCCTGCAGGTCGCCGTGAGGTCCTACCTGATGGTGCAATATTGACACCTGGCATGCAGGATAGGTGGACGGAGGGCCGCCCGGGCAGGCCAGTTGCAAATGGGGAGGTGCAAGTGCCTCCGGCCACCTCGACCAAGGGAAAAAGCAAGGCCGTGTGGAGCCACCATAACAGCCTGTCATTGTCTTCCGCCAACGTCACATCGCCTGCCGCGCCTGTCTTGGAAACTGGATCTGGTAGTGCAGCGATAGATGTCATCCTCGCAAGCGCAGAGGAGAGCCGGGAGCCGAGGTGGATCTGGGCCGAAAAACCGAGGTACAGTGTGATCCAGAAGGGATTCCATTTCGCGTCATGAGGTCGGCGAGAGGTCGCACTTTACTTTCATTGCTACCGCATTGCAGGTGCTCTGACAGTGGCGTATTTGGGTCTAAAGAATAGAAGCAAGTAATACGTCTGGGACCTGCACTTTCGATATCGCGGACGCGTGGAACCCCCTCCCTGTCGGCATGCAGTGCCTGCCACCCCCTCTTTCCGCTGGTGCTTCCCCGAGGATGATGAATCGCGACCTCGGATGCAGTATTCGCTGTCACTGCACCTTTGCCACTCTCCAAAGGGGGAAAATATCGGCGAACGAGGTCGTGGTCGCAGCGGCGGGAGAACGAGACGGACAGACAGGCTGGCCTCTACAAAGCCGGGTAGAGGCATTGCGACTTCGGAAGAAAGAGCGAGGGGTGGTGGCTGCTTCGTAGGCCGCCTGAGGGGTCTCAAAGAAGCTCATCAGCCCAATGCTCGACGACTCGGTGATCGGGTGGGTCAGAATATGATGAACACAAGAAGAAAACAAAATCTGCCTGACGTGGAACTTGTTGCGCAGAAATAAGGAAAGTCTGCCTTACCAAAGCGGGGGGAATGGGGAGTGAGAGACCTCGTGGCCCCGGTTGACGGGAGGGACAGGGAAAAGAGCCGTTGCCAAGGCAAGGGGCTCGGGTTGGTGGTGACTAGGTGAGGCTCTTGCATACCCCTCAATATGGCGAACCGAGCAGGGGGGTAAGCCCGTTGCCTGCTTTTTTTGTCTTTTTGCTTTTCACCCCGTTCCTCTTTCTCTCTTCACAATCTGCACGCCGAGACGCCCCAAGGAGGGGCGTAGATAGGCAATCTCGCCAGTATCGGGTGGATATCCATCCATTCCTCCCCTACACCACTTCATCCTTGGGGTGCAAATCCTCGGGCGCCGATGCGTTGTTCTGTTCGGAATCAACCCGCACGCAGCCCTGCCGCCACGAACGAACCCGATTTTTCTTTTTCTCCCCGTCTTCTCCCAAGGGCCACGACGCTTTTTGATGCCCGACTCGGCGCTCAGGGGACACAAGACGTGTAGCCCTTTTTGTCATATCAACCCGACGGAAAAACCAGGCCCAAAGCAGACAAGCGCAAGTATATTTTGGAGCCCCGAGGGCTGGCTGGGCTATTATCTTACGCACATATACGGGTGGAGTTCCGAAGGGCCATCGGGAACAGCAAACCGCGTGCTTACCCGCTTCCTTCCGCGCCCAGAACGGTTCTCGAACAAAAACCTCCCGCCATGTTTCGGCACAGCCTCCCGCGGAGCAATGGCCAAAACGAAACTCTCTCCCCGGGAATATGGACACTTGTCAAGGGCAAGGTAGGTAACATACGACCCATCAGTTCCTTGCCAGGTGTGCTGCAAGTTTTTGGACAGGCTGTTTGCTTGCTGCCTTCGTGTCAGGTGCTGTTTGGGCCGCCGGAACACACAAAACACGAGCCTGCCTTGTTATCGAGCGTGCGCCCGGCTTCTATGTGATCGTCGCGGAGATCCGAGATGGAGGGGAGGGGCGGAGGGTTGGTTTCCTTACCTGGGATGGGACAAAAGCGCGGTAAGGCTACGGGGGGAAGAAAAAAAAAAAAACAAAGAGCCCCATGATGGGGGCGGGACGATCTGGGCCTTGATGGCCGATGATGCCCGTCTCCCCTCGGGCTCGGTCATCGACCAACGGGATCTCGATGCCCCGACGCGTTCACACCCACCCACCACTGCTTGTGTCCTGGGCAGCGGTGGGGACGAATGCTCGCAGCAGGTGGAGGGGAAGCTAACCAAAAAAAAAAAAAAAAAAAAAACCGTATGCGAGGTCCACGGTGGGTGGGCGTTGTGCCACGCCGCGCCCGACGTCGGCGATCGGAAGGGATGGTGGTGATGGCATGTGCTAGGTA
The DNA here is from genome assembly GCA_003049465.1 of Magnaporthiopsis rhizophila. Classification (NCBI taxonomy): domain Eukaryota; kingdom Fungi; phylum Ascomycota; class Sordariomycetes; order Magnaporthales; family Magnaporthaceae; genus Magnaporthiopsis; species Magnaporthiopsis rhizophila. The sequence goes on from PYSS01000149.1 coordinate 77,253, forward strand.
CCATGGTTGCCAGCAACGCAGACAGACCGTGGGTCAGGTCAGCAAGACTCCCCCCCCCCGGTCTGAGGTGGAGGCCTCCTGCTGCAGAGCACTTTGAAGGCGGGTAGTAGAAGGTACCACTCCCCGTACATGCCTGTCAGCGCCGAGCTAGGGTGTAGCCAGCTGGCTGGTCAGACCATTTTTGGTGCGGCTTTCTTGCTCGGCCAGTTAAAACAGCAAGAACACAGCTAGCAGTTGACAGTCCAGCGGCCACCCCTGAGAGGAGCATATCATTGGACCTCTGATAGGACCGCTCGTTGCAGCAAACTCCATCACGTGCGTGGCGGGCCATTTTGAATAATGCGAATGGGAATTCTGCCTTGGGTCTTGGAAGTGCCACCGACTAAAAGAGTGATACCCCAGCTTGCAAAAGTTGGATCAACCGTCTCTCTCTGATTCCGGCCACCGTCACGCGCAAGTCCCAAATTTGAAATGACATCTCCATCTCGATTGTGGCTTCCAGGTTAGCTATGGTGTGACCAGAGCAGTGCTCTCTCTCTCTATCCTACCGTCTCCTTGACTCTCGGCCAGACCGCCTCGCCTGTGCCGTTAGTACGAGTCTCCCTAGGTATTTGACGAACGCCTTTATGAACCCTCTTATCCCAGAAACGACTTGGGGCTAACACACAAACAAAAGACCAGAAGAAGAAAAAAAACCGACCTGTCTGCAGACAGTCCACTCCATGCAGAAACATATTACACAGCCCCCGTGGTATTCACGGCATATGGAATGACGAAAGGTCCCGACCATCAGCGACAAGGGGTCTATCCTGTTCAGCGCAAAAATCAGCCCCCCAGTTGCACATAATTGCCTGTTATACGGTATGTGTCAGCGCCGTTCACGTTCTTGCTCATTGTCTAGACGGACCAACAACAATGGGAGAAGAGACCGGACGACCTACCTGGAAACTGTCCAGTTTTGCCATTCAACTTGCCCGTCCACCACTCGTTGGGGTTTGGCGTGCGGTTCACGATGGTGATGACATCCCCGGCTTTGAAGCTCAAATCACCCTCCTGTGTGGCTGCGTATTCGTACAGCGCCGTGACCGTCTCGGCGGCCGGCGCGCCGCTCAACCTGCTGGGCTTCGGCTTGATAGCCGGCGGCGGCTTCGGCTTGGGCTTGTTGGCAACGGCCGCCGCAAGAGCCGCTGCCCCAGGGCTCTTGAGCCCTGGCGAGTACGGCGGTGGTGGGTTATCTGCCGGCTGCTCGGGCGGCTGACTTTGGGGCGCTAAAAAGGAAGTCTTCACTGGTCCTGGTCTCGCTGCTGCTGCTGTCGCCGTTGTTGCTGGCGAGGTGGCGGCGGCGCTTGAGGCCGATGGTCCGGCCGTGAGCAGGCCCTGGGGTTTGGGGGCCTCCAGTGCAGGTTTGTTGCCGTACCTGGGCGGGCGCGGGCGTCCTGTGGTCTTGAAGCGTACAATGGACAGCTTCTCGGCCTGCTCCTGGATGTCGCCGCGCTTCTTGTGGAAGGCCTCTTCGATGTCGAGAGTAAGGTCGAAATATCCGATATCACAGTGCTGCATCTTCTCGTGTAGCGTGTAAAAGATGTTGAGCTGCATGTAGTAGAAGGACTGGAACAGGGGCTGGATGAACTCGCGCTCCAGGGCGAACAGCTTCGGCAGCTCGTCCTTGAGCAGGTCGTTGAAGTAGTTGAACTCCTGGGTCGCCTGCTCGACTTCGCCCTCGGCCTTGTAGATGGCCTTCTCGTCCTTCATCGTCTTCTCCTTCTTGTCTTGCAGCTTCTTGAGGTTTGCGCGGTGGCGGTCATAGTCTAGTTGCTTGTGCTCGCGCTTCACCGCAGCTTTTCTAATGACTTTGATGACGTCGAGCAGCTCGTTCGCGGGACGGATGACCCTGCTCTCGATCATTTCTAGCTCGGGCGCCAGGGTCTCCTGGAGATCCTTGACCACGGCCTCGTATTCCTCGCATGCCCTGATGCCTTCTGGCCTCCCCTCAATCTCCATGGTCGAGGGATCCGACATGCGCCCACTGATGGGCCTGTAGATCTCCGTCATGGCCCTGGAGAAGGCGATCTGGTGGTTGAGCATGTTGTTGATGGCCTCAAAGTACTTTTTGCTCTCATCGTGGAGTTTCTTGGTCTCCGTCTCGAGCTCCTGGAAGCGTCGTTCGGCATCGATGTAGACGGCATCTTTGGTGTGTTCGCCGATGTTGAACTTGGATTTGAATTGTTGTGGTGCCTGTGATAACCCGGAGTCCGGATCCCGTCAGCCCAAAGCAATTGGTCTGGCGCGGTCGCCCACCACTACCGGACACGCCCCCCCGTCACCGCTGCCATCTTGCGCAAGCATCGATGCCCGGTGCAGAGACTCGGCCAACCCCGCGATGCGCGCGCATTTCGACAAGGCCGGGGTACCCGAGGACAGGAGTCGCTACTCACCCGGCTTAAGGACTTGGTAAAGCCCTTGAAACTCATCGTGCCGTCTGTACAGCGGGCGGGCCAGTAGGTGTGCGCTCGCAGAGCAGGTTGCGACAGGTCTTAGGAAATTGCTAGAGATAAAACCAGTGGTAGGGAACGTGGATTTGCAGAGGGGTGAGCCGATTCTTTGTTGGTGGAGTTGGAAGTCATGCCCAGTGCTGGTGACGCCTTCAGTGGCTGAGCCCCGCGCCGGCTTGCTTGGCCTTGTGGCTCCCCCTGGATGCGATGACGAAGGAGCCGCGGCTGATACGGCAGACTGGGCTGGTGGGATTGTTTGCCAGGGCGCTTGCGCGGAAAGAGCTGGTTGGGGCGCCAAGCTGGATGCCTCGGTGTGACAGGGGGAGCTTGCGCAGAGCTGTCCTACCCTAGACTCAGCAGGTAACAGACGCGCAAGCTGGGGTGCGGGACCTACGGCTAGGCAGGCGGATTTCAGGGGTGTGGAGGAATGCAGAATTAGTCTGATTCACAAAGAAAGCATGTGTTGTGCCAGCAACATGAATAGCCCAGGTAAACATCGAACGGACTGTCCCGAGTGTTGCTGCTGCAAACAGTCTGCGCCTCTTGGCGGGCAGTGACTTGGCGGAGACCTCAGCCTAGCAGAGCCCTCAGGGCATAACGTCACTCTTCCATCGCAGTCACGGCCGAACTCGCCTCCTCGATGCCCCAGTCAACAAGGTGGCGGGGCAGAAGTCGAGCGCAGTGGATCCTCGGGCTCCGTGACCAATCAAGCACGGGTATTTCTCAGTAACTCCGACGTCTAAAGATCTGCGAGGACGTGCTAACCCGAAGCGGCACATAATTCCTAGGGGGTTAATGCCATTGCGGGACTAGTCTGTCTCCCAGGAAATAACATTTATGATAACCAGTGCGCTGCCTCGGCCGACACTTTTAAGCCGAGCAGAACCCCACACGCCAGCCAGGTCAAAGCGCATCCCCGAAAAATGGGAATTGCGAAAATTCCAATCCACAAGCAGGCGCTCGTCGGCGCTGCAGCACAAGGTTTTCAATCACCTCAAACGCTCTCCATATCCCAAAACAGCCATGGCGACGCTAGCTTCGTCGGCATTGAGGCAGGCCTCGCGCCTGGCTGGGAGACAGTCGGCGCCCGCGGCCTCGAGGCAGGCCGCCAGGCGGGCGCCTGGGGTCGCCAGCCAGCTCCGGCCAGTGCCGGCCAGGACATATGTCTCGGAGACCAAGCGGGATAGCGCCCAGGTCGCCGAGGCAAAGATAGAGACGGCCATCCATTCGGATAAGAAGGATTTCCAGAAGGCAGGACTGGCTATGGAGTCTGGCGACGGCGTCACCGTTTCCCCCATGGCTGGTAAGAAAAACCTTGGCAGTTTGCATTCCTCCCAGCTCAACATCGCTCACAGGCTGACTCGGCGCTCTATAGAGATACTCAAAGGCGCAGCTGTCATGGAAGAAGGACAGCGGCCGATATATCTTGACATGCAGGCGACGACGCCCGTTGATCCTCGCGTGCTGGATGCCATGATGCCCTTTTTTGTCGGTGTCTACGGCAACCCGCACTCGCGGACGCATGCGTACGGCTGGGAGACTGACAAGGCTGTCGAGGACGCCCGGTCTCACATCGCCTCGCTCGTCGGTGCAGACCCCAAGGAGATCATCTTCACCAGCGGGGCCACCGAGAGCAACAACATGAGTGTCAAGGGCGTGGCGAGGTTCTTCGGCAGGTCCGGGAAGAAGAAGCACATTATCACCACGCAAACGGAGCACAAGTGTGTGCTCGACAGCTGCCGGCACTTGCAGGACGAAGGCTTCGAGGTCACGTACCTGCCCGTGCAGAACAGTGGCCTGATCGACATGAAGGAGCTTGAGGCGGCCATCCGACCCGAGACGGCACTCGTCAGTATCATGACAGTCAACAACGAGATCGGTGTCATCCAGCCGATTGAGGAGATCGGCAAGCTCTGCCGGGCCAAGAAGGTCTTTTTCCACACGGATGCCGCACAGGCCGTTGGCAAGATCCCAATAGACGTCAACGCCATGAACATCGATCTGATGTCAATATCGTCGCACAAGATCTACGGCCCCAAAGGCATTGGCGCCTGCTACGTGCGCAGGAGGCCTAGGGTCAGGTTAGACCCTATAATCAGTGGCGGAGGCCAGGAGCGCGGCTTGAGGAGCGGCACGCTGGCCCCGCCCCTGGTTGTGGGCTTTGGTGAGGCGTGCCGCATTGCGAAGCGTGAAATGGAGGTACGTTTCGAGTTGGCTTGTTTTTCCTTTAACGCTCCTCTCCCTCCTCCTCTCGTTATGATGATATGCTTTTTTAGACATGCATGGCTTTCTGAATGCCGTGACAAGCACAACGTGTTGAGATACAGCACCTACACTGATTTACACGATTATCGCCTGGCACTGTCTACGATTCTTGGATTGCACCCTCTCAGGCACGGTGGTTCTGACAATCGCTGCATGGATCTAGTACGACTCGAGGCGGATCAAGTTCCTGTCAGACAGGTTACTCAACGGTCTGCTCTCGATGGAGCACACCAGCCAGAATGGCGACCCGAACCACTTCTATCCAGGCTGCGTCAATGTGTCGTTTGCCTACGTCGAGGGCGAGTCGCTGCTGATGGCGCTCAAGGACATTGCTCTATCGTCGGGCAGCGCTTGCACATCGGCTTCGCTAGAGCCCAGCTACGTGTTACGCGCGCTTGGAAACAGCGACGAAAGTGCACACTCAAGCATCCGGTTCGGTATTGGGCGATTCACCACCGAGAGAGAGATCGATTACGTCCTCAAGGCGGTTCAGGAGCGCGTTTCGTTTCTCCGAGAGCTCAGTCCTCTGTGGGAGCTTGTCCAGGAAGGAGTTGACTTAAACACGATCCAATGGAGCCAACACTGATGAGTACGATCTCAGGGATTGCTGTTGCTGCTTTGGTAAAGCATTCATTTGCGTGAATGCAAGGAGCCGCCAACTTGGCGTCTTGACACCTTTTTTTCTTCATGTGTATAATACTGTACAGAATGACACCGCCTCGACGGAGAGTGCGGGATGCTTCGCGGGAGTCCTGAGCAAGCGAACAATTCGAACACGTAAATACATTGGCGCGATGTTTGTCTCGGCTTTTTGGTGTCAGCTCTAGATAGCCTCCGTTGCCCGATTGTAGGCAACTGCAACAATACACATGGCATGGCATGTGCGGAGACGCGGTACCGCCCGCAAGTCTGCCTGCCACGCGCCTGCCTGTCCCGAGCTCCCGCTTGCTCAACACAGAGCAAGCGCCCTGCTGGGGAACGGAGATGGGCTGGGCGCCGTTTCGTCAGACCCTGCCAAAATGGTGGAACATCTCCGAGTCTCATCTCCAAATTACGTAGTTTGTCTCGCAAGCGTGGCCGTGAATTGCCTCACATGAGCTGTCTTGCACCACCGAGATGCCACTGCATTTTCCCGGCTAGCCCGCTAACCGGGGCGCCAGCCTGCCGGCTATATGCGGAGGCCGCGAGCGTGATGCTTGGTCGGGCTGGGAGGCTGCGGCCTATGACATCATACGTGATATGACATCATCGAGTTGCTTGAAAGACGCGACAACATAGGAACCCCTACTGCTGGGATTGCCAAACACGGGCAACAGCCAATCACTGCGCAACTTCTCGCTCGGCTGCCTCGCCTGGAACTTGCCAGAGCCAGATCGGGCAAGGACAGACGCGCATTGTAGTCGGGCAGGCTGTGGGTGACATGTGGAAGATGCGATGGAACACGCAACGCAGGCGCGAGAGTGCGCCAAGTGCCTCTAGAAGCCTGGTGAAGCACACCCCCCTCCCAGATACAAAAGACGCCCTTCCTCCCTCCGCAATTCCGTTTCTGCTCTCACGATACAACACCACCACAAGACCAACCAGAGCAAAACAACAGCCACCACAAACGAACTCCTCGACCATCCAGAACTTTGCACACATTCGCCTACCTACCATACACCCACCCATCAGTCAGAATGTCTTCCAACTCCAACGACAACACCTCTACGCTCAAGAGCACCGTGGATAGCGTGGTCGGCGCCGTCCAGTCCACCGTCGGCAACCTGACCGGCTCGACGGGCGACAAGACCGAGGGCCAGGCCAAGCAGGACAAGGCTCAGGCCGAATACGATGCCTCCAAGGCGACCGTGAAGGGACCCGGCTTCACAGCCACCTCTGCCGGCATTGCCAAGGACGACCCCGACCGGGCCACCGGCTCGTGGAACCAGACCGTCGGGGCCGCTAAGGAGACACTCGGCGGTGTTGTCGGATCTGAGGTGAGCGATCGGCAGCCTCCCACGTGATGACTACCTATGTGTTAGTCAGTGAAGTTGACCTAACTAATTCGTTCTTTGCTTTCCACTTGTAGCAACTCAAGCAGTCGGGCCGCCAGCAGAACCTCGAAGGCCAGCAGCAGGAAGCCAAGGGCCAGGCCAGCGACCTCGCCACCGGCGTAAGCGACCGCCTCCAGGGCACCGTCGGCGGTGCCGTCGCCGGCCTGACGGGCGACAAGACCAAGCAGGCCGAGTACGAGGCCAAGCACGACCGCGGCAAGACGGCCCAGCGCGGAGTCGAGCACGACCTCCAGAAGCAGGCTGACGCTGCTGCCAAGCAGTAAATCTGGTCACTGTTCGATGTTTCTTCCCTCATTTCATTCATCACTAGGCTTTTTTTCTTTGCCCGTCTTTGCAACCTGGGGGGAAAAGAAAGATGGGCTTGGGACGGCGTAAGAAAATGGCAGCACCACGCAAACATTTAGATACCCACGTTTAGGAAGCAGGGAGATAAGCATACTGATTGGTGCCTACTCTTTGCATCCGATACCCCGACATTGGCGCGTAGTCGGAGGAACTTGGCTCTTTTCTTTCTTGCCCTATTATTGCCTTGGTAGATAATCTCGAAGCAACGCAGCATCCCTCCTCTTGAACAAACCTGGGTTGACCTGAGGTGCCGTCGCGTTCGCCCCAATACCTCGGTAGTTGTCTTAGTGACATGGGACTTCCCGCTGTTATGAGGGCACGCTGTCGGCTCCCATCTGGTTCGTATCGTGCTTCCCAGGTTACGTGAGTGTAGCCTGGTACTGCTCTCACCGTGGAGGCTCTCTCAGATTCGTTCCGAATAGACCTTGAGATTTAATCCCTACGGGTGGTGTTTGTTGCAGTCACACCTATCCGCACCCCGCCATCTGCAGCGCCCGGCATTATTTACGGACAGCAACAAATGAGAACCATAAGCGCTCGGATGCCGCAGTCGCCTGCTCAAGTGAAAGCGCGAGGAGGAACTAGCAGACCGGCAGATGTGCGCCGGCCACCCGCTGTAGGTCTGCACCTAGGAACGCACTCTCTCGGTGGAGCGATGCCCGCTGTCACTACCTCCTCGGCTCAATTTGAGCAAAGGAGTCTTACACCTTGTTCATAATCTGCTATCAATGAGAAACTTTCTGCCACTTGTCTTTGTTTGTTGCTGCAGGCCTGATCCACAGAAGACTGGGCGGCTCTACGGATAGACACCTTCAGTAGCCTTCCACGGCGGCCAAATAAAACAATGCACTCCGACAACGCTGGTAACTGGACTGGAGCCACAAGTGCCCACATTGTTTTATAGGTCTATCTCCTTCTCTTGTGGTTATATAGTTTTACGTAGTGCAGGCTTTTTGTTTAAAGAACGTGCCTGCGTGGCCCCGAAACGGTCTCCCTGTTCTGATTAAACAACCTGGGACTGTACAGCTGGCCGCCCTCAGCAAAAGACCCCACAGAAGCCTTTCGAGAGTCCCCGAGCTGTACCCGCCAAACCTTCGGTTGAAGCAACCGGGTCACCGCCGGCCCGGCGATCAAAACCCAAGTAATACCGACAGACAGGCATGTCGGATGGCACTGTCCTGGAGTGGCCGACGTGATCAGAACGCGACCATCAGGGGTTCGGCTACGGAGGTGACGGACGACCCCCGGTATCGACGTGTTTGGATGTCGGCAAGTGGAGGACGTCGAGGGCTGGCCAGGCCAGGAAAGAAAGCAGCACGGTAGCTTTACGCTTCATAGATGGATAGCAAAGGACGATATTCTACGCTTCTTTTCCTCATGGGATATATGCCGCGAGCGAGTCTAACCGACGTCTCCGAGAAGTCCGAGGGATATGCCGAAATCAAATGCCCACATATACCTACTGTCAGAAACTTAAGCTCTGGAGTGCTTTCATCCGTCCCACGCGCCAATGCCCAAAACTTAAGCCAATGCGGCCTTGAAAGAAAGAGCACTCTGAAGGCGCAGGAACGAAACGTGGCAGGGTTATCGCAAAATGGGGCGTTACGAGGCACAGTGTAAGATAAGCTGTTGTGGGTGGTGTATAATATGCTTCCGGCTAAGGTTTGCTGAAGCATTCGGGAGCACCCTGCACGCCGGGAACGCCGGGACCGTCTAAGCCACTCTCATTCGATACTTCTCTGTTCTTTGATTCAAGGGTCTTTCCAATTTCCATCCTTTTTCCTGCTGCCTGTTTTTATTCACCTTCTTCCACTGCCTTGGTCCTCCTCGCACCATCAGGCGATGTTTGGGAATTGTTTTATGTAAGCAGTCATGAACTTGGGTCGGTTGTTGCTCGGACAAAACCCTCCAGCCCATTTACGGCGCGATTAAACCCTGAACCCCTAATGACGCAGGGATCCCGCGGTTGGCTGCCCAGTTTGGATGATCGTGCACAGCTCGATATTCTCTCGCACAGACAGAGTACGTCGCAAGCGGGCACTGCTAGGTAGAAATGATAGCGGGAAGGACGCACATAGGTAGGTAGGTAGGTAGGCAGACGACGCTCATCTGCGCAAAAGGCAAACAGCCTCCATTATAACACGTTCATGGTTTTCGCATGTGATGGGCGCAGCACGGCGATTTCGAATAGAACTTCCCGATGCTTGCCGGGCAGGGATAGTCCCTCCC